>OW804101.1:30186987-30755133 GCA_942159475.1 Sthenelais limicola
TAATGGTATTTGCAGATCTTTATGTAATTTTTGTACATTAGTTCTTTCATCTTGACCCTAGTTCTTTGGAGTACTTTGGAGTACCTTGGAGTACTTTGGAGTACTTGTAGTACTTGTAATAACTTGTAATTTCTGTACATTAGTTCTTTTATGTAGACCCTCAGTTATCCTCAGAGCTGTTTTCGAGTACTTGTAGTGCTTTTGAGTACTTGTAGTGCTTTTGAGTACTTGTAGTGCTTTTGAGTACTTGTAGTGCTTTCGAGTACTTGTAGTGCTTTCGAGTACTTGTAAATTTTGTTGTAGATTAGTTTACAGCAACGAAAAAGTATATAGTAAGTTGTAGTTTTGTAAGCAAGGATAGGTTGTAAAAATAAAAAATTATAACTTTAATGTTCTTTCTACTTTTTTGCCTTGGTTGAAATGAGAAACATGTGAAATTTTTGCTCAATAAAATTATTTTAATAAAAATACTACGATGGTCTGTTTATAGTATAGCGCTACTATATTGAGCAAATAATTATTATATATATATGACTGTTTGATGATATGCGTAGACATTTTATGTTTAAGGTATTTTGGGTGTTTGAAACTGAGTAACTTGCACAGACTACATATTGTTCAAAGATGTCTATTGTATATATTACATTCAGGTTTTTCTTTTTTTAAAAAAGGTTTTAAGTTTTCTTGACAGGACCTCACATTAATATCATATACTGTATAAATAATCTTTGAAAACCAAATGCATGATAGGAAAGATGGAAGCTTGTGTTATGGAAACATGTATAACACATGGCTATTAACATGAGATTACTGATAAATAGTCCATACTGAACAGGGCATGTTTTCTATAGATTTTACACTGTACCATGCATTAGTCGCATAATTCCATGCAAATTGAGATTCAAAATGACGACTATGCGAGTCCCCTATTTGGAACGGAGTGTGGTACTATTGTTATGGCCTGTTGCAACTGTAACAACCCACCTTGTGCGTTTGGTCATCCAGGATGTGCACACACTCCCACTCCCCATGTAAACAACTTACAGTGATTGGGGAGCAGCAATGATATGGTTGTACTCGCGTGACAATGCCTAGAAGCTTGAAGTCACCAGAAAATGTACAATGCGGTTTCACCAATTCTCTGAAATAACCCAAATTTCAGACAAAAGTAAAACTCAAAATACAGTTCAACCTAACCAAACAGATTGCTAGAATCAATACAATACCAAATATACTCGAATTTACCAAGTATTGACCAAATTGCAGCATAATTTAGCAGAATTTACTAAATGTGTAGTGCTGCCGATTATCATATACGCATTCCTCTTGAGAAGTGCAAATAGTGGGGTGGGTGCATACAAAAGGATGAAAAGATTACATTGGCTGTCAAGGCTATTGTGCATCTTCTGTGGGTCACGTAACGTCTTCCGTGTGTAATTTATACAAATCTTCCAACATCTGATTCTGTACCATAGTTTAACAGAAGATTTGTAACTTTTTGGACAGAAGTTATTTCCGTCAATAAACTTTTTTATTTGTTATCTGCTCTTGTGCTTTTTATGCACCCATTATTTCTAAATAAGATGAATAGTGTATGTTTTTTTGTTTTTTAAAGAAATTTTATTGAGCTGATTTCAATGTTTTACAGAGATAATCTCACAGACTCAAGGGAAAAAATGCTAACTTTCAATGATACAGTATAATTTTATAATAATTTAAATTTTAACATTTATGTAGCTACTTGAACCGACGTAAATTACATAGAGTGGTCGGGTTCGGAAACATTTTGGAGTTATGTGCTCCTGGATCAGAGTATGTACAGTACAGTATTTTGTTTTTTGTTTTTTCCATTAGGCACCTCACGTCAGTGCAAGATTATCAGACAATATCTTTGTACAGTATACGATTAATAAAAGCAACAAGGTTACAGAGATCTTGACAATTCAGCATTGATTTTTGTGTCGGGGTACATTGGCTTTCTTATCTCGACCTGGTTTTTCTAAGACCAGTTATCATTCTTCCTCAGATACATCTTTAAACTCGCCCAGTTACCATTTCTAAGTCTAGAGTCAAGTTTATTCCAGGTGAGAGGTCCCTGGTAGTGTGGACTTTTCTTAAATTTTTCATTCGTTGGTTTTTTTAGTTTCAAAACATAACCAGCTTGAAGTCTGGTTTCTTTAACAGTCTCCCTTTTGTCCACCAGGTGTTCCCTCATACTTGACATTATTCTCAGCAATGATATTTTGCTGCGTTTATCTAGTCTCTCTATGTTACAAATTGAGCTGAGCTCTTCCGTACTACGAACATCGTGAGGGTAGATCATTCGAACTGCCCTGTTCAAGATACGTTGCATTTTTGCTTTTGTTTTTCCGTGGGCCATTCCCAGCAAAAATAGACCGTACTGGAGGAGGGATAGCACGTGTGTTTTCACTATTAATTTCGACATGCTTGTTGTAAGGTATTTCCTGATTCTAAACAGCTGAATCAGCTTGAACATAGCAGAGTTTTTGATTCTAGTAAAGTGATCATCAAAAGTTAGATGTTCGTCAACTCTATAACCAAGATAGTTTACTGTTTTTTTACCTGGAATTTGTTGGCCATTGATCGTGATCTTTAGCAAATTCGATTTTTTTATCCTTTTTAGTCTGCTTTTTGTACCAATAAATTGCGTTAAGCACTTTTTTGCGTTGAGCTTAAGCAGATTGTCACACATCCAACTGTTTACCTTACAAGCAGCTACCTGAGTGTATTCAGCACATTTGTTGTGGTCATTGCCTGTTACACTAATCGCCGTGTCATCGGCATACAAGGTAATACATACAGGGTAATCAGGGTTAGGATTTATAGTCAGGCAGTTTGGCAGATCGTTAATAAATATCAGAAACAAAATTGGACCTAGGTGGCTTCCTTGAGGAACGCCCCTATTAATCAGTATCGACGAAGAGGTTATGTTGTTAATAGTTGTTTTTTGTCTCCGGTTAGATAAATAATTCATAATCATTCTCCTTAAAAAGGGATTGATTTTGTAATATTCCAATTTTTGTTCAAGGATATGATGATTTAGGCAATTAAATGCCTTGGCTATATCGAAATAGGAGGCCATGGATATTTTACCTTCGTTTATACCATTAAGAATGGGTGTGAGAAATTCAAACAGACTAGTGTCAGTTGAATGGTTCTGCCTGAACCCTCCTTGCCTATTGGAGAAGAGATTATTCCTCTCCATGTGGTCAGTAAGGGGGACACATAATAATTTTTCCAGTAGTTTGGACATAACCGGCACTAAGGCAATGGGCCTTAAATTATTAAACAGGCGTAGATTACCACCTTTTGGTATCGGTTTGATTATGTACTCCTTCCATTCGCAGGGCATTATGCAAGTTCTTATACATGATTTCATTCAAATGGTTACCTGCGGGACAAGTTTTAACAGGAAAAGCTTTAGAGCCTTAGAGTTGATCCACTCAAATCCACTACTTTTCGTAATGTCGATACCTTCGATAAAATGACCCACCATAGCTTCTGTTACTAAGGTATTGGTACTGCAATGAGTCGATATTTCAGGATGGAGATAATTTCTAAAATTCGTTCCGACAGGGTCAGTGGCATTACCCAAATTACCAAAATAATTATTCAGGAGATTACAGGCTTCAATATCCTTCACTTCTCTTCCTTCATAACTAAAGCTAGATGGTAACGGTTTATCACCTTTGCCTATCAGAGTGTTAATCTTCCTCCAAAATTTTTTGCTATTGTTATCACATTGTTTCAATTGAGCTCTAATTTCTTCCTTTTTTTTCCTTTCTATTCTATGACTTATGGTTTTCCTTAGATCTACTGCTTGTTTAAAAATAGCATTCGATCCAGTCGACTTAGCACTTTTGAAAAGTCTGTCCCTTTCTTTTATCAGTCGTACCAGATCATGTCCTAACTTAAATTTACCCTTCCGAATAATTTTTGTTTCTTCTATAGGGCAGTTGTCATCGAGGTATTGTACCATACAAGACTTTAAGTTACTCCAGATCGATTCAGAATTATTGTTCTGATTACCAAAGCATAGGATATTATCAGTATATGGTTGGAGGAAATGCGATAGATGATCTTCATTCAATTTGTGATACTTTCGACCTCTTCTTGTTTCGATTGAGATAGGCTCTTTACATTTTTTGAGCTGAACATAGGTGCATAGGTGATCAGAGATGTTATACTCAATCACTCCAGAGCTCTGTACATGGGGATGGTCTGAATATATGATATCAATAAGGGAACTAGAGTTTCTAGTGAATCTAGTAGGCTTATCGATGAGGGGCGAGAGATTATTATCGTTTATCATCGACTGGAAAATACCCACCATTTCATTTTGGGGTTCCAGTTGGTTCATATTCACATCACCGCATACAATTATGTTTGTCCTTTTTACCTTATTTCTGACTCTGACAAGGATTTCATTTAAGTTTTCTATGAATACCCTTCTATCCCCGGATGGTGGGCGATAAACATTGAGGACGATTATTCTTCGCCTCATACCTGGTTTGATTACAATACATTGAATTTCAATATTATTTGAACACATATTACAATCATTCAGAGTTGTATCGTCAGCCTCAAAGTCTTTGTGTACAAACATACAAGTACCACCTCCTTTCTTTTTTACCTCTACTTGGTTAGTACACCTATCCATTCTAAAAATAGAATAGTTGGGGTTAACACATAGGTTACTATCACTGTCAGACAATGACAGCCATGTTTCCTGGATACATAGAAGCTTGGTGAATTTACAGAGCAGGGTATTACTTATTTCATTAGCCTTATTACGAAGAGACCTTACATTGATCGACAACAGACCAAAGCCGGTTAGAGATGATACATAATCCACCTTAACCGATTCCATATCGGAAATTATTGAGAGTTATACACATTCCTTGACAAACCTTTTCATTTTTTGGATGGGGTACTAGGTATTCATACTTCAGAGAATCATACAAATTAAAAACTTCAGTGAGGAACCATAGCGTTATAGTTAAAAACAAAACATGCCATGATAGGCTCGGCGACATAGGGCTGGCGCAGCGAGAGACAACAATAAACTATCTATTTAATAGGTTTGTCATCAATTGTGAACCAATTCCATACTACAACTTATAGCAGTGGTGGGAGTGAACATATTTACATCATTTCTCAGTTGAGTAAGACTTATTAACAGAGATATACGCAAAAAACTTTCATCCACTAACCTCAACCCGCAGATTTTGTGTTCGTGTCGGCCATTTTGGAAATTATACTTCCGGCCGCAGAGAATATCTTAGCTCTAAAAAATTTTATTAGGAAAGGTACACTGCCTAACGCAGACTCGTCTATAGTTTACAGAGTATTTTCATTACAGTTATTTCATCATGTAAGTATTTATCGATCAAGTCAAAACGTTATGAACACGGTTACCGTATCGTGGCATTTGCTGCCGACAGCCTTCCAGTTTTCTTACTTCCGGTATAAATACACGTGTTTCTCACATGTGGCGAAGTTTATGTAAACAGATGTTTGATGCAGCGAGATTTGGATGCGAAGGAGTGAACTATAAGGATTTTACTACTCTAGTAAGGTAAGTCATTACTTTTTCTGTGTCCTTGCATTCCTTAGGTCATTCATGGATTCATTTAGAGAGCGCGCGGAGGTATTAAGCTCAGGGCGGAGTCTTGACGGGTGTATCATCGTGGGTGCGGGAGTGCTAGTATGGTCCGGTTTTTGGAGAGGGAGAGGGAGGTCCGCTTCAAGCAGGGTTTCGTCATCTTCTTCAATATCTAACGAATGTCCAAGGTCCATGTCTTCGTTTTCAGCTGTTTCTTTATCATCTTTGGCTAGTTGTTCTTCAGCCGAAGGGTGGTGGTCGAAGAAGCGAGGGTGCTTGATTTTGTCATAGGAAGCCGGGCTTAGGTTTTTCCTGTCAATAGGCTTGGGAGGCGGGGATAAGAGAATAATGTCAGTGAGCTCGTGCTTGTATTTCTCTCTCATTTCTGTACGGAGTTGTTTCAGAATCTCTCCTTGGCAGTTCAAACCTGACCACCCACCAGTTCGGAGTAGGACACTTCCAAGATAAACACCGCATGCCCATCTCAGATCATGTGTCGCCTCAATCAAGTTCATATCTCCGGTTGCCAGGAGCAAGGTGCATAAGTCTTTGTTCTGGTCAAACTTGGCACGAATGATCGTTTTCATGTAATTCTCTTCTTTTCTTAGCCAATCATTGTCAGGAGTAATTTTTCCACTCATTTCCTTAATTTCATAAGGGTCCCTCATACGACTGACCTTTATCGCCATTGTGTCATTGCCCGTTTTCAATGCTTTATAGTAAACAAATGCATGCTCCACTGAACTAAATTGAACTCTTTGTATCTGGAATTCACATGGAGACATGTCAAGGAACGCGTTCCGGCGTGAAAAATTTTGCCGATTTTGCTGGTCGCTTGGAGCGACCATGGTCGCTCTCGGCGACTACCGAAGCGTAGTAGCTAGTAGCGCTAGCGCTTTTTAGTCCCGGTCTCCCACTCTAATAGGCGCACTACCAAAGTTTTGGTGGTCGCTGGTCTCCAATAGGCGCACTATTAATGTAACGATAATGATTAGTGGTCGCCTAGTCTCCCACTAGACGCACTAGCAGTGGTCGCCTGGTCTCCCACTAGGCGCACTACCAATATAGATACCAATTTAGTGGTCAACAATATACTTTGTAACTCCATGCTTCATACACTAATATCCATCCCCTTTGATGAGCTTCCCATCAGGTTGACGGGTGTTCAGGGTTGTATTTTCCAAGAAAGAGAAACCTAATGAATATTACTTTGTATTGCACAGATGGTATCATAGACCAGGGGCCTGTTTCATAGGTAGTAACGATAATTAACGATATCGCTATTTATCGTTAAGATCGCTATCGAGGTTAGAATAATGATAATATCTAACTTATTAACCTGTTATGTTAAACTGCATTTTGAAGCTCATTTATGTCTTAAATGAGGGTTATTTGAGTGGATTGATGAAGGCGAATTGTACATTTTCAGAAAATCTGACTCATATATGACATATCCATGGGTGCAGTGGGGGAGGGGGGGGGGGCATCATCATGAAGAATATCAATATAAATACATTATATAATCATACAATTCTATACCTACCAAGAGACTGTTTTGGTGATATTCATATAGAGTAGTTGAGCAATTGTTCCTCGGATTGTTCCTCGGATTGTTTTCATATATTTAGGCAATTGTGAACGATCTATTGGTCTAAAACTTATCACCCATGTGTTGCCCCCAATAACCCCCTCATCATTGATGGGGCAATGGGCTCGCATACATAAACATGGCAAGGAGGTTCTGCTCTTTGATAAAAATTAAGATTTATTCAGATCGGACCATTTTAAGGGAGGATTTACGAGCTTTCTTTCCATTTAAAATTAAGATATTTCCCATTTTTGGCATTACCTGGTATGTTCAATGGGTTAGGGCCTAGATCTATACAAATCATATCAAATATATACATGAACCATGTTACCTCTCTTAAGCTTCAGTGGAAACTTTCACCTCATTCATCCCCTTTCTCCTAATTAGTTACTGGTACTGGAGATGTTCTGAAGGAGGTTACTGGAGGAGTTCATTGGAAGAGGTTACTGGAGGAGTTCATTGGAGGAAGTTACTGGAGAGGGTTACTGGAGGAGGAATTGGAGGAGGTTACTGGAGGGGTTCATTGGAAGAGGTAACTGGAGGGGTTACTGGAGGGAGTTACTGGAGGAGGTTACTGGAGGGGGTTACTGGAGGAGGTTACTGGAGGAGGTTACTGGAGGAGCCTACTGGAGGTTACTGGAGGAGCCTACTGGAGGAGTTAATGGAGGGGGTTAGTGGAGGGGGTTACTGGAGGAGCCTACTGGAGGTTACTGGAGGAGGTTACTGGAGGAGGTCATTGGAGGAGGTTACCGGAAGGGGTTACTGGAGGAGCCTACTGGAGGAGCCTACTGGAGGTTACTGGAGGAGTTAATGGAGGGGGTTAATGGAGGGTGTTACTGGAGGAGGTTACTGGAGGAGCCTACTGGAGGAGGTTACTGGAGGTTACTGGAGGAGCCTACTGGAGGAGGTTACTGGAGGAGCCTACTGGAGGAGGTTACTGGAGGTGGTTACTGGAGGAGCCTACTGGAGGAGCCTACTGGAGGAGGTTACTGGAGTAGGTTACTGGAGGAGCCTACTGGAGGAGCCTACTGGAGGAGGTTACTGGCAGAGGTTACTGGAGGAGCCTACTGGCGGAGGTAACTGGACAACTAGGACTAACAATTGCAATGGGCTACACACATTTTTAAACATCTAGGTATGAATATGTATACACATAACCCACATATGGGTCAGATTTTGAGAAAATGTACAATTCGCCTTCATCAATTGTCTCGAATAACCCAAATTTCAGACGAAAATAAAGTTAAAAATTCAGTTCAACCTAACCAGACAGATTGCTAGAATCAATGCAGTACCGAATATACTTGAATTTACCTAGTATTGACCAAATTGTTGTGTAATTCATAGGTCTCGACATAAGGGTCATAACGTGTTTTAGTTTGTGGAAATATTCCAACTAGAAGAAAAGTTACAGCCCAAAAACGATTCAGTAATGGTAATGGTAATGGCAGCGGCAAGGCTCACAGGGCCCTCTGTCTATACAGAAACTGTTAAAATACGTCCAGACCAAGATTTCTCGTTAAAAATGCAAAAATCCATTTTATAGTCAAATGTCAACCAATTGGTGGAATTACTCATATATATATACATATATACTTGTACGCACATATTCATTCATTCATACATATCCATATATACTTCTTGCATGTTACTCGTAGCTCTCAGTAAAGAGGGCCATATTAGAAAATGACATATAATAAAATGACATCAAGTAAATATTGATTATATTAAATATGTCCCGTAAAGAAGAGGGTCTAAATACTATAGTCTCTGTAAAAATGTAATTGACGAGACCAATTCGATGTTAATTTTAAGTCTCAAAGAGACATGACTGCCATGTGAAACTTAAAATATTTTCAAACTAAAAAGATTTATAGCAAAATGTTCAAAATGATTGTTATACTGAAAGGATTAACCAGCATTAAAAACAATATGCCAATGGAAGCCTGGGAAGAGCAGCAGCGCATTGAAAGGCTAAAACCAATTTCTCCAAATGTATTGTAAATGTCTAATGAGAAATAAAAATCCTTATATATATATATATATATATATATATATATATATATATATATATATATATATGCAGTATCAAAATTACCAGAATGCAATACAAGATTATACAGGAACTACTAAAGACAAAGAAAAAGGAAAGAGTCCATCCGGGTACTTTCCCATATATGGGAGCAAACCCACGGGTAGGCCCCACATAAGTAATTAACAAAGACAAAAGAAAACCCGGCGGGAAACAGCTTAGGGGAACCAGGCCTCCAGAAAACGGTTACAGACTGAAACAACAATCTGCTCAGTCCCCGGCCTGTATCCTAACATCTGGAAACGGATTAGGTGAAACCCACGCTCTTACAAATAAATCTCACTTAGAAAATGATCGAAACCCTAATAAACCCTTACAAAGGAAACCCAAACGTGGTAGAAACATATTTTTATTGTTATGGGTGTTCACTAAACCATGACTATAGGTTGCAAGGTAAAGAACCTGGGCTAAGATGCAGTAGTGGCTACAGCCAATTACTGCACAAACACAGAGTCCCCAAGTTAGGCTTATACATGTGAGGTTTGTATTGTTAGAGAAATGGTTCGACATTATTTAACCTGCTTGGCTACCCCAGTCCCTATACTAGGAGGAGCTAGGGGCAAATATTTTGTTCATCCTTTCCTCTAAGCAGTAGTAGAATTGACCCGTTAAATCGAAGTGAATGCTACACACAATATACACTCACAATTTAAATTCATGCACTTATGAATATGGAACAAAATATTCATATTTAAAATTGACAGAATGCTCAGAATCTCTGAACTACAGACATCCCCTATAGATTAAGTGTTTCTGTAATAGGAACCGCATAATTTAATTAAAAGTAATCATGTCAACCACGCCATTAGAAAATACATCCCAAAAGCCCTAGCCCCTTTACTCACAAAACATAAAGTACTCCCTTTCACATTATATTAAGTATGAAGTGCTTACTATCAAATTGAGAATGCAACCATCTAACCCATGTTCATTTCTCATTACGATTAAGTGGGTGAGTGAGGATGACGCATGATATTTGATGTGCATTTATAATAATTGTTCTCCTCCCCCTTCTTACTATCCCTATATCATATAGATCGCCGTTTCCCCGCTTATATGGGTCACATTTTCAGAAAATGTACAATTGGCAGCTGTACACATTTAGTAAATTCTGCTAAATTTGGCTGAAAAACAAAGAATACTGGGTATATGTCTGAGTATATTTGGTATCACATTGATTTAAAGTATCTGTTTTGTTATGTTAAACTGCATTTTGAAGCTTAATGAGGGTTATTTGAGTGGATTGTTGAAGGTGAATTGTACATATTTAGAAAATCTGACCCATATATATCATATATGACGTACCCATGGGTGCAGGGGGCGGGGGTGGGGGGGCGTCATCATGTAAGAATATCAATATAAATGTATATATCATACAATTCTATACAATACACACAATTGGTGGATATTCATGTAGAGTAGTTCCTCATTCATCCCATTTCTTTTAATTAATTACTGGTACTGGAGGAGGTTACTGGAGGCGTTACTGGAGGAGGTTACTGGAGGAGGGATTGGAGGAGTTAATGGAAGAGGTTAATGGAGGAGGTTAATGGAGGGGTTACTGGAGGGGTTTACTGGAGGAGGTATTGGAGAAAGGTTAATGGAGGAGGTTACTGGAGGGGTTACTGGAGGAGGTTACTGGAGGGGGTTACTGGAGGAGGTTACTGGAGGAGTAAATGGAGGTTACTGGAGGAGCCTACTGGAGGTTACTCGGGGGGCCTACTGGAGGAGGTTACTGGAGGAGGTCACTGGAGGAGCCCACTGGAGACGTTACTGGAGGAGCCTACTGGAGGGGGTTACTGGAGGAGGTTACTGGAGGAAGTATTGGACGAGGTTACTGGACTAGTAGAGGGGTAAATAAGAATCATAATGAGAGTGAAAATTTAATAAGGAAAATCAATAGTTTACAAGTTATGAGGGTTGAAAGATGAGAAGATTATAATGGTAGAAATACAGTGGTAAGGTGAGTGATAATAGGGAGGGTTGATAATTTTAAAGAATTTTTAATGGAAAATGGTAGAGGGGTAAATAAGAATTCTAATGAGAGTGAAAATTTAATAAGGAAAATCAATAGTTTAGAAGTTATGAGGGTTGAAAGATGAGAAGATTGTATGGTAGGGATATAATGGTAAGGTGAGCGATAATAGGGAGGGTTGATAATTTTAAAGAATTTTTAATGGAAAATGGTAGAGGGGTAAATAAGAATTCTAATGAGAGTGAAAATTTAATAAGGAAAATTAATAGTTTAGAAGTTATGAGGGTTGAAAGATGAGAAGATTGTATGGTAGGGATATAGTGGTAAGGGTAATATGGGCTGTTAGTATGGGTAGCAAGCCAGTATGTAAGCAAGTGTCCTACCTCACAGGTGTCCAATCTCCCAGTGCCAAATGAGTGAATGAATGAATCCCGGGAATGAATGATCTGACCCACCTCACACCATGATTAATGTGAAATTGACACACCCCTAGAAATCATTGCAATGTGTTCAACAGCAGCACTGGCAAGGCTGTACATTTTCTGAAATCTGACCCATGTATCTATGCATATATATATTATGTGATGTGTTACAGGCAAATGGGTCACAAGGCTCCACCACTCTAATGTGCTGAATTACTCTCTGAATGTGCTGAAAAGTGCTGCACTCTGAAGTCTCCTACAATTATTCAATAAATTATACCCTCCTCCCTCACACCCTTATCCCTCATACCCTCCTCCCTCACACCCTTCTCCCTCACACCCACTTCCCTCATACCCTCCGCCCTTATATCCTCCTCCCTCACACCCTTCTCCCTCACACCCACTTCCCTCATACCCTCCGCCCTTATACCCTCCTCTCTCATACCCTCCGCCCTTATACCCTCCTCCCTCACACCCTTCTCCCTCACACCCACTTCCCTCATACCCTCCGCCCTTATACCCTCCTCTCTCATACCCTCCGCCCTTATACCCTCCTCCCTCACACCCTTCTCCCTCATACCCACCTCCCTCATACCCCCCACCCTCATACCCCCGCCCTCACACATGGCATGATGCGTACATATATACACAAACATATATATTATATATATTATATATGCATACACGTGTATATCTATACATATTTATGCATACATGTATTTATACTTGTATATAAGTATACAGGTATGTATATGTATCCATATATGTATGTATATGTATATATTTGATAAATATGCATGTATGCATACAATACATATAAAATGTATGCATATATATTGTATACATGCATATAAATGTATGCATAATATGTATACATATGTACGTATACATGTATAATGTATACATGATCATGTATGTATATGTGCATAGACGTATATGTGTACATAAATTCATGCATGTATGCATACTATGTACACAAGGATAGAGAGAGGAAGGAAGGGAGGGAGAGAGAGGGGGAGAAAACGCGGGAGCTAGATGAGCCAGGCCAGACAGAGATATATAGAGCGGCCGCAATTGGCGGCCGTAATTGGTGGCCACAATAGGCGGCCTCAGGTAGACACATTTTGTAAAATGTTAAGCCTGCTTATTTAGAAAGAATCATTATATAATCATACAATTCATATATGTCATTTCTCTACCGAATTTCCCGGCCGAATTTAGCGGCCAATTGTAGCAGCAAGCCTGCATCTATATGTATATCTATACATATAGGGCACATGGATGTATACACAGGCATGTATACATGTATGTACGTCTGCATAGACACACATGCATATGCATATATGACATGGCATGATGCATACATGTTATATACACAAAATATATATACATGTGTATATCTGTACATATTTATGCATACATGTATTTATACTTGTATATAAGTATACAGGTATGTATATATGTATATATATTATATGTATATGTATATTGATATATATGTATATGTACATTGATGCATGATTGTCCCCGACATGCTGCTGATAGAATGTTCAATGTCAATGTCCAGTCGGTTTCAATTATAATTTATATTAAGCTGTACTAGAGTCAATCTGTTAGTTGGGGGGAGACCTCCCCCCCCCCCCCCCCCACACACACACACTCATGCCCCCCACCACTCATGCCCCACACACACACTTGCCGACCTCCTCCCCACTCCTGCCGACCCCCTATTAAGCTGAAGAGTCGATCTGTTGGCGGGAGACCAAGGTACAGGCCACAGAAAAGAAGTCCCGATGACGCGCAAATTTGAAATCCATGCGCCGATAGCCTGCGCACTTGACTCCCTTTCTTCTTCAATACAACATTAGCCTAAATGTAGACAATGTATCCATCCCCTTGCCCCCCCCCCCCCCACCCCCATTACACAAAGTATCTGTCCCTGTATCCGCACTACGACCTCTATGATTGGTCGGTAGCCGCTTTGAGCCATTTCATACCGAGCACATCTTCATACCGTGACAGCCTCTGTATGCGGTATCGCAATGGAAGGAGCGACATCGCAGGAGGCTTCCTTCATGGTGTAGGATGGTGGGAATGAGAGTACGACATCGTGATGTTGGATGAAGCGATATCGCAAGTGACCGTGTGATATCAGATTTTAAATTTGGACGTAAATAAATGAATGTATTGCAAAGCAAAATTCGGATGCGATATCGTAGTCGATATCGCAATAAAATGTATAGAAATGTATAGAAATATATGCGATATCGTATGCGATATCGTATGCGATATCGTATTGAATCGGAATAGGAACATTTGATCCTCCATATGATATGGCACTGCAACATGCGATATCGTGTGCGACGTCGCAATAAATCATTATAGTCACATTTGATCCTTCATAGTATGAGGGAGAGAGAGGGGGAGAGCCAGAGAGCGGCGGGAGAGAGCAATGACAGAGGGGGAGGAGAGAGCAGCTAATTCACCTGGTATATATATGGGTCAGATTTTCAAAAAATGTACAATTTGTCTTCAGCAATCCTTTCAAATAATACAAATTTAAGACAATACTGATGTTCAAAATTTAGTTTAACACAACCAAACACATCCTTTAAATCAACTCAACACCAAATATACTCAGATATACCTAGTTTTGATCATTTTTCAGTCTTATTCTAGCAGAATTTACGAAATATGTACATCTGCCAATTGTACATTTTCTGAAAATCTGACCCATATAGGGTTGGGAGGGAAGGGCGGAAAATATCCCGAGTCCCTACCCCATCTGCCCTATCCTGTGCTTGTATAGTCCGACCCCGTGCTTGTATAGTGCGACTATTATTATGTAGACTACATAGTCCGACCCCATGCTTGTATAGTGCGACTATTATTATGTAGATTTTGCCATTTGGTGGTCTGTCGGTCTCCGTGGTGGCGCACTACCAGTGGTTTGGTAGTCTCTTGGACGGACCACCAAGTCGATGGTCGCACTAGCAGACGACGGACGCCCAGTGCTTTTCTTGACATGTATGATTCACATGGGTACATGTTCGAGGGCCAGGCGAAACTACTCTGGTAAGCGAGTCCGGTTGCGACCTTTTGCACTTTTATATTTTCCGGGGCTACTGATTTAGGCAAGAGAGATAGTTGGTCTGCAGCGTAAGTCCTGCCTTTCACCACGACCTTGTCACCCTTGACTTTAGCATCAATATCAAGTTTAGTCAGATTTGCTTTCTTGGCGATCTGTCTAATTAACCCTCGATGTCTGCGAACCTCCGGGTTCACATCTTCGTCAAACGACCAATGTCGGTGAGCGGGATACTGTGTCGGAGGGAAGAGTTTTGCGTCAAATAATTTCCCTTTACTCATCATAAATTGCTTTTTGTCTTTTAGGTACTTGAACCTGACTGATATCGGATCAGGTCTCCTGTTGCCTTGCCCTTTGTGGTGAGATCCTATCCTGTAGGTTTCGTCAAGTTGCGATGCATGAAAACCAGGTATGACTAACTTGATTATGTCCGCACAGCGATTCTCGATAATCTCATCTCTTTTTGCTAATATGCCATTAACCCATTGAGGGCGGGCTGATGCCTCAAGGCATCAACATCAAAATGGCTCAGGGGACGGGCTGATGCCTCAAGGCATCACACATAATTTGGCCCAGGGGACGGGGTGATGCCTCAAGGCATCAATTTTTTTCATAAATTGAAGGGGGCATAACTTAATGAAAAATGAACGGATTTTGATGAAATTTGAAATATATGTATACAAACACACTAGAAATATTTTTATAGGTGTGTTGTCATGGAGACAATAATGATGACGTCATAACTAACATATGTAAATGCTGGAAAGTGAATCTGGAGCAAGGTTGCCGTCATATTGCACCCAATTGAGACCCATTATTTTAATTATTGATGACCAAATTCTAGAAATTATGAAAAAATATGATCAATAACTGTTTACACCTATTAAATGATGTACATATGACACATATTATTTGAAGAAAATATTCTTAAAGTGTTTTTAAACCCTAAACCTCATGTTAAACACCCGCCCTGAAGCCCAAAAAGGGGGAAAAGGGCCCCCGTCAGCCAGGCAAAAATATGTGTAAACTGCCCCCGCCTTGAATGGGTTAAATACCACACAGTTTTGACGCAATCGAGTGTCCATATCATTATTGAGCATCTGTTGTCGTTGTAACTGTTCAGTTAGGTGATCGACTTTGTATTCCAGCTCGGCTAATTTGTTTTCTAACCTTGTTGTTTTAGCTGCCCGGGCGTTGTTGATGAGGATTTCGTCCGTCAACCCAGTTGCCACCTCGGAGCATAGGGTCTGAGTGTCCGCCACAACATTGATGACTTGGTTGTGGTTTTTGCAGAGTGAACGAATAGCTACAGCTTCTTCAAGGTCTGGATTCTCGATCCATGGGTCATCAGGCAATTGTTCCATGTTTACGATTGATGGATTCTTCTTTAACTCAGGGGTTAGTCCAGTATGACCTGTAGCCGATCGCTTCATTCCAGTGATTGACACCGGTAGTGACAGCCTTCTTTGTGACTGACAGTGTGTTACAGGTGTATACCAACAATGGAGTAAACTCAGTTCCTCAGTTATCGCTCAGCATACAGAGTTCTTGCGATTTTGGATTTGATACTTGTAGTGGAACAGTTTCAAGGCAGATTAATAATGCCAACAGACTATACGATTGGATTTTCGGTAAAAGTTCCCACCTATTTACAAAGATTCGTCGTAGATCAGGTAAGTGGTCTTAGACACATTTCGCGCGTCTAGTGGCGATGTCGGCCATCTTGCGATTATCTTATGTTGATACCTCTCAGGAATCTCTACTTTGAGTAAGAACTCTTATAGCATCATGCTTACCTGGAGGAATTCCATCCAATATTTATTTTATTATTTTCTTTATTTAGTATTTGCCTCTTAAATCTTCCTTAGAACTACAATTGAATTATAGACAGGGATGTTCAGTGTACACTGACTGTTACAATCAATGGAGTTCATTTACATATCAAGGTTATGGCCTCACAGGCATTAGTCACCGTTCTTTGGATTCTGGGGGTTTGCTGGATGGATGTAACCGCCCTGGTTTGCACCATGCTGAGCTGGTATAAGAGTGGGCATTTCCGACTGGCCTGTTATTGATGATATGGAACTGGTGGCACCATGTCTTGAAGTTAACTAAGGTTACTGCCCAAGCTCTTGGGTGTAGCACTGATTTTTCTCTCTTTATTCTGGCGATTTGGATCATTCATTCCATGTTACTTGAGCAGGTTAGATTACTTATATATCTGGCTGAATTCAGAGGTTGAATAGGTTGAATCCTAAGATGGGCGACTAAAGGTATTAATTCCCTCGGTTTGGGGGCTTCGGTCTATGAAATAACAGCCTTGGCCCTGGTGGGCCTTGGCCGTTATTTCACCACACACAGCCTTAGCCCCCAAACCTCGGGGAATTAATACCATAATAGTTCAATACTAGATAATGGCCACTTGTACCATGTATTTATATGCCAAAAATTCACATATTTTCCACCTGTATGTCTTCGTTAGGCCTGCCCTATTCTAAATTGCCTATTCCTAATCCTAATACGTTATAAACTGTATAAAAGTCCTCCTCTCTCCTCTTCCAAACCCCTCTTTCAAAGTTTGCTTACCACCCTACCAACCCTACAATAAATACAACTTTAGAAAATAAACTTTATTTTCGGCTCACACCATTGCTCAGTTTTTATCAGTTACAAGTCAATCCATTAGTTATCGAATCAATTTTCCTTTAATAATTTAACCTACTTTTCATCTAATCATTCTCTTATCACTGTTTTCTGCAGCCAACATTTAGTACTTAAGCCACGGTCAGTCTAATGACATCGTGCTGCTGCCTGAAATATAGCACAACGTCTATCTACTTCTGTCTAAAATAAAATATATTACTTCAAACACATCAATGTCATAGTTTCCGTGATTGCACCAAATATCATATAATTCAATCCATATATGGGTCAGATTTTCAGAAAATGTACAATTGGCAGCTCTACACATTTAGGAAACACTGCTAAATTAGGCTGAAAAATGATGAATAACGGGTATATATCTGAGTATATTTGGTATCACATTGATTTAAAGTATCAGTTATGTTAAACTGCATTTTGAAGCTTGTCTCTGTCTTAAATGTGGATTATTTGAGAGGATTGGTGAAGGTGAATTGTACATTTTCTGAAAATCTGACCCATATAGCAAAAATAAAAATTCAGAAATAAATTAGACCCATTCCAGTGTAATATACTATTCACTGTGTATGGAATGTCTCTGTCATCTCCACTTAGCAACATTTGGTAACCAGGCAGCTTGTATACATGTAACCGTGACAACGCCTTAAGAGACCTCACTTTGGGGAACAGTCTGACCATCATCATGCCTGACGTCATGCATGGTTTCCTCTCCAGGGCTGAGTGCAGTTTGCAGTATGTGTTGTGGTCAAGAATACCATGGAGTCTGGTCATCACATACACACCGCAGTCGCAGAACGACGAAGCACGGTGAGCCACAGTCACTGGACAGATGTTGCTGACTATATAGTTCCAGCAGCCTGGTTCACCTGCCAGGTAGAACAGGTCGAGTCTCAGCAGTCTCTGCAACATAGGGCAGGTATTGTGGAGTCTGGGAGGGCAGTGGGTGGCTGCCATGTCCCTGTAGCTGTGGTAATGCATGTAAACACACCCACTTGGCTAACACACTGCATGAGTCCTCATCTATACTTGAAGCCTGTTTTACCACAAAGTCCAACTTGGGTAGCTCACTGCACAGAGGGTGGTTTGCTGTCAATGGGTATTGAGTCAGAAGGCCTGACTGCTGGATGCCATGATTTATTATACATCTTTGCACATATTGTGTCATGCCAGCAATGAAACTGATGGAGGAAACCCCACTGAGCAGCCTAGAGGTGATAGAGTCCATGTGGTCCTTCATGAGGTTGGCGGCGTATGTCTGGAGGAGGTCATGTACGTGAGAGAAGACCACTCTAAGCACGTCCCACGGGTACCTGCGCATGCACACGGCATCCAGTATCCAGCAGTAGGTCTGCATGGCTCCCTCTGTACCTGTGATAGACAGACATGGGATATTATTACTTAAACATATATAAAACTAGCAAAGTACCCATTCTCTGTACGGTCACCCTCTTCCTCATTGTCTCTCCCCTCCTCTCTCACTGCCTCTCCCCTCTCTCTATCCCTGTCCCTACCCACCTTTTCCTCTCCCCTGCCCTATTCTCTCTCCCCCTCTTCTTCTCTTGTCCCTCATCCTAGTATCCGATTTCCCCCACCCTGTCCCTCCGCTTCTTTTATTCTCTCCTTCCCTCTCCTTCCCTTTCTTTCCTGTCTTTTTCTCCTCCTCCCCCTCTTCTCTCTATCCTATTCTCCCTCTCCCAATCTGATTTCTCCCACCTTGTCCCCCTGCTTCTTCGCTCTCCCCCTCCCCCTCTGATCTCTCTCCCTTCACCTCCCCCTCTCGCTTTCCTCGCTTTCCTCCTCCCCCTCTCTTTCCTGTTGCTAGGGACTCTCGAAGGACGCATTGCTAAGGATTCCCATGTTGCCGAGGACGGTGGGATATAAAGGCATGTCCTCAATCTCTTCTAGTTCCCAACAGGGGCTTTCCCAGGCTATAAATAGAGTGTAAATATCCTGATTAAAAAGGGCCTCAAAATCACCTTTTCACCCCAGATAACTTCACAAACCACATAGATATTGTCCTCTGGAAAGGGACGACGGAACTGTACACACCAGAAAAACAGTTGTTAACATCATAGACTCCAAGAACATGCCTGACAAAAAACCTTCTTGGTTCAATATTTTCTGGTATTAATGAAAGTGTACAATTATGCCATCTCTAGTTGCTGGAAATGTGTCATAAGTCGCAAAATATGGATTATGAGATATCACCATAGTTGAAAAGAGATCAAGCTGATTCCAATGATAGTAAACACTAATAACCTTAATAAGTATTTCTTTATTTTAAGTTTGATATTTTTATTTTTGAAAAAAATAAGAATTACCAGTAAAGTAACTAAATATACTCCATATGAAGGTCTTCAATAAAGAAGGATATATTAAAAACTATATCCTGAAATTTGTTACATATATATGACAATAAGTGCTATACCCTCTAACAATCAGAACATCTCAATAAACACATCTTGTGAATAAAATACTTTGAAAAATATCAATTTTGCGACTTGTGACTCATTTCCCTAAAACGGATCACATATATGCTAAGTCGAGTAAACTTACACCTGGCACGTTTGTGGACATCGCCTATGTCTGCCACGTCGCGGGTGCGCTGGAGGATGTCCTGCAACAGCTGGCAGATCTGTTTGTGGCTTTTGTTGTACATCTCAAACATGAGACAGTAGCGCCGCTCCTCAAGCAGTGGCAGCCAGCGGTAGTGCTTGCGTAGCTCTAACTTCAGTGCTGACACCTGTTCTGTACAAAGATATAATTATATGGGTCAGATTTTCAGAAAATGTGCAATTCAACTTTGCCAATCTTCTCAAATAACCCCAATTTCAGACGAAAATAAAGTTCGAAATACTGTTCAACCCAACCAAACAGATTGCTAGTATCAATGCAATGCCAAATATACTAGAATTTACCTAAATTCCACCTAATTTAGCAGAATTTGCAGAATGTGTACAGCTGCCAATTGTACAATTTCTGAGAATCTGACCCATATAGGTATTTGTGTGATGTTTTTCATCATGAGTCGACAAAAATATATTTTTTTCAGATGTTTTTCCAAAATAACCCTTGCTCAGAATGTTTTCATTTGGGGGATGCTTCGAACTGCTAGTAGCATGAATACTCGTACCTAATTTTAGGACTGTGTATTGAATATATATATGAGTCAGATTTTTAGAAAATGTACAAAATGCAGATCAACATGTTTTGTAAATTCTGCTAACATGGACTGAAAAATCATCAGCACTAGGAATATATGAGTCTATTTGGTATTGCCTTGATTCAAACACTCTGTTAGGTTATGTTGAATTGTATTTTGAGAGGATTGGTGGAGGTCAATTGTACATTTTCTGAAAATCTGACCCATATATATCTAACTTATATAGAAGTACTCATTAGATGTGCTAATGTTTATCATCATTGGAATCTGCTTGATCTTATCTTTTCAAATAGAATGATATCTCAAAATCCATTTTTCTGCAACACAACACCCTATTAAATATTCTATTCAACTTATATTTTACTTGATCTCATTTACAAATACTTAAACAATGATCTTGTTGTTTTAAAATAACCATTGTCCATAACCTATTTATGCCAGGACGATGGGCTTGATTACCAAAACAACTGGCTATCTCTCCTGCTCCCACCGAAGTTCTTTTAGGATATACTATTATAGGGGTGACTCACTTGTCCCTTACCGCCCAAATAAAGCTAATCACTGGGCTCACAATTACAATATGATAACAAATTATTTAGAAGTAAAATAGATACCTATTCCATCAATATTGTAAAATCCATCTGGGATGTCCATGTCTCTGAGGGAAGTGTAGGTCCCTGAAAAAGGAAAAAAAATAAATAACTTAAAGTGGTGGTGTGATATAATACACAATGATATACCATTGCGTTGCAGGTATATACTTCCTAAAATATTATAAAAGTTTTAAAGTTTTGGGATAAATTCTACTGTTCAAAAACGGCTCCTCCACCAGTGATATACCATTATTGAAACGCGTAGTGATAAGATGGAAGGATAAGAGGAAGGTGACCTTGGGAAATTAAAATTTTATTTTGATTTTATATTTTTAAATAAAGTATAAAAGTTTGTAAATTTATATAAAAATTGGTAAATAATTAATGAGGTAAAATGTAGATATAAATTGAGTTTTAGTGATATGATGATGTTTGAATGATTAATGAGAGTAATTAGTACGGAGGAATGAAATGATAAGCAATAGGTGTGGGTGGGTGGGAAAAACGATGTGTATGTGTTGGTGGTGAAAGGTGAAGTGAGGTGAAAGTGGTTTGAGTGTATTAGTGGGGTCGACTGACCGCTAGGTGGTGTAGCGGTCAGTCTAGTGGTGAAGCGGCAACAATGTCCCAGCATCGCATATAGTGATTGCTGAGAACATTGGGTTGCAGGTATATACTTCCTGAAATATTATAAAAGTTTTAAAGACTATGGAGGACTACAGTGAAGCCATTAGGCTGGTTGAAGTACAGATACTGAATGAGGGGCGTTGCCCTCTCAGTCTCCCTTTATTGACATATATATATGGTTATCCATCCAGGGTCCACTTTGGGGCCCCACGCGCTACCTAGTGTCACTGCCTAACACTAGGATGTGCTAGCTACTGCCGCGCCACCTAGCGGTATAACAACAAGAGACAAATCACCATCATACTCTCTCATGCATCCATGAATCCAATCGGATCATTATCACAAGCACCCTCATGCATCAGCCATTGTTAATGTTTAATTTTGTCTTGCAGGTAATGGGCCCAGTCCACCAAGCCGATTCTCATGCGATTTTGTGGCGCAGAGGACCTTTCTCCACTAAATTCTGTGAGCGTCGCATGTATGAGAATCAGCTTAGTGGACAAGGGCCTTAAAACTAGTATTATGGAAATTTCGAATTATGCAAATATATGAATACGTATTACTGGGAGAAATGTATGTATTTTATCTAATATTTGAACATGTCAAACATAAATAAAGATATTTTTAACATGTTTACATGTTTTTCATTTCGTATATTCCTATATTCCCGAGGACCTGAAAACAGGTCCCTACCTCAGATTGTGTCCAAATAATAATATGGTTTAAAAAATGAAAAAAATAAATTACTTACCTTGTTGTGTATCGGGTAAGACAGTGGCGCTACCTTTCATCTTCATTGTGAACTTGAACCTAGTGTAGGGTCTGATACAGCCATCCGACATTCTGTCAGTTAAAAACATTTAATTTAATTTGATAAAACTTGATGAAGGACAAATGTACGCCCGAAGTGTCGGACCCCAATAAACTCAAACCAACAACTTATCAAACCACTCCTGTCCCCTCTGTTTTGGGGCTAAACCCCACCACTTAGGATTTAATTTAAGAACTAACATATTTTGTAACCTTCAAATGTTAAACTAAAATTCTTGCATAGTTGTACCTATGTGTGGAAAGCAATCCCATAAACTTAGCATTACAGGCGATAAATAATCACTCTATGCAACCCACATTAAAGGTTTAACAATATAGTTGAAATATGTGATATATGGTCTTCATGTGATATCTGGTCTTCAGAATTCTTCAGATTCTTTACAATGATGACAGAATAGAAAATAATTCTAATGTGTTTCAGGAAAATGAGTCACAAGTCGAAAAAAATAGATTTTGAGATACCATTTTATTTGAAAAGATAAGATCAAGCTGATTCCAATGGTAGTAAACTAATAATCTAATAAGTATTTTTAGATTTTAAGTTTGATATTTTCATTTTTGAAAAAAAAAAGTTTCCAATATTTCTTGGGGGTCAAAAAACAGTAAAGTAACTAAATGTAGTCCATATGAGGAGGACCTTTAAAACGAAAGGATATTACATAGATTGTCCTGAAATTTGATACATCGATTGATATAGCTATAAGTGATAAACTCCCCAAAAATCAGAACATTCCAATAATGTGATCTTGTGAATAAACACTTTGAAAAATATCAATTTTGCGACTTGTGACTCATTTTCCTGAAACGCATCATATATGTGATATCTGGTCTTCAGAATTCTTCAGAATCTTCACAATGATGACAAAATAGAGACTAATTATGTCCTCAATGCTAAATGTCCACACAACATCATAAAAACAGTACAGTAGCGCGACTCAAAAAATGGATGTTGTGGACTACTTACGCCCCCTATTGATAAACAGACACTTGTTAGATAAAATTTGGAGATAATTGGTACAAAACATGATAGACGGCTTCATTATGCCTGGGTACAGACATAAGGGATAATAGTCCAGAGGGTATGATGGCAAGGTCGGCGCTGGGGGCGCAATTTTGATGGGAACGACGGGGAAGTCTTGGATTGTTTTTGTTGATTAACACTATCAAGACCCTACCTGCTTCCCTCCCTCCTATGGCGTCTGCCGACGCATCCAAATCATTTCATTTTTTTTCTTTAATCCTGTGGACCACATCCCCGATCATGGCCATGCATGACACGGTGATGTGGATTCCCTGTTTATAACTGTTTGGGTGGCGCTGCTGGTGGCGCTACCTCGTGGGAGGGTCAGAAAACATTCTCTGAGTTCTGACTTCCGGTTAGTTTACCACATTGCCACAAGGTGTAAGTGCGACCACCATAGAGACAGATCGAGCATGGTGCAATGGCAACACTGATCTATAGAGCCCTAGAGGCGTCAACGCGAGAGGTCTGTCACGCCGTAATTATACCAGTAAGAGCTAAAAAATCTTGGTCCAATCTCTCCCTGAGGCTCTAACTTAGGCACTCATGTAACTTTTGGGTGTTGGACAAT
Organism: Sthenelais limicola; assembly: GCA_942159475.1. NCBI lineage: Eukaryota > Metazoa > Annelida > Polychaeta > Phyllodocida > Sigalionidae > Sthenelais > Sthenelais limicola. The sequence continues at coordinate 30,211,246 of OW804101.1, forward strand.
GAGAAATAGAGGGGGTTTCCCGATCATGGAGGAAGCTGTATAGTGTATTTGGCATCTCCGAAGGAGTGATGGCGAATGGTCTTGCTTTGGGTATGATTTACATAATTAAAATTATGCCATTGTCGCCAGCTAGTCTAGTCAGTTATGGCAAAAATGGCGATTTTACTGACAAAAGTGCCAAAATTTGACAGCAGGTAGAATTCACATAGGGCTTTCAATTTGGAAGGGTGCCCATTCTGAGATATGAATATGGTTGCCATGGTAACCATTTATATTGCAAAATTTGGTATTTTTGTGAAATACAGCAACTGAAAGAATAATTGAATATAACTCATTGTCTATTCATGCGATTCCTTAGCAATTTTCAGGAAGTGTAAAGCCCTTAGAGACCATTTAATCAAATTACATGAATTTGACCTTTGCCAAGGTCAAGGTCACAAGACCAAGGTCAAACCTCTGAAATTGTCTTAAATTTTAGCATAGACTTCACTACACTTTCATTTTCTCTTGCTGTATGGGACCAAATGAGATGGTATACCCTATAGTAAAACTTGAGATCATGCCCTATTTATACATTAGCTATATGGCCATATTTGACTCATGGTTGCTATGGTAACGGTTGATAAACATTCATTAACTCCCAACAGAATTATAGTGCTAAAACTATTAACTGAATATATCTTTTTACTCATTCATTAGATTTGTTAGCAATTTTCAGAAATGATAGAGCCTTTAAAGACAATTTATTTGAATAACATGGATTTGACCTTTGTCAAGGTCAAGGTCACCCAGTCAAGGTCAAACATGTAAAAAAGTGGTAAATCTTAGCATAGACCATGTTATACTTTCACTTTGTGTTACTCTATGGGAGCAGATGGGATGGCATGCTCCATAGTGAGACTTTATGTCATGCCCTAACCACACACTACCTGTATGGCCCAGTTGGAATTACCGTTGCTATGGTAACTGTTGACAAACATTTATCACCCCCTTCCAGAAATGCAGCTTTTGACCATTAAAACCCACCAAAACTGTTTTTATATGTGTTATTGTCCCTTCCAATTGATCCACAGACATGGGGAACAAAGCCTGCTTTTGAATTCCATCATAAAATGTGACCTTGGTCAAGGTCAAGGTAACAAAGGTCAAGGTCACACTGGCAAAGGTGTACAAATTTTATCATTAACCATGCAAGAGTTGAGAAACTAACGTGTATCGATGATAAACTATCTCTCCTATTGAAAGATACATTCTCAGCTATAAACATACCTACAATATAATTACTAACTCAAACATAAGCACATTAAAGTCCCCATACCTTCAAGCATTAGCAACGAAATGAACTAACACTGAGTGTAAATAACTTCTTCATCAAAATGTTGCGAGATGTTCAATGTTCATGGAGCCACCTTGTGGCAAATAAAATTGTAATAATCTAGTAGGTTACTAGTTTGGTGCACTCAAATCACTTCTTTTCAACAATACCTGCCTGTGAGGCCCATGGATATTACCCTAGAACTAATGAGGAATGAAAATAACCTATGGATCTCTTCTATTACATTTTCAATGGAAGGTAAATGAAGGTGCAAAGAATAAACTTCCTCCTCCTCATTCCTGATCACTACCCACTTGTTGTTGACTAGTCAGGTTGACAGCTTGCATGCATTACTATGGAAAGCTATCTATATACATAATATATAAGTTGGGTTCAATTAACATATCCTATATTGAAAGATCTTTACTAGCTTTAGAGCTGAGCTACCCCTATATTATGTCATAAGGTCCTATCATTATTTATGTAATATTACCTCACAGGTAGACCTAGGAGTATGTTTGTTTATTTGGGAAGATCAGTCATTTGTTTATAAATGGCTTTCCATACACACACTAGAGTGGGCACTGTTTACTATAACAATAAGTAGACCATGACCACAGACTGACCAGCAGATCGGTAGTTAGATTGCCCGTTTTAGTGTCATACATCTAGCAATATGGAAGCACTCAGAGCTAGCTTTAGGGAAAGAGGGACAGCATTTACTCGATTGAGTCTGGCAATATCATTGCACAGAAATGAGTAATATAATAAAAGATACCAGTTATTAATGATACTTGAACTTTATGACCAGCAATTGTTCCAACCCAGTGTTTTACTTTAAAATTACAGTTCAACCTAACCAAACAGATTGCTAGAATCAATGCAATGCCGAATATACTCGAATTTACCTAGTATTGGCCAAATTGCAGCATAATTTAGTGGAATTTAATAAATGTATACACCTGGCAATTGTACATTTTCTTAAATTCTGACCCACACGCTTTGGTAGGGTCGAACTTCATTGTAAGCAGGCACGAATTGAAAAACTGTTATTTGAGAAATTCACAACCTTTTTGTCAACATCAATACATTCAATAGTATACCAATGAGAAACAAAGATTCATCTTATCTGATCTTATATGATATAGATATATAATTATAGAATATCTTATATGATATATATAGATGTATAATTATAGAATATTCCTTACCTTCCCCGTGTAGGCCGTGTCTTTCACTGAGGTATATCCAGGATTTCTAAGTCACGCACAGGGAGGTGAAACACACATTTATTTCAGGATATCGAGCGAGGGATAGAAACATGATGGGGAGTGTGTGTGTGTGGAGGAGGAGTGCAAATTTTTTTTACATGAAACCCTTATATCAGTCATTCTCCTCCTCCTCTCCCTCTCTCTCTGTCCCTCTCTCTCTATCTCTCTCTCTCTCTCTGTGTCTCTCTCTCTCTCTCTGTCCCTCCCTCTCTCTCTCCCTCCTACACCTTAGGCCTACTACCCCAACGTAGGCCCCCTGTGATTTTAGCAATTTTTGGCAATCAAATTAATATCTCCAAATTAAAATAAACGTCCAGTAAATTGTTGGATTCCTATAAGAAGTAGAAACACAACTGCCTCTACAATCCAAGTGCCAAAGGCACTTGTTAACCACAATAGTTGCTCCATTATGTCCAATAGCGCGCACTGGTCTGGATTATGAAACGCCCATCAGAATCACTAGTCCAATTTTGTTGGAAGAAAGTTTTTCTGAATCCCGTAAAACCCATATATTACAAGGCACTTGTTGAAAACAAAGGGAGAAGATACAGACTTCCCGTTATCAATGTTATTACATAACAGGCGCCTGTCTAAGTCATGCTTGGATGAGCACCAACTGGCCCAAGTAGAAACAGCTGTTATCAGTTGTTACGTAATCGCTACTGTGACGGCGCGAAGAAGCTTTGCGTGACTTGCTGCAACGCCTTCCTGTATACTTCTTCAGGGCTAATTATGCGGATATTGTGTACAATTATTTCGGAATTCTACTTTGGTGTTCGGGGTTAGGGTTTGGTAATTGTGTACTTTTAAAAGAGGGGAGAGACAGAGAGGAGAGACAGAGGAGAGAGGCTAGGGCTATATATAGAGCGAGAAAGAGAGAGAGAGAGAGAGAGAGAGAGAAGGGTTCATACTTTCATTTGATACCTTAACATGTTTTTTTCACTGCCCTAAATTCGCCGAAATAATGTCTAATATTAGGCGTTCAGATCTGCTGAAATAGGTCTAAAATAACTATATCTTTAAAGCGGTACACTTTCTGGACTGGGTATAATGCGTTTTAAGACGTAGGGAAAAACTACAATATGTAAATTGTATTATGCAATTCACCCATTTATAAGTCACTGGGGATTAATTGTCTATGTTATAACTGGCTATTATCCGGAATGCTGGCAGCTACTATATTCCCAGAGTCCTATGTGAGAGTGACGTCAGCGAAGCGCAGCTAACTTCTGTAATCACTACTGTGACGGCACGAAGAAGCTTTGCGTGACTTGCCCCGCAACGCCTTCCCGTATACTTCTTCGGAGCTAATTATGCGGATATTGTGTACAATTATTTCGAAATTCTAGTTTGGTGTTCGGGGTTAGGGGTTTGGTAATTGTGTACTTTTAAAAGAGGGGAGAGACAGAGAGGAGAGACAGAGGAGAGAGAGGCTAGGGCTATATATAGAGCGAGAAAGAGAGAGAGAGAGAGAGAGAGAAGGGTACATACTTTCATTTGATACCTCAACATGTTTTTTTCACTGCCCTAAATTCGCCAAAATAATGTCTAAAATTATGTCCGAATACTTATGCTAATTACTAAAAACTATTTAAGCCTTTTTCACAATTTAATTTGTATTAAATATCCCAACATATTTATTCGACTTTCCTAATTCCATATGATTATTGCGCAATTATTTGTACCTCTATTTTCAATCGTTGGTAAAGTAGCTATAAAATATGTACTCGATAGGATGAGCTATTCGCCGAAATAATGTCTAACGGAAAATCGGTCACCTAGGGGTGACCTATTGTCGGTCACTGGTATCCACTGGTACGATTAAGCATGAAAATATATGTTCTCCTCTATATAATTCTAAAAAATTGACATAGGGTTAGCAAAATGGCCAGTGTTGCGAGATTTCCGTGGATCTGGATAATTCAAAATTCTAAGGATAACAAGGATATTATTGCTGGATGTTGGAGCTTTATATGGATTAGGTTTTAGCGAATTTTAGTCTTAATATCAAGAATATTTCACTGGGCTCTATGAAGGACTGTCATGGTATGATTTGGTAAATTGTGAGATGGTGGACGGACAGGTTGTGTTTGTGAATTGATCAATGGTTGGCAGTGAAGATTAAATTGTCCCATTAAATTTGATAGTAGTCAGTCTGAATATACAGCATGGCTGGTTGTCCATTGAATAAATGAAGGCGTATGTATTTCTCCTGTAATTTCTTTGTAAGAACATTATAAAAAGAGCAATATTATCCTGACATTGTGAGATATGATTTTAAGCCTAAATTCGTTCAAGCATTTGTTATTTCCTACTTTAAATACAAACTCAACGAATTTATATTTCTCAAATGTTCAACTCTAAAGACCAGTAGAGGAGATTGAATTCAGTCGCCCATAGCAACGGCGCTTTTTAAAGCGTTGGGGGGACTTGAAACATAAAATTACATTTGGAGAAAATCTGGGTCTAAGTGTAAAAAAAAAAATATTCAAATCGGTGCACGTGCACGGTGCAGCATGCGCGTCCCGGACTTTATAGTTACCATAAAAACGCAGCGCAGCAGCGTCAAGAGGGGCAGCAACCATATGTGTCTCCGCGAGAGAAGAAGATTTCAAGGGGAACAAATCTTTAAAACTAGGGACGCAAGGTTAGTCTAGGATGTTGATATAGACTATAGCTACTGTAAGGACAGAACTGTAATCCTAGAGATTGCCAATGATTGGACAACACTTGAAGAACATATTTCTCTTATAAATATGGGCATTTTTCTCACCAGAATTGTCACCAGTCCAGTATTACTCGCCTACGTTAGAAATGATGTATAGAGCTTCATTCAGAAATAACGACCTTTCTAATCAAATGTTTTGTCTAGTGTGATTTATCAATTGATTAATTAGTGACGCTATTGACGCTACCTTTATAGAGGCGTCACCTGGTTGCCAGCTGTGATTGGTCACTATTGATCTGTTATTTATAGAATGGTCAATCCTTCGGTATTATGACCTACACAGTATTAATGCTATCCCATTAGCATAACATTCTAGCCTCTTTAGAAGCAGACATTTATAGGTTTGTGGGGTTAGTGGCGATCACCTTGAATATCTCAAATTGCTCAATATCAGGAACTTCAGACCACATAATAATGGAATTTAGATAATAAAACAAGAGAGAAAAACAACTTTTCTAAGATTTCTGGGTTAGGTTTCACCATTGGTAGATCATACCTCTTATTTGGTGGCGGCCATTTTGATAACAATAATAATTCGGATTGATATCCAGGTATATGAATCCAAATACCAATCGAGGTGATCTGGACTAGGCTATATGGGACACGCCAATCACATATTTACCTGAAACAAGTGCCTTCGGCACTTGGGATAGAGCAGGTTTTCCCTTCCCTCTGTTTCCTCTCCCCTCCCCCTCTTTCTCTTTAAATTCCTGAGAAAAAACTGGAATGACATCTTCATTATTTTGAATGTTAGAATTGCCAAATTTAACACTGGAAATCTATTTGAAAACAGAAATAATGAGGATTTAATATTAATTTTAAAAATACTGATCCTGGCGAAGGTTAAATGCAGACCGAAACGTAGATCGCCCCAATGAATTAAACCTCCTTCAAATAGAAATATCTGTGTCCCTTAATGTTTTAAGTCATCTCATTTTTTTTGAATTTTGAAAATAATTCAATGTTAGGAAATAAAGGAGAGAGGGAGGGAGAGAGAGCAAGAGAAAGGGAAAGAAGCAGAGGGGAGAGAAAGCAGGATTGAGGGCAGGGGAGAGGGAAAGAGTAAGGAGAGGGAGAGGAAAGATGAGAAAGAGACAGATATAGGAGGGTATCATGGACAAAGACTTGCAGCCCCCCCCCCCCCATAACGCCTATAGATAGTAGTTCCTTGATTTGAATCATTAAAATTACTCAAAATGTTACTATCTTTAAAATTCCTCAAATGTTACTACTAAGTGTCAAAAGAATGCACATTAAGCGCTGTAATAATAATTGTGAACCCCAAAATCAATTGATTAAACTAATGTAAACATGTTAATTCTAGATTACTGTTCATGTATTATATGAAAATTTCAAAATGACGTGTTATCAATCGGCCAGCCAGGAAAACCTGCAATTGAGCAGAGGGCTAAAACCTATTCAGGTAATGCTTCAATACTATGTAAACTGTAATAACTTGATATTGAATAAAAGTTTTATATATATATAAGAGGAACTTGGCAGATTTTATTTAATCAGAAAGATCACGAGAATAATATTTTGTTTATCAATTGCCCTACTCCTCCTCCCCCTTTCCTTCCCCTCCCCGACTACCTCTTACACCACCCTTGCTCTCCCTCCCCGTGCAGTGGAGCAACCGTTGCCAAGTTTTAAGTTAAAGAGAATGACAAATGGGTAAGCAGGCTTCTGGATAAGATCCAGCTCTTCCAGCCGTTACCTTAAAAGGAAAGTTTGCTAGGCTATTAGAGGGGCTAACTATACATATTATTTAATATAAAGAATAAAAATAAAACACAAAATGAAGCTCAATAAACATCGTTACAGTTGTACATAATAACTGTTCATAATATCAGAGGTGACATTTACTTCACTTTGGGTTATGATTTCCTTGGTATAAAATACGCAACCCTTATGTTAGTTTTGTCTACTGAAGCACACTACTATTCATAAAGTGTTGATCGAAGTGTAGGATCTGGTCATGCAGCTAATAAGAGGGTAGCACGCCAGCCAACGCAGCGATCTATGTAACTAAGTGAAAAGGGGTTCTCATGACCTTGGGTTGGGACGGCTCGGCCCTTTGATCACATTCAGCAGTGGGTAGCGGAGGACCACATTATTCAACCCGAGTTAGGGTTATATCACTTGGCACGTCCTGAGAAAATTGTAACTGTTACCAGGAGTAGGCATTCTAATTGGATTATAATGGTATTTTGCGGTCCTAATGGGATTAAAATGGCATTTTGCAGTTCGGAGCGAGAGGCTTTCCCTCAGTTTAAAGGCACTCTCTCAACTCTGAGCCTATACTAGAGATAAATAGAACTGAACAATGATGCTGGTCCGTCGCCGCTCGTCCAGTCTGCCTAAGTGCTTTAGAGGATTCAAAAGGATTCAATATAAAGAGGGTCGTATTCCTTACATATCTGCCTCACTATTATGGAAACTATTATTCTGTTTAGATAAAACCCTGTAGTAGGTCAGCAAAAAACGATCTACTGGCTTACCCGGCCCTGGAGTAGGCATCCTAATAAGATTATAATGGCATTTTGTGGTTTGCTGCGAAAGAAAGGTCTTTCCCTCAGTTTGAAGGGACTCTCTCAACTTTGAACCTAGAATGTTGCAATACATTCATACTAACCAGCACGATTTCGATTTTCCAAGAGACTAAAATCGATAAAACACTCGTCTTGACCTAGATCTACTTTCACAGTGCATACATTAGTTGGTCATCGACTTTTACCATATACCCTAAGTTAAGGGTCCAAAATACACCACCATTCGACCAACAAAAAATGTATTTGTTTGTTTATCTAGAAGACTACACCATACACAATGTATTTACATTTTTTATTTCATTTCTCTTTTAATATGATTATATAATATGTAAGCTTATGATTATTTATTAATCTATTATTGCTCTAAAAGACGCATTATGTGACGTGCTGAGACGCGCTATGACAGTTTGAAATGAATAAATGATTTATCTTTAAGAAAGCAAAAATAGGTGTACATATATAAACAATGATGATGATAGGTCGGTATTCTTAGTGATGCCCATGCATGCATGTGACTATTATGATTGTGCAGTCTAGGCCCAGAGCTTATCAGATCCCTTCAAACGCAGGGGAATTAACGGCAAGATCCCATTAGGACGGTAGGGTGGGCCTACTTCAGGGCGGGAAAGCCATTGACATACCGATGATATCTCATCTGATGGGTTCTGAGGCTAGTGTGGGTGCAGCTGCCTGAAGGTGTACATCTTCACCAATTCTCGCAAATAACCCAAATTTATAACAAGAATGCGGTCCATAATACGTTTCAACAAAACCAAATATGTCTGTGTGATCAACGCAATACCAAATATACTCAGTCTAGGCTCACAGCCTCTCAAATCAAATAGGAATGGCATGTCATTGATTGGACGCCTACTGCGCTAGAAGATTTTCTGGTCCAGCAGTAGCCGTTCTGATGTGATTATAATGGCATTCTGCGGTTTCCCCTCATGCAGTTGGAACTTTGAGCCTAGACTGTTGGGTATACATCGGTACCTTTTGTGGTCAGAAGAAAGTCCATTCATGAAAAATTATTCATGGTCCCTTATATAACCATTAAATTATTGTTCAAACTATTTCTACTGTGGTGTTTATTCATGTCTATACGTGCATACGTGGCACACTTTATCAAACGAGCCCAGAGTTTCCTATAATCAGTTGGTCCTTGACTTTTCATATATGGACATGACCACATGCACCTAGCCAGCATAGAAAGTTCAACTTTTAAAGCAATCAATTCCTTTCGAAAGAAAGAACTTTCAATCACCATCTCACCGTAAGTACAATTCTAACTCTGCTTAACCTATCACATGACACTTATCTTTTTATATTGAACTATCATGACTAACGTTTAACTATAGACGCCCGCATTTGCAATATATAATCGATTAAAATAAAATTTACATTGGTTTTGTCATCCAAGCTATTTCTCCTTTGTGGTGGATGTTCTCTTCTGATTATAGTTAGTCACTTGGAAATGTCTTCATTTCGTGGGGTTGTGCTGACATTTGCTCGGAGAAATAGTCATGTTCCGGAATTGAAGGTATGTCAGATTCTATGTAACCCATATCCTTATAATGGTCAGCCCTATAATTGTAGTAGGCCAATATATACTCAGTATTTTCCCCGGATTTGAGGATATTCTCCAGATTCCCGGATAATATATATGGGTCAGATTTTCAGAAAATGTACAATTCGCCTTCACCAATCCTCTCAAATAGCCCACATTTAAGACAGAAATGAGCTTCAAAATGTAGTTTAACATAACAGAACTGATACTTTAAGTCAATGCGATACCAAATATACTCAGATATAGCCGGTATTCATCATTTTTTCAGACAAATTAAGCAGAATTTCCTAAATGTGTAGATCTGCCAATTGTACATTTTCTGAAAATCTGACCCATATATAACATACCTCAGAGAGCAATGCTGCTAAACTCAGTAACATATTCTATGTTTTCCGATATTATGTTCTCTCAGGTACTTTATTGAACCTCAACTAGAATTCTATAATGTGCAGAATATGTGATAACGCAACGCAGTGTCATTCCCAACCTCTGCCCTTATATTATAGTAATGCTATTTCATTCGTGAGATAACCCACACTCAGACTTTGTTGATTCCTTACAAAACGTTTTATGGTTGATTCTTGTACTTTAAGGCGTGCTGAACAACATATCCAAAGTTAGACAAAATCCGAACATGGGAAAGTTGAAAAAAAACGCAAAAACAAAAATGGCGCCCACTAACTATTTTAGATATCATAATTCAGGGTTAAATCTACTTAGAATGTCATATCTTAGCTCCTATTAGGGCTATATTCATATATGATGTGGGTTTTCCTAGGTGTCAGTGTCCACTCCCATCTAAGAACGACCAGGATTTATGGCCCTGTTTTCAATGTTTTCCCCTGTAATTGGCGACTTGTAACTCGTCTGAAAGGAAACTTGACTTATAGTACAGCGGCCAGAGGCTAAATTTGGGAGGGAACCCCTACCCACCGTATAACAAGCTAAATTGTTATCCAATAGCTAAACAAGCTAACCCAGTTAGTTAATATGACTTCAATAAGCATAGATAGAGTAAATGGACACTCGTTATTGTTCAGTGGTATGTGTTTTTATTCCTAAGTCGTATACCGTAGTTTGGTGTGCCACAATATAAATCTGGATTTTACATATGGCTTATCACATTCTTAGTCTGATCCCTCCAATACAGGGGGGTGTTTAGCTTCCAGAAGTACTTAGCTGGGGATAGCTGTTGATACAACAATTCAACAAATCAGCCCTACTTTACTCTTTCGTGTGTACTAATATAGTTAACACAACAATCCCAAATATCAACAGCGGAGCATTTTACTGCTCTTGTGGTATAAAGTTTCGGTTTGTTTTACCACAATCTTACCTAGCTTGGGTAGCCAGTTTTACAGAACCAACATTGAACGCTGCAGTATTGTTCTCTGCTACAACTGATATTGTAAGATAGCACGAGGGGTAAGAATACCTCCCATCTGCTGGAGACATTCCCTTGACTGCAGTCATTGACTGAAATAAAAAAATGTTCTATTCTATTTTATTCTATTCTATAATGGGGGTGATAGAGTAACATGGAGAGCATAATGGGGGTCATAGGGTCATGGAGTAACATGGGGGGTATAATTGGGGTCATGCAGTAACATAGAGGGAACAATAGGGATCATTGAGGACTATAGAGAGTATAATTGGGGTTATGGAGTAACATAGAGAGGGCATAATAGTGGTCATAGAGCAGTACACAGGGCATAATGGGGGCCATGGAGCACTATATAGCGGGTATGATCGGGGCGATGGAGCACTATAGGGGATATAATGATGGTCATGGAGCAGCATAGAGGGTATAATGGAGTAACATAGAGGATATAATGGGGGTCATGGAGTAACATAGAGGCCATAATGGTCATGGTGGTCATGGAGCAGCACAGAGGTCATGATGGGGACCATGGAGCAGTCATTTTCAGTCTATCCGTGTCAACAGCTATCCGTGTCGAAATTTCACTGAGTCTGTTGGTCGCTAAGCAGCAACAAGTAAACAATGTCAGGTGTTGGGCAGCAATATATATTTATACATATACTTATTTCACAAATATCCTCCATAATGATCGTCATTTAGCAGCATAAAAGGTATAGATGGAGCAACATTGAAGGTATGATGGGGGTCATGGAGCGGCATCTAGAGGATGTAATGTTGGTCAATGAGCAAAATTTCGTGAAAGAATATGTCAGATGTTACTCAATGGAGTGTGATATCTATGCACAATTATTGTGGTACATTTTGCTGGTTTTAGTACACTTGAGAATATTGGTTATATTTGGGCCAAAATCTAGCTTTTGAAGCCACAACAGGCTTATAGGTGAAGACTCCCTGGCAGTCATACTTGCTCACTTGACACCCCTAGGCGGTTAGATCCTGAGTTTATGGTCGTGAGTTTTCTCTAAGCCTCCCGGGAACCAAGCCGAGGCAAGGCCAAGGCTTGTTTCTGGGAGCCTTAAAGAAAACAAAGGGCCATAAACGAAGGATCTAATGGCTTTAGTCCCCTTTTGTTGGGCTGTTACTATCATTAACAACAATATAGAATCCCCCTATGCTTTACTATGTCATTGAAATAGAGTGTCATTGATTGTCATTGAATAGATTCATGCAGCCAATGAAATTAGCGAAGTAAATTCAATGCATTTGAAAAGCTGATTCCTCTACTGAAATCTATCCATGCAAATGCCATGTACAAAACTGGCCCTCTTTTTGTGGATATGCACACCTATCATGGCTTAAATAGTAAGTTACATCTTCTATTCACTGATCTTGTGGGTTAGATGATTATTAGGGATTATAAGGGATTACTATTAAAATGCTGTTAGAGCCCCGTCACATATTTTAATTGTGTATCCCAGAGATAGAATAGTTCCAGAGAAACGTACCTAATACAAAAACTTGATCTTTGACCTTGAAATGTTGACCTTGACTATGACATAGGTCATTGATCCTAGGTCTGCATGCTTCCTGGACAATAAGGTTGCAAATACAGCATAAAAAGCAGTAACATAGTAAATACAGTAAATCATGGTCAATAACATAGTATCTCACAATATGGCAGTGCAGAACAGACAGGGTTTGGTATAAAAAGACACTGTACATACAAATGTAGAAGAACAGCTCTAGGGCTCTTGACGGCCGGCATCCATCCACTTGTTTACAAAGCGTAGCTTGAACATAGGAAATTTCAAATGATGCCCGTAAATCGGGTCTCTCGTATAATACAAGGGCCTGTCGAGGGGATCTGTCTTTTTCGATGTATCCTTCCCGTAAAAATCCTCTATTTTCACTGTCTGTCTACATAAACGATATCACTCTACAACTTGGAATGAAGGAAATGTTTCATACGGCCTTATTTAAAAAAGAAACAAAAAGGTGTTTACCCATACTGTCTCATGGTGTATTCTGAAAAGTACCGAATGATGACCGATCAACCTCCACCACTACCCGTGCCGTTGGTCAGGCTCAGCAGAGCATGACCGACGCTTGTCAACAGAACAATCAACAGCTTTGTGCGGGAGGGGAGGGGGGGGGGGGGAGGCTATAGACCCTGAGCACAATAATCTTACTAAACTAACCAGCCAAGCAGTTACTGTACACCGTCCCTGATCTGGCGGATTTATACTTCTGGATGGCATCTTCTGAAGTCGTGAAGATAAATAATCCGGTGATAAGTCCAAGGCTACACGTTGCCAAAAGAGACGTGCTAAGCCAATGGGGGGGGGGGGGGGAAATGTCGCCGATTGCAACTCGATGATGATTTCCATAAGGTTTCACCTGCAGATTTTAAAATTCTCTCTCACCTAGGTTACCTGGGCGTCGGCCGTCCCTGTCGTCTCCTACTCTGGCCTGTGCTATCACAATGAACGTGTATGTTTCAGGCCTAAGGGGGGCTGTCAGCCCAGGCTCACCAGTATTTCATGCTTTTGATCTTTACCTGATGGGTAAATAAACCCTCTGGGTTTAGGCCCCTACCGCCCTTTAGTGTCTCTACTTATTGTGTTATGCCTTGTTGTGATTATCGACAGTTGCGAATGAGAATATTATATATATCGTTGGTTGAGTTTCAGTTCATCTTAGATGACGAGGAAGGCGTGGATATAAGCTGGATTGGAGAAGCAGGGTTGGTGAATATCGTCCTGCTGATTGAATCCAGAGACAAAAAGGATTCAATTGTTATCAAATATGGCGAGTCAGCAGCACCCCGCTCTGAGGTTTGAAATACTTTATAAGTCTAGGCTCACAGCCTCTCAGATAAGATAAGAATAGTAAGTCAGTGATTGGACGCCTACTGTCTATTGAATATATCTTTATCATATGCGCATTCCATTTGAGAGGTGTGATAAGTGGGGTGAAATAAAAATATTTTTATCACATGTGTACAATAAAAATTCGAATTGGGTTTTCTTTTGGCTTTTAGAGAGGCTACTTTATCACGATTCAAAACCCAAAACAAAGGTTTATATATCAATATTTTTCTATGCTGTAGCATAGACAAATATTGTTTAAAAAATCAAATTCTTCTTTATTATCTTATTTTTATCATCTCATAACCTGACACAAGGTGACACTTAACGGTTGTTGCGGTGTCTTTCCTGTACTCTCAAGAGTCTAAAGTCGAAAAGGATTACATCTTTCAAACATCTTTTAACGTACTGAGCATATTTATACATTGCTAAGGACATCCTGGAATATATATGATAATAATATTATTTAAATGAGTGTACTTCCAAAAATATCGCCAACTTTTTCTCAAACATAAATATGTTACAGCTGTTAAAAACAATGTTATTGTCATTTTGGTTACAGGGACTAAAAAATTGCAATTGGAGCCTAGACAGAATTGACGTGGAGTATAATATGATTGACATGGTAAACGAAATCGCACCGGGAACTGTTGCTAAGCCATTTTGCTTCGACAAAGAGATGAGCATGAGTAAAGAAAATATAAAATACACTATAAACAATGATCATTGATAAATAATTGGCATGGTTTTTTTCCACCCCTGGGTAGACCGGACAGGAAATTTAGTTTGGCCGTGAACGTAACAATGTTATGATTTAGTATTTGGGTCAGATTTTCAGAAAATGTACAATTCTCCTTCACCAATCCTCTCAAATAACACATTTAAGACAAAAATGAGCTTCAAAATGCAGTTTAACATAACAGAACTGATACTTTAAATCAATGCGACACCAAATATACTCAGATATACCTAGTATTAACCATTTTTCAGTCTAATTTAGGAGAATTCCCTAAATGTGTAGAGCTGCCAATTGTACATTTTCTGAATATCTGACCCATTTATAAGCTACACTGGGACCTAGATAACGGTTACCCCCCCCCCCCCCCCCACCCCACCCCACCCCCACCCCCACCTCCCAGCACGCCTACACTCATACACACACACACAAAATGAAAGAAACTAGTGTTAAGATAAGATAAGAGGTTTTTTATTTGTCTTTAAAGATGTACAAAAATATTTTGCTTATGAGGAAGACAAACTGGTCGATATACCTATGGGAAAAATCTGAAGAATTGACCGGCAATTACCGTGTTTGGGAATAAGGTTCAAGTGACTAAAGAGTTCTATGACTAAAGCTACTTGATAAATTAATGATAAAATATGATAAAATAATGACTTAGTGTTACATTTCTAACTAACTTAGACTTAGACATGTTAATAAACGTAAAATAAATGTTGTGAACGTTCTACCCATTTCATAGTGAATAATCTTCATAATCTTTATAAAAAAAGATACGTGTTGACATGAACACATAGCTTTAAACCTTCCTTAATGTAGAGTCTTGAAACATAGATCAGAACTTCCAAAAGCCTCAACCGGATTACAAACCTTTGGCAAAAGAATTATCGAAACCAAAAGTTGATCTATTAATAATTACCACAGTTTTGAGTTTGGTTTTAGAACTGATGCTTTATTACCGAATTCATGATTATTATTCATGGATCTTAATAAATTAGTATGCAGTAGCTATGGAACAAATTGATAACCTAACATAAATATGGCTTATGACTGGATTTCTTTGTATGTGGTGTTTTACAGTTGCTATGGAAAACCTGTCTCATATGGAACTACTTGGACCTATTTTACAAGAGGCTCCAAGACCTGATTTAGCGCTAAGGATTGGCGAGGCGATAGGTCGCATAGAATATATATCTCACGTAAGGAACGTCAGCCCAGAAACATGGCAATATTATGAAGGACGACTAGCAAGGTATAATCTAATAACATCCATCTTCTGATATTTGTGAAGTGCTACAGAAAAATGAGTTATAAGTCGCGAAATTGATACTTTTCAAAGTGTTTTATTCACAAGATCTCTTTGTAGGGATGTTAGTCGTATGAGTACATGTACCAAATTTCAAGAAAGTATATTAAACATATACATGTACTTGCATCTGTCTCAAAATCCTTTTCTTTACTTATCTTTTTTTAAACTTTAATTAATTATTATAATTTAAAGACTCATTTTTCGGTGACAGATCACATTTTATCAGAAATCACATTTAAGATATATATCCTTATGTCTGTGTAAGGTATGTTTATTATATAGATAGAACCTGGTGAGAACGTGGTACAAAGGACACTATTGCACTGTCCGAGATGTTTGTTATTTCCTGGCCAAACATCAACATTCCTGGACAAACATCGAGGACTGATCCAATCAGGGACCCAGATAAATAGATAAACTTAATGAAAATGAGGCAGAGACCTTAATTAATTATGCACGAGCCATGTCTGAGTAGTACATGTCAGCTATAGGCCTCCCTCCCCTCCCCCACCCTATGTCTTGTAAATACTAGTGTAGTTAGACACAGCAGAGGGTGGAAGACCATGGTTTTTCTTCATTGAATTGCTGCCCGTGAGCCCATAATCTTCTCATGCTAATGAATCTCTTTGCTTAATATAGCCAGTGTACTTTGTACCAGTCTACCAATAATTCCAATTGTCATTGCAAGGATGTTTGATGTTTGCTGTATACAAATTCTAAATAATAAAAAAAAGGCCTCGACCGTTTATCTGGTAGGAGCGTGAGTAACCAGCGTCCCTAATCTTGACCCCACTGGTATCAATGCTTTCAAAATATATAAATTGTTGATTAAAATTGTACAACATTTTCATAACTTCAGCCGATTTAAATCTGATATTAAGTTCCGACCGGACCAATTTGATTTTATATTCATTTTTTTAAGCTTTGATTAGTTTTTCAGAATATATTGTGGCATTCAAAGGAGTTCGCTATAGGAAGAGATTCAGTTTGGATCGGATGGAGGACAGTACAATACCTCCAGAAAATATGGCATTCTTCTTGGAAGCAACTGCAGACTTAGAGGCAAATGGTAGAATTGATAGACTTTGGGAAGTGACCTCTCGACACGATTGTCTAACTCCTGACGACTGCCACATGTATTCAATATTTACCTCTGATGACAGAGTTGCTGTGAGTTAATTTGATCAATCATTATCACCTATTCCATACAATTCAACCATTTACATTAATTACAATACTCACTTTACACTACTAAAATTTTACGAATTGTACATGTTTTTATGATGAACTCAGGGATTTTGTTGTTGTGCTGGTTCTGTAGGCAGAGAGGGGTAGCGAGGTCCTCCCTACGTGGTTCACTGGACTAGTGATTTGGTTAGAACTTTAATTCAAAAAAGTAAAAGTAGCCAGCCTCCCCTTGCATGACGTTGCGTTAACGGAAATCCGAATCGTTATGGTTGCGCAAGCAATAGCGTTGCAAAAACCTATGCTTTATTTCGGTCCAGAAAGCTTCTGGTCTATATATTTTCTACTACTTCACATTCTTCTTTTCTTAAGCTCATAGACTTTGAAACCGGAGGCCTGGGGAACCAGTGTTTCCCAGTGAGTTACCTGTCAGCCTGCTTTGTTCTGTGCATGATGGCCGTACAGGGGAAACAGGACAGCGATGAGGCCAGAACATTAACAGAAACACAGGCAAGACAAGCGATAGAAAACTTGAGTGAGTTCAACCCTTTCTGGTGTTCCTTTAATATGTTGTAATCTTGAATACAAATATTTTGAAATCAAATCTTTGGTCAACAAAGGTAGTACAGAAGTAGTAAATTATGGGCTCAAAGTTGAGAGACTCTCTCCAATTCCAAACTGAGGAAAGTGCAATTATAATCCCATTCGGACCCCTACTCCAAAGCCATTAGCGCAGTGGGCGTCAAATCGCTGACATACCATTCGTTATTAAATAACGTTACTAGAAATTCGAGGAAAAACCTTAATAATAGCCTATACGAGCATGACGCCATACATGTTATGTGAATCATATAATATGTGAAACATATATAATGATGATGATGATTAATGAAAAATGTAATTGATAAGCATGTAACCGGGCCAGCTGTTCCTCGCCAGCGATATATATGATGATTAATGGAGAGAATGATTATAAATAGAGATTGTAATCTATAACACAACAGAGAACCAATAACAAAACACATGAGAAGTAAAAATCATAACAGAATTATTTTTGCAGTTGCTGGTTTCTTCAGTGCATTTGAAGGACACCCATCAGTGATTGGAGATCTGGGAAATTTCTTCTCAGAGATGACCATAGTCATGGGTTGGACGCTATTCGTACTGTAAGTAGAACAATCTAGTATTCAGGAACATGCAAGGTGACCTGGGGTAGCATCGATATATTGTGTAATGTACTGTCGTCCTGAATATAAATTGAATCTAAAAAGTTACGAAGAGATAATCTAACTTTACACATACTTATTAATTAATCATTACATTGTACCCAACAGTAAGCTCAAATCAAAACATTGTACATTAGTCAATTCCGTCTCATATTAATAACCACAGTCTGATTGATCCATGATCTACCTTCTGATGTCCATGCTGTGTCGATATTTCTTACCAGAAAATTATAAAGATGCTGTCTTTTCACTGTTTTAACATTGCAAAATACACCCTTCCTTTACAGTACCAACATACGAGGAATTGAAGCTTTCTTTGTGATTCCTTTACCTCAACGATTGTTGGCTATGAAAAAGGGCTTTGAACTAATGATGCACTCAGATGAAATCACTTCGCTAAACGATGTTTTAGACAGGATCTTCAAATAAAGGAACAGCTATTTGGAAGATGGCATTGATAATGTGAACGTGCATTGGGGATAAATGCATTCACTCAATAGGGGATTTGCATAGCCACCATCTTGTATCCTGGTTCACAAGGAATTATGGGAGTTGTATGTCATGTCATGTTCAGCTGTGCTCTAATGTCAATATTCATCACATGTAGTATACATGTTTCCATAACTCAGTCCTCCTTCTTTCCCATCATGTATTTGGTTATTCATATATCATTTATACAAGCTTTGACATGGGTGAAAGGATTCTTGCATTTTTCAATAACGAAGATAATTATGGCTAAAAACTTGTATGTCAGATTTGAACTGTATCCATCTCAGCATGCTCTGTAATAGACATGTGCAGAGAGACATGCGAATCATATATTACATAATAATTTATGTTCATCGAGTTGTATGTGTATTCATCGAGTTGCATATATCTCGCCAGTTGACATAGAATGTATTGTTCTCGATGTATTTGGACCGGAGATTTGCCAGTTCCTGGGCCCCGTTGCATGAGCTTGCGTTAACTGAAATCCGGGTCGTTATGGTTGCGCAAGCTTGGGCTAAGGCGTCCTGCGGATCACTAAAAGGCTGTTGGTTAACATGGTGCAATGGGGCACCCCGGATTGGATTGCTAACGAGAAGAAAGTGCTCTTTTATGACAGAACAATCTGAATAGAAACCGACTGTAAAATACTTCACAAAATACAACTTCTACACATAACTTCTTGTGGGTTTTTTTTTTTTTTGTTTTTTTTTTTTTTTGGGGGGGGGGGGGGGTACTGACGGTACTAGGATCTGGATTTACTCTTGCCAGACCAGCAGACAGTGAGAAGTGTCTATAGATGACAGCTAGGTGAATTATGGTTATCAATCTAGGCTCAGAGTTGAGAGACTCCCTCGATCCAAAGCCTCTCGTTCCAAACTGCAGAATACCATTATAACCCTATCAGGACGCCTATTCCAGGGCCAGGAAAGGTATTAGCGCAGTAGGAGTCCTATCACTGACAAACCATTGTTATATGATTTGAGAGGCGTTGAGCCTATACTTTGATAAGCATGAGATGATAAAAGATTAGTTTGATTAAGTGTTTACGACGTTGAAATGGGTTAAATGTGCAACTGAAACACCCGGGTTTGGGAGTAGTATAGGCAGTTAGCCATAGTAGCAGGTGGTGCGGTGCTGCACTCACCACGGCAGCCATCATACTTTTGCCGGTTGCGAAGAGCGTGCTCCCATCCAACTACCGGGTACCGGAGACACGGTAGAAGATGATGCATGTGGTCGTAATGGCTGGACTAGGTCTGTGGAATAGGTGGGGTTGTAGGTGGCGTGTCCTTGGCTCAAGATATGAGCCAAGACGGTTAATTATGGCACACTTTACTTATACATATATATATTTCGCCATAGGTTTTAAACCCGAAAAAACATTTTTTAGAGTAGAAAGAATAACCCTAGGCCTAGGAGGGGGAATCAGTGTAATGACTGTTCCATAACATGCATGCTTGTGTAAACAGCCCTACCACCCGCATCCTACACTCTGCCTATTTTCACTAGGACTAGATCACGGTAATGGTGGACTTCCTCTAGTAGTCAGGTAGATTGGTGCAAGAATTGTTCAAATTGGTATGAAAGCATGAAATTTAGTATCTGCGGGGAGGAGGTGAAATTGTAATGTATAGCCGCGCTCGGGTTCGAACCCATATGCCAGTGTAGTGAATTGTGGTTCCTGCCACTAGTCGCGGACTAAGTAACAAACCATTTCCAACCCAGATTCTGTCCGATCTATAGCTCGACAAAGGTGGAAGTAAAACAAGACAGTTCTTTAGTATCACAGGCTTTATTCCAGTACACAGACCTTTCTGACATTCGATGTCAGACTGAATAATGAACAGACTTGTACACTGGGGTGGAGGCAATTCAACTACCAAAAGTATTAAAGTGTACATAGTCAAACATGTAAGAAGGTCATATTTTTTGTCAGTTTACCAAATTCTGAAAACACTAGACATTGAGGATCCGTTTTTCAGGTCTTCAGATTTTAGGATATAGTATAATTTATAAAATGTATACATTGGGTGATTGGTAAAAAAAGATAAGATGGGAGATGAAGATGGAATAGGATATATAATACTGTTAACTGTTAATTCTGTTAACACAATTAAAGGTTTTCAATTGGATTGCAAATGTAGGCTAAATAACAATTAAATATTTACAGAATTCTTCTGACCACAAAAATGTCACATTTGACCCATCATCTGAAGGATCTTCTGACAGGTATATCACAAATATGAGGGAGTAACTGATTCAATGATGAAGAGTTCAACACTACGTTTATATATTAAAGTCTTTTGTAATAAAGTAACTGTTCAGTACCAAGGCATCATGGAGCCTTGTTCTCTTGTTCGGCTCTGTATGATACTAGGCCTACTCATGACCAGCACGTGAATAAGCAAGATTTTTCTATATTTTCACGTCCATGGCGGACAATACGTCATTTATTTGAATATTGTTGGTTGAATGTCTTTGCCTGTAAATGAATAAATAAAAAAATAAATATGAAAATATGACTAATTCTTTTATCTAACTTCCATCTATTTAGCAGGAGTTATATACATGATATCTCCGGCAATCTGAATATAAACGTAAAGGTGGAATATAAGAAAATTACCCTTACTCTACTTGAGCGCCAATACAAGCGTTGTGCGTACTAGCTATGCTGGTTGCGGATATGTTATATGAGGTAAACATTCAATACCCATTTAAGAAGCAATTACAATATCCGTGTCCACTACACCCACGTAATACGGTCATCCAAAACTAACAACAACCTCGAGCAAAAAAATGTCTGTTCCTAATCTGTTTAGGATATGTATGGGGTCCAAAAAGGCCAAACATATTCTAATGGTTAAGACACCGGCTCGGTTAGCGAATGACCCAAGTTTTCTTCTTGGTTGAGGTGACTGTTTGTCGGGGTTCATTACACATGGATTATATAGTCAGTACTGGCTCATAAGTGAGTTCCTTCCCTTGGAACCAAGGGAAGGGGACGCTCAGTCGTCATGCCTCGCCGCAGACTTGTCTCAAGTTACAGTGTGGACCGTTGTAACAACGTTATCAATGGAAACATAGTATAGACTTTGAAGGTTGGGGCTCTTTCCCTGGTTGCTGTGAGTAAAACGGGCCTTGTGTTTTGACTCAACAGGACCTGTTAGAGTCATTAGATTGATATGCTCGGCTACAATTTCGTCTGCGCTCGATCTGTGAGCTTGGACTGTAGTAGTGACTTGGTTGTGGAAATACCAACTTCACTAATCATTATTCATTGGCGGGTGATGTAGACAACACATATGAATCGGTTTTCAGGCAACAGATGACATGTCATGGCTCTTGCTTTATTTAGAAAAATAGAATCTATAAAATTAAACATCTATATTAGAGAGGAATGGTTTTTCAAGTCACGAATGACTTATGGTGTGGCAATTAATGCTTCAGAACAAACAAGCCTCTCTTTACCTGGAAACCTTACCATTTTTTTCAATAATTCATGAAATAATACCAACTAAATTGTTGAAGATATTCCGAATAAAATTGACAAGATTTGACCAAGGTTTGAGCACCCAAGTATTGAGTTTGGCCACAGATCCCCCACAACCTACAAGGTAAATAAATATACAAATACGAGGTATAATACCGGCCATGTGAACTACACATCTCATTACAAACTGGCATAATGTTACAATGTTAACTCGAGCATGAAACGTTTTCCAAGCCTTGTGCTCAAATATGCTAGCGCTAAACCTAAGGAAGAACAGACCAGAGAAGAAGAGGAGACAGATAACAGTAAAGCCTTCTGGTTGACCCAGGGTTAACCTGATGATCCTCATGACCTTTGTAAGGAAGCCTACTGGTACGATGATTTCTCCATGCACACCCTGCAATGATGAATGGTTAGCAATAAGTTATTTTTAGAGTCTTATTTATTTTGAAACAAGTACAAATACCAGAAACATCATGAAGGAAAAAATATTACTCCATGCTTAAAGGTGGATCACCCGTCTTTTGTATGGGCGGCCGGGAGTGCGTTCTTAGCTATACGTTCTTGTATGGAAGAATCAACACATGAAATCTGACACACGGTTTGTTTCTTTAAAAAATGTCCCGGTTGTTACCACTTGTTGCTCCACTTCTACTAACAACATTACGAAATGAAATGCGATTCTGAAAGGGGAGAGTTGAATCTAGTACACTTGTACTCCTCCCCACACACACGCAGACCCATTTCAGTGATTATCCAGGCTCATTTTCGTAATTCTGTTAACATCAATTTCTTTTAATTTAGTTGATTGAACACATTAGTAAATGCATCATTGTCTCTCAACTAACTTCAAATGCTATTAGTTAATGGATGTTGGATAACAAATTGAAATTGAATGCAGCTTTTTTTATGCTGACAAATGTCAACTACATGTATGAGGCTCTAAAAGGAAACTAAAACATATAAGCTTCAACACTCTTGGTAAAAACTTCATAGATGGTAAGGAGATCAAATTAGCCAAGAATATTAGATACTTAGGATGTGTGATTGATCCATTTTTATGTTTTAATAAACATTTTACTAAAATGCGATTTACCCTACAATCTAAGGTAAACAGTCTGGCGAGATTACGGTACTGTCTAGACGAGAGAATTACCTCTATTGTTATAAAAAGAAATATCTTTTATAATATGGCTAACATAAACTGCATTAATAAAATCCAAACTGTTCTAAATACAGCCATTCGGCTGGTGTACCTAAAAGTAGCAGAAGAACTAAGCCTGGAAGATATCTGTGAAGAGCTCAATATCGTTAAATTTAGGGGAAAGAGGTGATATAGCAATTCAAAATTTGATGTTCACTTTTAAAGAATCACCATCGAAAATTCAGGAAATGCCCCGTGTGACACGTTTAGCAGAAGGTATTAACCTAATAGATACTAATCCTAGATCAGACAAATTATTGAGGTCGCCACATACTCAAGGGCCGAGAGTATGGAATAGACTCCCACCTAATGTAAAGATACTGCCATGGCCGAAGTTAAAAAAAGATCATTGTGTGATTATCACAAAAAGCGATAAAAACTTGTAAGGCCGCAGTAAGGCCAAAAATCGGTGTTGATTGTACTACTATCTTTGTTTTTATTCTCTTGCGAACAGACTTCTGATATGTACATGTATATATTTCTTTTTTACTTGAGGCAAAAAACAACAAGAAATTTCTTGTTTCCTCTTGTATGTAAACTGCCTAACAAGTAGTATATACTCTACTACTGTAGGTATTGGGTAACGACTGAACAAAAATGAAGATTGTATATTTTCAATAGTAAGGTAAAGAGATCTATATTGATGTAACTTGTTCAATGTTTAAAACGTGTATATTTCTTTAATTTGGAGATGAAACATGTCACATCTGTGAAATTCTGCCAAATATAATTGTTCTTTAAAAAACACACACAAAACCCAAAAGTTTCCACCCTGCCAGCTGATGGTTCTGCAAGAAAAAGTTCTAATTTTTCGATTCCTTTATTTTTCGTAGCAGCTGTGGAGTAAATGTAGAACCGCAACTCAGAGGTGGTATATATTGCAAATCTTGCTTTCTCAACACACTCACTGTTACTTGTGTGTCGAAGGTAGATTTTTCAGACTCACTCTGCACCCAAAGAAGGATGGTCCCTTTGAAGATGCTGACAGGTCCTCAACTCATTTGACAATTAAAGTTAAACAAACGACACACCTGCCATTTCTTGGACAGGTGTGGATACGAACCCAGTACCCGCTACTTTCTCAGCGACAAACCCCTCCTCCCCCCCCCCCTCCACCACACACACGCAGACCCATTTTAGTAATTTTCCAGGCGCATTTTCGTGATCTTTCAGAACCCTAATAACGAGGCCTGGGAAGTGTGGTTGTTTGACATGGGCCACTGATGTATTTAATTAATTTCATATCAATCAGTTTTCAACGTGTAATTTGTGAGTCACGTAGTATGTTGTGAGAGGGGCGGATCAGAGAAAAGTGTTTAGTAAGAAACCGAAAAATTTTGAAAATTTCAAGGTCATGATTTAATAGATTCAAGACCCATATATGATTATTTGTAGGCCCTACCAAGATGCCCATTTTCCAGGCTATTCCAGGTCTTGGATATACCTTTCCAAATTCAAGGCTTTTCTAGTTAATGCATTCTGAATAATATTTGAATTATTCACGTAGTGGCACCACGCCCACGTTATACAGTGGATAAAAGAGGGCACCACCTGACTAGTCTGGATGGTGGAGTGTTCCACATTGTTTGGATGTATACTGAAAAGGGGTGATTAGAAATATCAGAACATTGACGGGACATTATAAATTTTGTAATTTTTAGAGACTTACCGTGGGAAGTTGAATTAAAATTTAGATTTTTATGAGCAACACATAGGGTTGCGGGAGTAACTTTTGGATTGATCTGAACTGAATATATCTCAAACCACTATTGACGTTTTTTTAATTCCGGATTTAAAGTTTAAAGGCAAGCTATATTCTTTGTACATTATTTGAGAGATTTGCATTTATTAGGTGGTATATCTATTGAATTATGCATGGATTTTTGGGTAGTGTAATGATAGAATTAATGTATTGGCAAATGTGTATCTCATCGGTTGTATTCATCACAATCAATTGAATCTATCACAAATAGACAATAGTTGTGGAGCATTGTGAGAAATGGAACAATGCACAAAACTGATTGCAATCGTTGAATAGAAACAACCGTGTAGAAGTTGTGATGATGTGTTGAAGTATAAATGATATAAAAACAAGATAAAGACTATTATTTTTGCCCGCCATCATTTTTATTTCATGTTTTTACAAAAGAAATCCGGTGTTGACCGTTGATTCCTACCTTTCTGACCGACTAACGTCATAAGGCACATAGCAGTCAGGCTAACAAAATATGCGCCATCAAGCGTGGTACACATCAGAGCATCGTGAATCGTGAATCATTTATAACATGACACAGAATGCAATCTGATCATTTAAGTCTTATTTAAGACTGTTTTAAGTTCCAGGGATACAAGTAGCACTGAAATACTGAATATTTTGGAAAACAAAAAGAATAAATTAGTATTATTTAGGAGCTCTACTACTTAAACAGAATACTTTTAAGACTAAAATTTTGACAACAAAAATCTATCTTAAAATACTGAAGACTTGCATCCCTGAGTCATCTTATTTGTTGAAATAAATGTTTGTAACCCTCAACGGTATATTTTGCTGGCCCGACCGTAGGTGAAGTAAGTTATCCTTTCAAGAAACTCTGGACTCGTAAACCAACGATTTTGTCATCACATGAAGTGTTTAGAGTGTTTCTGACACATTTATATATCATTAAAACTGGAATTCATCACAAATAGACAATTATTGTGGTGTATTGAGATTTTTGGCTACTTTTCTAGCCACTTTGCTTTAGTGGTAAATCCATATCTTTACTTCGTTGTTATGCATAGGATAGTGAAAATACAAATATACAATCTTCATTTACAAATAGCAAAGCAAAATTGTTCCACAACCCTGACAAGGGTGTTGTAACTTATAGCATGGAAATATTGTCAGTGAAGCCGAAGCCCCCACAAAGTTCCCAAGAACTCCACGAAATCTTGGAGTTGCAAGCGTGGAGGATGTCTCTCGGAGTAACAATGATTTTCTTGGTATACTCTTTTTTATATTTAACATAATGTTGTGAGAAACCTAATCACCGAAGTGTTAAAATTAATGATCTTAGGATTATCAACATAATTAACTACTGAAAAAAATCTGTGTTAATGATGTTAGATGTTAAGATTACCTAGTCTTTCCAGAAGAAATCCCTTCCATGACAATGAGTGAAGAAAAGAGCATTTGACCTTGGATCGCATTCTTCCACCAGGAGTGCCAAGTTTTTCCAGTAAATACAACCAGCCCCTCAATATGCCACACTGATATTCCCAATGTTTAATTGATGCGAGTTTTGGGTCCAAATCAGCGTCAGGGAATCAGGACGCAACTTTCATTGAACCCAGTGGTGCTAAGCCACTCAGTAAAGGCTCGCAAGAATGGTATGCCAGTGATTGGACGCCTACTGCGGTAATGGCTTTCCTGGCCCTAAAGTAAGCGTACTAATGAGATTCTAATGGCATTTTGCGGTTTAGAGCGAGAAACTGTCCCTCATTTTTAAGGGACTCTGTTAACCAGTGAGAACTTGTATATATTTGTTAAGAGCCTCCATTTCCACCGGGACACCTGGGTCAGTGGCAGGGCGTGGAGGCTGACTATGGCACTGAACCTTGACAGGATGATTGAATGACAGAACAAGGGAATGCAGATGAAATGAAAAGCTGCTTGCAGCTTAGCAATATCAGCAACAATTGCATTGTACAAGCCTTCCAAAAGAAGCAAAAAGAAGCGTAGAAAATGTTCTTGAATTTTAGTAATTCTTTTTTCTTAAAGCTAGTTTTATTCTTGTATAAAATAATTTTTAAAACCTTGTATCACTAAAGAAACAAAAAAGTGTAGAAAATTGTCTTAAGTTTTCGTAATTCTTTTTAGTTTCTTGTATCACCGAAAAGAAATAGCAAATGTGGATATATTTAAGAAGGAAAGCAGTGAAATTTCTTAGAGTTAATATATGTTAAATTCTAAACAATGTGCAGAGCAATTTTTTCTAGGGGATCATTTTGTGTCTATAACGGGGAGAACACTTAAAGCTGGGGCTTGGGACGCGTCGAGTGAAGAGGAAACGCACACAAATGATCCAGAGATGACGTATAAACTCCCATAGGTCTGAGTGACTAAAGGCGGGACACACTAGCCGCGATGGGCCTCGCAATAAGCTTTGCAACAGGCCTCTGCAATAGCCAGGCCTATCGGGAAAGCCTGTTGCGAAGCCTATCGTGAGCTTATTTCGGCTAGTGTGGCGCCGGCTTTACGTTTGCTGAACATAATGAATTCCAATAACATTACAGATGGTTCTTTTTCAAATGATACCTTCTTCACAATGGCGAGTCCTTTAGGCATTTGAATACGGTACATGTGGGAAACTAAATGACAATATCACACGGATGGGTCACTTCTATGTGCTGCCTAAATCCTCCCAACACTTCACCAAGCCCCCTCAGACAACAGGACCAAGCACAGCCACCTTCTGTACCACACATTATGTAAAAATGTATGTGCAAAGATAATAACTATATCTCCCACTGACTGACTCTCATTTTAATACAACATACACGACACTTGCTTTAACAGTGCGCCAGCACCTCTTGCGTAAACAGTGACAAAACAGTTCATATCAAAACTCTTCAATAAATCGCTAACGCGGACAGCTTTTTATCTGGAGTCATTCCATAATCATTTATAAGTCAAAAACATGTACAAATCAGATTGAAAATTATCCAGATTTATATGATGTAAATTATCCAGATTTACACACACACATATAAAGGACTTGCATCACGATTATACAAAAGTGACGGACAATTTATACTATTAAAATCATTAGATTTTGATGAAATAGTTTCGCTTAGTACAATACTCGATATGAACGACCTTAATATATGGTACAGATCGATAGATTCGATGTCTTATGAAGCCGCAATTGTGATCAGAATTCGAGTAGATTCTTGGATTATCGTACCAATTTCCATAATAGAAGACATTAAACGAGATTTTTAGATTCTCTGGTTTCAGAATGATAAGGATTTTAATTCAAATGAATCGCCCACTTTTTAAAAACAGCAACCAACCATGATTTTACTGCTCTAATATGGAGTTCTGTAAGTTTAAACCATCATTTTAACTATCTTACTCGCATCACTTTCATACACTTAGATCCTACCAGATTACAACCAGACCTCGCAATATACAAAATACTACACTCATTCAACCACCATCATTTACTACACCAGATCGTTTTTATTTTATCTTACAAAGTACCACAGGTAAGTCTTTTCATACATATATGATCAAATAAGTTTAAAATGGTTTGAAATTCAGGAGTTTTGTCTAATATCTGTAAACCTTACGGCCCTTAAAAATAATATAAACTGAGAAAAAAAGGAAATAAGAATACAATCTTTAAGGATTAACAAACATTGAACATGTTTACACCGACTACAAAATAATGTCCAAAATACCCCACCATTTTCCCTTATAATAATCAATATAAAATGTTTTAATAGAACAAATTAAAACACAACTAAATCTCATCACAACTAACTTGTTAATTAGCTACACTAGATGAGCTAATTCAAGGGGGAATGGAAAGTAAAAAAGGAAAATCTTCATTAATCTACCTCCTACCTATCATGGTTGTAGCATTCATGTAACCGTTTTTAATATTAAAATTAAAACTTATGTAAACAATACAATAAGAGATCAGAAGTTGTAATATAACCTTTCTCCCAGAACATTATTTAGTATATATATCAAAGCAGTGTTATAAATATACCTTATCTTAAAAGGATAACTCTATTGAATATACCTTCAGGTATACCATTTGGCAAAGAATCATACATTTTGTCTTCCTGTATGATACCACAATATATATCATATGCCATATGCTGTATTAGCTCACCAAGTCAACTGAGCAGTCCCTGGTTCTACCTGCCCAGGAATTATGTTATAGGACAGCACAGACGTCACATGTCAGCCGTCCCAGATCTGATCATATAATGCCTCTGGTATCCATGGGTTGGTATGACAAGCTAACAGTTTAACTGCTAGTTAATGAAATAAAGTGTAAATGCTGAGCCTATCAAAGGACATGTTTATGGTCAAAATGACTTTGCCTGCTCAGGCCTTCCTTTGTCTTGGGGCCATCCCAAAGGTCACAGAAGAAAAGGACCGAAGTAATCAATGGTAAAGGAAACAAGGGCTTCTGATGGTGAGAGCACATTGTAAAGTAATGATGAGTCAGCATATTGGAAGATCCAGTGTGAGGACCTGATGCCATCACTCGTGACTGTCTCTGCGGGCTACACACAAGCCAGTCGTACGACATCCAGGTCCCTGCATCTTATGTTGACCGTTGCTACACCTACACAGAACCTTCCTCCAGCCTCCATCCTTTTTTTTTGAAGATTTTATTTACACTTGGTTGGCATTATCCCAGAAATTCTGGGTTCTTCTAATGCGCCCAGTTTACAAAAAGATAAAGCCAATAACTTGTGTGGGGTGCTTAGATATTCCTTGCCTTGGACATTCTTTTAATCCTCCGGGATATGTTAAAGCAAACCTTGCTTTAATATTTGGTATCACAAGACAATGCCTGGCATCATAATTGATCGAGATATACATCTGTTCCTGCTTTCCTACCCAGGACCTTGTAATCTGAAAGCCTTAAATATTGTTTCATCAAGACATTTCGCAGGATGAATAGGAAATCCAGTCTACAGAGGTAATGTCAAGTTGACCAAGGATTTTTTTTTTACAAGAGTGGAGTACATGATTGAAATGGCATTCTATCTTTATCCGCGATGCATGAACATGTTACCTAATACACCATACAGATGGGATCTTTATCCACATGTGAGATTTCTTGCACGAAAAAAAAACAATCTTGCATCTTTCAGGGACATGAAGTGATCCACTTAGGACAGAGTACAGTATATCACCATATAGACTCAACATTAGATGATCAATGCAGTCAGTAGCATCCTATAGGCATTTGTAGTTTAAATCGTAGTAGCAGTAAATCCAAGGGTCTTCTGCTAGTCTCATGGGTGGCAATGAAGTGAGTTCCTAATCCAATGAACATTAGCTGACACCACCGGGTTCATCATAATGACACTGTACTTCCATTACACTATTAATAAAACTCCTTTTTCACGTGTGGCCAAGTGTAGATATTATTCAAACCACTGATATCACTGGTGGAATTGTCAAAAAGACTTATAATTTATGAATATTAGTTGATTGTCTCTCACCTCAAAGTCCTTTCGTTCACATTATGTTTATATAGTCATAATTGGTAGTAGTCAGACAAATACATTTTGCAATTTTTTTGTTGTTTTTTGTTATTTTCTGTGTTTTCTGTCTCGTATCTTAACATTGTAGTTGTGGGAAACCCGAATAATTGACTATCGTATAGTAGTAACTGCGTGCCATTGTTTTCCAACATCTCAAGTTTCTTGGCTTTCGAAACCACCTCCAAGAAACACACAACATTTGGTCTTCTTGTCCACATCAATCAATGACACTGACACAAGACATAATCACAATAATAGAAACAACAATCTCAGTCATATCTTTTTTTCTTTCTTCCTTTCTTTGAAATTTGATTCCATATTTTGGTCAATGAGCAATAACGGCCCTGACCCACTCTTCAGCTGATCATCATTTGGTGCAACAACAGCTTTTAATCACAAAAAGCTGAAGCAGCAAACTGCCCCCTTCTCCTTCCCTTCCTGACATCCCACGATTCCTGCATCCTTCTCCAGGGTCCATCCTCCAGGGTGAAGAGTCTGTATAGAGGAGGAGGAGGAAGAGGAGGGGGACGAGGGGGAGGAGGAGGAGGTGGTTGGTTGGTGAGGAAGGGGGGTTGATCAGCTCTCGATGAGTCGTACGCTGGGGTCGAGGAAGGTGAGAACCACTGCGGTGATGAATAGACCCAAGAGCATGAGGAAGCCCTCCGGTTGGCCGAGGTAGCTCCGGATAACCTGGAGACTGTGCTGCAGCAGCCCGGGCTTCTCTTCTGACGCGCTCTCCTCCTGGGGAAGACAAGTATGGACAAGTGGTGAGAGGGCACTCCAGCAACAACACTGGGAGGAGAAGAGGCCGAGAAACAATGGGTTGGGGAGAAGCATATGGGTGACAATAGGGGATTTGCATAGCCGCCATTTTGAATCTTGATTCGCATGGAATTATGGGACTAATGGTACAGTATAAAATCAATGGAAAACATGCCATGTTCTGCATGGAATATTTATCAATGCTCTAATGTCAATATCCGTGTGTTTTACATGTTTCCATAACCCATGTCCCCATCTTTCCCGTCATGCATTTGGTTTTCATACATCATTTATATAAGCTGTGATATTGGTGAAAACATTCTTGCAGTTTTCGATAAAAATTTCCCAAATATTTGTATGTCAGATTTCAACAGAATGCATCCCAGCATGCACTGCAGTCGACATGCGCAGTGAGACATGCGCATCCCCTATTCAGAGATTCTGGTACTGTGTCCATATAGCTTGTCCTACACAGATACATAAACGCTCTTCAAGTGTCTTTATTACGTAGGAGCAAATGTTAAAATAGGAGGCTCAGACTTAGATTAGGTCCAGGATAAATCCCAAAGTGTGTGGAACCACCTCATCGATGCACATGCAATACAATCTTTGGTTACTCTTTCCTTTTCCTTCAGGATTTCAGTCAATAGAATAGATGGGTTTTAGAAGAGCACTTTCATGGTTTTAGGTGGGTGGAACATACTTCATATCTCCAAATGCATTCCTTTTATTCACTGCGTCATGTTTGTTAACTATAACTTGAACATTATGCATGCAGAATTCGATGAAGGCCCTAAAAGGCCGAAACATGTAGGGACATGTAAACCACAATAGAACATCTCAAAAATAGACACAGAATTTTGTTTATTGAGGAAACCCCATTTGTTTTTACCTTTATATAGGGTGGAGTAAAAGAACCAGAGAGCATGTCACATACTGTTCACGCGGCCCCGTCTCTGAGTTCAGTTTTGTCTCAAATATTACAAGTCAGTTAAGTGTGAGTAACGGAAGGATACAATTATTCTTTCAAGCTCTCGGGAAATTGTATTCGAGAATTACTTAAGATTTGCTTCTGAGTATACAGAATGTCAGATACGTTATTTGCAGTAGTTTTTTCCACTTTATACGATTCTTCTTTATATGACCGAACTGCACAGATAACTTCTACTCACTGGCACACATACACGCACCAAAGCATTGAAGGAAACCCCACTTTACGGTTTGGGGAAAGCTTTTGCCTTGCCCGTTTATTTCCGAATCATAAGGACATCATAGAAGTAATTTCACCAAACAGTATCAACAGGCTTTAAACAACTTCTACTGAATACTTTGTTCTAGTGAGCTTATCCCTTAATTTTGTATTTCTTCTCCCATTTTAACTTGTAAATGATAGAAGCTTGTAATTAGTGTGTTTAAATGCAAGCATCTGGGGAAATACTGCTAGTAGTGTGATTGTGTTAGTTAGGAAGTATGTCCATCCACCATAACATAGAAAGGGCTATTCTATCCAAGAGTGAGTTACTTGAAGTTGAACTCAATGTAAACTATACTATAGTACTACTACCTATTATAGGTTTAATCTGGAAAGACCCGTTGTATTTTTTTTAGCAGAACACCAATTTAATGGGAAATGTCGCTTTATAGAATAATCCAGAAAGTTTTATAAGAAAGTTACTTTTTTAATGTTACTAGTCATAGCAATTGATAATAATTAATAATGTATATATATTAGATTATATGTGGCAAATGTGGACTTACAGCGATGATGCCTGATTGCTTGAGATAGTTGACAAATGTCGGTTCATCTTTAGTCAGTACGGGCAGGTACTCCTTCTTGTATTGCCGTGTCCACCAGTTCTTGGAATGGAACCTACAAACAATACACAGTACAAGGTTAGCTTAGATTATGGGTAAGATTTTCACAAAATGTACAATTGGCAGCTGTACACATTTAGTAAATTCCGCAAAATTAGGCTGAACTTTGGTCAATACTAGGTAAATTCGAGTATATTTGGCATTACATTGATTCTAGCAATATGTTTGGCTAGGTTGAACTGTATTTTGAACTTTATTTTCGTCTGAAATTTGGATTATTTGAGAAGATTGGCGAAGTTGAATTGTACATTTTCAGAAAATCTGACCCTTATGTTCACGGCAGAAGAGGCGGTATGTGCACCCGTGGGTCTTGTTATAAATATTTCGGGAGATAGATCGCAGTTAGCGCTAGCCTCCTTAATAATGTCCAGACGATAGAAAAGTATGTTTGTTTCTACGTATCTTTTCACCCGTCTTCTCTATATGTAACGTTCACAACGATATGATTACAGATTACCTGGTCGCATATAGGACATTACAGAAACTGGTGCTTTTAAAGAGAAGAAATCGGAAAGAAATTGACAATTTTAATTGGCTTTTGCCGGCCGCCTGAACTTGAAGACATAAATCTGGAGGTGAATTAAATTGTTTCAGCCAATAAAATATTTAAAAAAAAAAATTAAATAGAGGATTGTCTGAGATCAATGGCCATTGATCACTGAACAATCACCCGGGACGTAAAGTAAGAGGAGGGAGACAGTTAGAAGAATTAAAGTGGTTCGGAGTTAATCTTGACAGGTTGAAAATACATGTATACACTTGGTAGAAACTTTGTATACATAGGTATCGGAGTGAAAGCGTTCGTGGTTTGATAACTAACATCAGTTATATATTCAAAAAAACATAGGGGAAGAAACTGGGCTTTCAGAATGGGAGAATCCTTTAAGTTGGATTCTGTTATTTTATTTTCTTAATCAGTTGGGCTTAACAATCAACAAGAGCAGACATGATATCAAAAGTCTTGTCTTGTCTAGGTATCAAGCAAAACGAGCTAAAATGAGATGTAATTGATGAAATTTTTGACAGAAATAAAAGCAAATTCTATTGTAGAATGAGCTGTGTATAATTTATTATTCCGACAATAAAGGCCAACCAATGATAACACACCTTCTCTCTTTTGAGGCCCTAGGGTACAAATGACAACAGGAACATTTCAGAGGAGACATAAACCAAGATGTGCATGGTCCGAAATGTGTATAACTGAAGTTTTAACAATTGGCTCTGGTTTTATACAATATTAAATTGCCCAATCATAGAATAGAATACTTCTTTAAATAGTTTATTTATCAATAGTTCACAACATAAAGATTGTATGCGAGACACTCAGATCTTCCGTCACATGCCTTCATACACTACTGTATGTATACAATTGTGACCAGACACAATTAGAATCAATTGTATTCAAGCAGGCAGACCACTTATGAATTTTCTGTTCTCTCTTTGAAACACATTAGTCATATTTTAATATATATAAATGCTTTTATTTCCTCCATAAACAGTTACAATAGACAGGAAAAAGGATAATATACATTCTGTGCCCTCACAGCTCTTCCAAGAAACCCGGAATTACTTTTACTTTTATTGTTATAACAACTGACTACAAGATCCCCTTAACACTAAGATTGAAGTACATTGGTACAACGTTTTCTATTTGAATATAATGAATATAATGAATTTGAATATAATGAATATAAACAAATTTATTCAAGGTATTCTTCACACGCATACAACTAAAACAAATAAAAGATGTTACTACATGTTCTTTCATCCAGATGAGTCATGAGAGCAGCGACTCACCAAGCCACCAGTAGTAGGGTAAACACAACATAATACTGTGCTGTCTACTATAGTCTGTCCAAAAAGTAGTTGACACGTGATTCCTTAGTGACTTTAACGGGAGGGAAAAGTGGGTGATTTTTGACTTCAAACCTTTGCCCCCTGAATCGCTGTTTGCGACTGACCATGGCCGTTTGCGACCAACCATGGCCAAATATACAGCTGTATTGTATTGCGCTGCCTTTTCCCTCCCCATAAAGGGAATAAGGAATCACGTGTCAACTAATTTTCGGACAGACTATAGGCCTATACATTAGCCCAGCTCCACGATGAACAAGTGAGACACAAAAACTTCCTAGTTAGCCTCCTGCTGCATTGGCACAGTGCCAGCACCAAACAAGTGGGCAAGTAGGCCCCACTTGTTTATAGGAGATGTTACATCATTTATAGTTTGTTCTAAAGTACAAATGCCTCACCTTTAGATTTGAAATATTTGTGGACAATTATATTATACGATGCAATGCACCGCTTTCCCCTTCAAACTTTACACCTAGCAAAGAGGA
This sequence comes from Sthenelais limicola, assembly GCA_942159475.1. Taxonomy (NCBI): domain Eukaryota; kingdom Metazoa; phylum Annelida; class Polychaeta; order Phyllodocida; family Sigalionidae; genus Sthenelais; species Sthenelais limicola. Next base: position 30,246,823 of record OW804101.1, read on the forward strand.
ATATTGAAATATAAACCTTTGCTTGGTGCTCTGAATCGGTATAAAGTATCGAAAATTCGTTATTGTACGAGTGGAATAATGATTCCTTTATTGCACCTCTGTTATTGCACGTCTGATTCAGTACGGACATATATTACTTACGTGGATAGAGTGGACATAGCTTACCTAGGATGGTTCTTGCTGGACGTGGTGAAGTGGTAGTGGTAGAGGGATGCCCTGATGTACTTTGGTGGTGCATCTGGGAACGGGTTATCTCCCATCAGCTCCAGCACTGGGGTCGGGGGGGGGGGGGGAGACAAATAATGGCAGAGATGGAATACCAATAATGACACAATATATCACACAAGGTAATTTCACCCTTTAAACATGGGAGTTCTGATATAAATAGAGAGAATAGAACAAGCCGCCAGTAATCAACAATTTATTGGACGAGATTCATGATTAAATAATTCGAAATAATAATCATGGGTTGGTTTATCTTTAACAATACACGAGAGTGAATTATGCAGCTCACCTTCAGGTTGGCCATCAAGGATTCTGTAGCAGAGGTTGAGGAACCAGGGATTGTGCTGGTAGCTTCCAAGCGCTGCAAACCACATCTGCCAGTCGAGGCGGGGCTGGTGTGGTGCTGGGGAACACAAGATGGACACTCAGTGTTAACTCAATTCTAGACAAAAACATGTAAAATTTAATCTGCAATCATGGCACTAAGTCTCCTAAATTTGTTTTTTGAATATGCATATCACTTTCGATTATATAGTATATTATGTCTACATAGATAAGGGCAGATTGCCTTGAAAATCGCCTGAAATTGTTTTTAGGCGAAGTGTTCGTCTGCAATTTTTCTGTTAAATGTGAAAATAAAATTCTTTAAAAAAAACAAATAAACTACCTTACATAGAGCAAGCTCAACATAATCAGGGTGCTATAGTGAAGCTTGAGAGCGGCATCATATCCTTCCAGCTTTAAATGTATATATCTTATTACTGTTTCATGAAATCTGAATTTTACTATGACCATTTACTTTCCATGTTATCTACGATCCTCTTACATGAACAAACTTTGTGTAATCTTGTATGCATTCTCATTTTCATGAAATCTGAATTCCATAATGGAACCCAGTGGCAAAAGACCAATCCTAAAACCTAGTATTTGAAATATAAAAAATGTTCATTATCATCATTCTTTACAAATATACATTATATATACTTTTAAGAAATCATATTTCATGAAGACTTGCCAGTCCTATTACAGTAACAAGAATATGAGAATAAAAATGACCCACACAGAAAGTCAAAGGTCCATACAAATTCAATGTTTTTTACCGTACAAAAAACAAAAAACAAGCTGTTAAGCCTAGATAATTTTATATAAAGAAAGGTATAACCATATGATAAATCTGGTTCGAGGACATCTCCCCGCCGGACATCTCCCCGCCGACTTTCGCCAGCTGGACAATTACCATCCTGGACATTACCCCGCTAGGACATCTACCATCTAGGATATATCTCTATGCACCATCACAATGATTCTTTCGATGTACTATTAATTTTATCTGTTATTTACATGTTTCTGTTAAATAAAGATCTAGTGTTGGATAAAAAAAATAAAAAAATGACCCACCAACAATGCCAGGTTTCTCGGAGACGTTGCCGGGTTTATACATGAAGTTGTACTCTTTCCAGCCGCTGTCAATACTGTTACTGCCCTCAATAATCACCTCGGGACGGCCACCCACTCCAGTCATCCTAATAACACAAATGTAGAAAAGTGAGTAGAAAGTTCCCAATGTTGCTTCAACACTGACAGATAAGGCACAATAGTTCTAATGTTAGGCATAATCCAGCAAGAAATCAGGTCGTTATTAATTATAGTAGGCCATTATATATATCTTCTTTTAAAAAGTGAAATATGATTTAAATGTAAATGTAGATAAACTTATCAAAATTGAGGCAACAAATATAGACAAGTAAGAATTAAATATATGCTAGAACAAATAAAGCATGAGCAAGTGAAATTCTAATAACAGATAAATTTGGATAGAAAATATCTGAACACATAATCTGATCAGAAATCATTAAGAGAAAGAAACACTGCAATGGCCAGAAAATGCCCAAAATCAAATTGGGTTATTTCCAGCAAGGGTTAAGTCGACAGAACATAGCGAAAGCTGATGAGGTGCCAGCACAAGAAAACAGCAATTTCAATGACTCTTACAACTCGAGAGAAATAATTCAAATAAAAACAAGGAAGCACTGTGACTCTAATACGAATACAACTGTCAAAAACCTGAGACAGTTGCGTTAACTTTACACATTTGAATATTTTTTTTTTTTTTTTTTTAAGATTTTTTTAGACAACTGCCTATGACGTAATAGGCGGATCGTGATGTAATAATATATGATGTAATTTTAAGCGAGAGGTTTATTGACTGAATGGATCGAGCCATTTTCTGTGGAAACAACAACTCCATATGTACAATACGGAGCGGAACTGGCTCCATGAGTCTGCTGCATTGCCAGATACAAGGGAAGGTGGTGAAGATGAGTCATAGAGAGTTGCAAGAGTCAGAGTAATATGGCTTCCCTAGTGGAGGCACCAGATTAGAAATAGACAACCATGTATGGCCCCTTTTACATCATTAAAAGTACATCTACTAGCAATTGAGTTACATAAAACGTTAGTACAAAGCTACAACTTAATCAAAAAGCTCTACTTGAAACATTTATGAAACCACAGGACATAAAATACAGTGTAATACACCGCAAAACTACAGACAACTATAAAACAGCGCAGTAAACTACATAAATTCAATAATAATAATAATTAATTTGAACATGTATGCAAGCAGTAACAGACTACGGTGAAAATCTAAATATCTAAAGTGAAAGTTAGGGCATGCAGATTAACTAAATAATTTCCTCTCCATGAGTTTAGGAGTTTTTTTTTGCACAAAGTTGTAGACTACCCGCGTGTTTGTAGACAGGGCAGACTGAGGCTTACCTACGGAAAAGTCCGTAGGAACTTGTGAGGACTAGTTTGTCCACTTTTCCGTGTAAGCCGACTAAGCTGGGCCACAAATTACGGTGGGCATTCTCCTCTATAACAGTGTGCTCAACCTGAAGGAAACAAGACCAATCCGAATCTAGGTCAAGGTCAGACACAATCTGGGTCAAGGTCATATCCCGATGCAGCAGCTGCACAAAATTCATATTCTCAAAAATTGGTGATAACGTCAGGACATGTTAATAAAGCTCTGTAAGCAAAATCAATGAAGATTTGAGGGAGGGAGGTGGTGGGGAGGGGGAGGGGGGGAGAAGAATTAATGCAGATCAAAAAGTCCCTTCACCATAAACACCAAAATTATTCCATGAAAATTGAGTATTTTTGAGAGGAAATGAAAGACAAATAAGAAAGGGTAGTATTCTATTGTCATGGAAAATGTGGTTATGATTGTAGTTACAAAATTGCATTGCCATCCAGGTGGAACAAAACAAATATTCCAGTGTGAGGACGATCGAGGATCAAGAAGGAATATTTGTGTTGTTCATGACATAAGTAAAGAGTTGTTTATTAATTTATTAATGTAGACACAAATCCCATAATAATTCTGATATCCACATTAAGTGTTGAATGATACTTTTCTAGTGCCAGATCTAGAGGTTAACCCCTTGGAATTACCTCCCCACACCTCCCATAATCTACATTCTCTAGAGTATGGTTAATAGCGTTGGACATTTGAGGGTGGAAGTGTAGGGCAAAGTCCTTATAATATATATGAGGATAGAGAAAAGTGGAACTGCATTTTCGGGTGGTAGATACCTTGTGAATATCAGAATACAGAGTGATGTAACAAAAATCAAGATGAAACTATATAAATGCTAAACCTTGGGTAGAAAATTGACAAAAAGAAAACTTCTCAACACAGGGACTGTTTTAAACACCTTTAAGGGCCGTCCAAAGGCAGAGAATTCTTCTAATGACCAAAGGGTATGAGCCACCCACTCTTCCCCGCTAATAGATGATATCAGATCTTCACAGTAAATGAGGCAGATGTAATGTTGATAAGTCTTTATGAGCAACAAGCAGAGGACAAAATATTAGAGCTGAACAACAGGTTGGGGAAGGGGCACCACCCATGGACACCACCCCATTACCCATGCTATCTACCCAAGTATATATATGCCAACGAAACATTGTTGCTGAATGCATCCCCGGCTATCACTGCTACATATCAGACCCATGTTTTTTTTCCAAGTTGAATAAATAAGTTTATAAATTGAATGATTTGTTTCTGAACGAATAATGGAAGGTGGCCATTAGAAGAAGTGCGAGTCAGTGGACGAGCCTTGTGTGAGGAGGCGGGACACATGGTGAGTTGCTAGGTAGAGCGGCCAACAGTAGAATATACCTCCTAAAGAGTCCGTACGCGCTTGTCAATCGGACTGGGCGTCCGTAAATGTGAAGCTGGTGGGCGTAGGATGGTATCATGGAGCTAGCGCTCTTTTCTACCAGAACATGGGGAATCTGCAGGGCAAGGACACAACAGATGTGCAACTAGACGGACGCCAGTCTACATTGTATTATTGCAGCAATCAATCAAACTTCTTTTCTTTGATTATTTCTAAAATATTCTGTGTTTTATATTAAGATATTTATATTAAGATATAAAAAAAATAAAAATTATATTAAGATAGGTATAGAAATAGTTCCCGTTTTTAGGTGCAAATTGTTTTTAATATTCTACCTATTTTTTTTGTAAGATGAAATCATTTGTTTCCTCAGGAAAAACATCTTACTTGATATTTAAAGAGAGTTTTGGTTGATTAATTGAAATATGAGAAGGATCGTGTTTCTTCATTAATTAAAACGGAAAAAAAAAGAGTGGGTAAAAAACAATCTTTTCAATATTTGTATTGTTTGAAGATAGGGCCTTGGGTATTGTGTTCTTGCCATCGAGGAAAGTTTGAAGTGCCATGACCAGCTATTGGACATCATTATGGTTTCGAAAGGATTCTGACTTTTTGAATATTTACTTTCAACCAACACAAAATTTTAGCCTTTAAACCTATATTGATATACATAGAGACAAATGTCCTTCTCCCTTCCTGTCTTTATATTCTTTTGTGATAATTTAGGAAAACAAATATTCAACCGCCCAACTATAGTCTCGAGGCAAAGTTTCTTCTAAATCAAACCTCGGGGGTGGGGGGGGGGGGGGGGGGATTAACTTAAGGTCTCTAGCTAATTGAATGTTAGCAACTGATCTGCCATTTTTACAACTGATTTTGCAGTTGGATGTACCACAAAATGCGACTATTTCTGTAATAACCCAATAATAGAATCTGGAAATTGGCACTTCAAACACAAGTTATGTCAAGTACGACACGTGATCGCTGTTAGCTTCATTGAACACCAGGTTTCTCAACTCTCATAATCTTTCTTATACAGGGGAGGAATTCATTCAACTTATTGAGACTTTGGAGAGGGACAGGAGGGAGCGTGGCTTTCTCCTGGATTTCCTTAGACATAATGGAATTCCCTAATAAGTTAAATTTCCGAAGTGATGATTTTGAGTCAAATTGTGCCACGCGTTACACATTAAACGCTACATTCGTTATTAGTCCAAAAGTGATCAATATTAAAAGTAAAAAGTAGGTTTTTTTCTAAAATTATAAAATAGCCCCTCGAGAAGAGAGTAGGAGAGTGTGAGATACTCGTAACACGTCACACAACCCATTCTGTGAGAGTAAGTAAAAGTTATAAATATAATTATCAGGAAATGTGGGCATAATCTGCCTCAACTGACACTGGCAGATTTTCTGATCTTGGCGCAAGTTCACATATAATTGCTTATAAATACGCTTAAATAATTGATAGAATTGGTTATTAAAATGAGATTTAAAATGTATTAACTAGTCATCAAGGATACCCTAGGGTTATCGGTTTACATACATATTACCGACATAGTTTTGTTTTATGGTTAAAATGTTGAGATTTAACGGGGAAATGAATCACCCTTGATGGTTGCAGTATCAATGATTTTGAAAAGGTAGGTATGACTCAGGCCAACACAGTCTCGGCCCAAAGATGAGAGGGTCCCTTCAAACGGAGGGAAAGCCTCTCGCCTCAAGCCGCAAAGTGTCATTATAATTCCATTAAGACCGCAAAATGTCATTATAATCCCATTAGAGCGCCTAGTCCTAGGTCAGGAAACCGATTAGCGAAGTACACTGGCATACCATTCTTATCTGATCTGAGGGTTTGGGCCTGGACTGAACACCACATCGTTATGGAGGCTTACTACCGGGTGGTATACCCTTGTCTTTGCGAATAGTATCAATGCATCTCCAACACTGGTAGCCATAGACATGGCAGGCATTAGATAACCCAGTCAATAAGCACTGCGGTGGAGGAAACTTGGTGCCCACAGCGGGGTTTGAACCCACAACACTCATGCCTCTGAGTCCAAAGCCAGCACCTTAGACCACGTATGACCCTTCCTCATAATACTTATTGTTTCAAAATTTGTTATTTTTAAGCGATGTTATAATAATGCGCCATTTTAAACTAGTGTACTAGATGGCCAGTACCAGTAACTGTTGGGACAAACTCTTTAACGTGTTGTACAGTGCGTGTCATGTGACCAGGGGGTAGGGAGAGATTGAGAGAATGTGAGGAGGATGTCTCAGTACCGAATCGTGAGAGGAGTAGGTCAGTAATTGGGAGTGTTTTCTTTAAAGGGAAAGGGAAATTTTGTCAATAAGCAAAGAGCAAAGATGGGAGTTTGGCGCTGGTTTTGTGCTATATTTGTATCTTTAAACATGAGGCCTAAAACAGCAACAGGAAGGGTATTTACAAAATAGTTTTTAAAAAGTTTTGCAATGCAAGATGAAACATTAGCTTCAATTAAATAAATATTACAGTTATATCCCGTTATAATATTTTAAATCTTTCTTAGAATTTCTTACAACTTTATGTTAATATCAATTGATTAATGTAAAAACATAAAGATTTAATATGTAATGCATTATTTTAAGAGCGATATTTCTCATGTATCCAACATTAAACAGCACATACCGATTCACATACACCCAGTTGTTTTCCAAATATCAATCATTTTTTACAGTCACTTGGTAATAAATAATAAAATAAATAAATGGCAATTCATATAGCCCCATGCTACACATTATTAGCAGGTAAATCAGCATATTATATATCAAATACACTCGATGAAATAAAAAAAAACAGGATACAGCTCATCTGATAAAGCAAGATGATTTATTTATAGCTAACATACCAGAGTACATTAGAGAATATATGAGAAATCTTCAACCTTTATATTAAGATATTCTGAGAGCAAGGAGGAGGCAGCTTGAGGCCAGTGCTGGATGTGTCCAGACAAAAGCACCAAATGTTACCCGCTAATTATCACAGGCAGGGGAGAAATATTCGCTACCTGCCAACATTTGCAACTAAAATCTAAAAGTTGTGACTTTATGTATCAAACAAACATGATGTTTCCAACTGTCACTAACGTATCAAACAAACATGATGTTTCCAACTGTCACTGACGTATCAAACAAACATGATGTTTCCAACTCTCACTAACGTATCAAACAAACATGATGTTTCCAACTGTCACTGACGTATCAAACAAACATGATGTTTCCAACTGTCACTGACGTATCAAACAAACATGATGTTTCCAACTGTCACTGACGTATCAAACAAACATGATGTTTCCAACTGTCACTGACGTATCAAACAAACATGGTGTTTCCAACTGTCACTGACGTATCAAACAAACATGATGTTTCCAACTGTCACTGACGTATCAAACAAACATGATGTTTCCAACTGTCACTGACGTATCAAACAAACATGATGTTTCCAACTGTCACTGACGTATCAAACAAACATGATGTTTCCAACTGTCACTGACGTATCAAACAAACATGATGTTCCCAACTGTCACTGACGTATCAAACAAACATGGTGTTCCCAACTGTCACTGACGTATCAAACAAACATGGTGTTTCCAACTGTCACTAACGTTTTTTGCCCAGGTGGAGTAGGCAGGGGTGAACGTGAGCCAAAGAAAAACTCCACGTGCAAGGTAGATTGCATTTGCCAGCTTTTGCTATGACGTTCGCTGTTTGTTCCCAACCTAGGGGAGGATCTCTATTAGACCATGACGCTAAGTGGCTTAGAAGCTGAGATATTTGTAGATTATATGTAGAGCCATGCCTATGGACACATTTCCATATACTACTAATGTTCAAGTGACCTTGGGCGCAGGAACGCTTGGTCATCGCCACCTTGCGGAAACGGGATCCGGGACGTTTTGGCTTTCGGCGCTCTACTTCTATGCATTACTTATAGTATACTTCTATTCATTCTTATAAATACATCTTATTAATGTCATGTGCTATTGAATGAGGTTCTTCTCTATGGTCCAGTAAAAGCCAGAGTATCAATATTAGACATTGTCTGTGTTTTTATTCTCCTCCTCGAGCGAATCCCAGGGTCATTACATATAGGTTTTTACATGATGACGAGCTGGAAAACCCAAGATGGCCGCGTTAATGTTTCTGACGGAAATACTGCCTATCAAAAATGGAAATGTAAGGCCATAATTAACATGTTAGGACATTGGGTGCTTTTGTCCGAAACGTCCAGATCAAGCTGCTTTAGCTGCCTGACTATTAAGCCTCTTTTGACATAGCATGTTTTATCCCCCTAGGTCAATCAGACAGCCTGTGTCCGGACACATTATGGGGACTGTTGGGTTTTGAGTCACTTTCTGCTGGGACAGCAGCACAAGGGGGGAAATGGAATCAAATACAAGAGCGTGTTCTAGAGATGATTGCACAGGTGAGCATGTATGAATGTACAATACTTACGAGAGAGATGGAGAACATTGCCACAGCCGCAGCACCAAAGATGACTGTACCGGCCGTACTGATGCATTTCTTTACCATGCCACGCTCCTTAACAAGGGACCTGCAATAGACAGCAAGTCAACCACTGTATTCATATAACTGTCTTGATATGGGTCAAATTTTCAGAAAATGTACAATTGGCAGCTGTACACATTTAGTAAATACTGATAAATTAGGCTGCAATTTGGTCAATACTAGGTAAATTCGGGTATAATCTGCATTACATTGATTCTAGCGATCTGTTTGGTTAGGTTGAACTGTATTTTGAACTTTATTTTCGTCTGAAATTTGAGTTATTGGTGAAGATTGGTGAAGTTGAATTGTACATTTTCTGAAAATCTGACCCATATAAGAAAGTTAAAGAAGCGAGTTAAATGGCAATAGATGTAATCCAATGGTATATTTGAAGAAACAAACACAAGCCATACCACATCACTTGGAAACCTTCCATTCAGCTTTTGACTATCATCATTACACTGAGAGTAGTTATCGTATTCATTCATTTTTCTTCCCGTCGTTCTCTCATTATTTATCTATTAATCTGTCCATTCATTCAATTGATCATAAATATTCTTACTCGAATAAAAAAAGTTTCCCTTGGGAAGGAATGACAGTAAATATTGATGAAGCTCTTTAAGCATTAGCAGTAATGTAATAACTCCTGCGCCCAGGAAGAGAGAAGTAGAGAGGCAAACCTATCTCAATTACGTAACCGTATCCGTATATTTTTTATGAATTACGTCGCAATTTTATATATGAAAAATGAATTGTGAGATGAAAAATTTTGCTTGATATGTTACATTTCGCTTTTCCCGACATGTTTTGCTGCACCTTTTTCTTCCTTTTAACGTATGTTTGTATATCAGACATACGGATACGTTTACGTTTACATGTAGGTTAGGCTTGCAGAACCTCCCTAATAGGGAGATTTAGCAACCACAACGCACCAACACAACACTAATGCATCCAATAACTTTTAGTACATAATTACCGTTGTGGGGATATCTCGAGAGGCCTGCAATGCAGATGCCCTCGGCCTAGCGCCTCTCGAGATATCCCCCCAGCAGTAATAATGTACAAATATTTAGTGGATGCGTTAGTGTTGTGTTGGTGCGTTGTGGTTGCTGAACCTCCCTATTGACTGAATATTGCGGAGACTTACTTAAGGAGGGACTTGATGATTTCCCAGCCTAGGGAGATGGCGCCCACCCAGATGGTGATGGGCACACTCCACTGTAGGAACCTGTTGAACTCCTCCTCACTAAACGCTGCAACATCAAAGGATAAATATGATATTTATGTATAAAGGGTCTAGTCCAACAAGCCGATTCTCATGCGATTTTGCGCGCCAGAGGACTCTTTTGCACTAAATTCTGTGAGAATCGCATGAGAATCGGCTTAATGGACCATTACTATATATACCAGATCAAATAACTGTTATGTAACATTACGTAACATTGTGTAACCTCATTATCTATCTAATTATCACCTTTTAATTATAATATTTCATTATTAAAATCGCTAATTATACTTAGCTATCCAGTACTGTGCAAGTCTACTTATTCATGCTAAGCCATAGGTATTACGTAAGGGCTCCGCCCCCTACTCTTTCCCACATCCTGTAGGAACATGTGCACAGATTCTAGTTCATTAAATCAGTTGCTTAGTTCTTCTCACGAAGACCACACGTTCGTTTGCTATTCTTCCATTCATACCTTAACACTGGCGGACAACCCGCTCGATCTTGGACTTATAAAATCTCTCATTCATACCTTAACATAACTAGTATTAGACAGGAGTTATGGAGTTTAAATTACGTTAGACGAAGTGCAAATCTCACTACAAATATCTAACCCTTGCAACAAAATAATGTGTGTATTCGTACTGTAAATACCTTCTATCCAAAATTGCTGAAGTTCCATTAAATTTCCACTTGTAAAATAAACACATCAAAATTAAGATGTGGGGCGATATGGGTTTAAAAGTGTTTAAAAGATACTAAATGCATAAGTTGCTAGCTTACCTATTTTGCTCTCTATCCTGAATGGACTGAGGGCGGGCCGTACAGAGAAGTACCAGACGGCGAGGAAGACGAGGCCTCCGTACACAGCCAGGTTGAGGCCCAGGCGGATGAACCGCCAGAAGGGCCCTATTATAGGCAGCTTCTCCGGGTCGTCATCACTCGCTGATCATGGGAATTAGAAATATATTATTAGCAGCTGTATTGCAGTAATAAATGTAAGGGTTGGGGTGTAAATCAGGCAAATAGCTTGATCCCCAAAGGTGCACATGCCTTACCCAGTTTTATAACACCTGGTTAAATAAAGGAACAAAAAAAAACAAAACAAAAAACATTTCCATTATTTACCAATGAAGAGCGTAGCGTATATGTAAGGGGAGAAATGTAGGTACTTTTCTAGGGCCCTAATCTCAAGTTGAAGTAGCCCCAACGGTATGCATCAACCTTGAACCTGACCAGACTAGTTGATATTTAACTGAACTTTCTTATGGCTTGTAAATTCCCATGAGATATGCCACCGCCATATCACACATTTAATATGCAATGGCTGTATACAAAACACATGAATGGTTGCAAAGGGTGGGGGATGTGTGTCCTGAAAGGTTCTTTTTTAGAGTATTTTAAGCACAGCAGCATATTTTTTTATTTCTTCTTTAAGATTTGATTTATCCAGCATCTCAATCATATGACTTTTTAGCATATATGATAAAGAGTTTGTTTTAGTTCACTCACTAAGAACATCATACTCTCGTGTGCCATTCAGGCTCCTTCAACAAACTCGAGTCTTACAAGACATAGGTTTCTAATTACTTCAAATGATTGTGAACCTAATTAAAAAGCCATTGCATAGAAGAGCCCCCCCCCCCGCCCCCCAGTCCTCAGGTGTACTCCCCAGCCCTCAGGTGTACTTCCCACCCCTCAGGTGTACTCCCCAGCCCTCCGGTGTACTCCCCAGCCCTCAGGTGTACTCCCCAGCCCTCAGGTGTAGGCCCCAGCCCTCAGGTGTACTCCCCAGCCCTCAGGTGTACCCCCCAGCCCTCAGGTGTACTCCCCAGCCCTCAGGTGTACTCCCCTGCCCTCAGGTGTACTCCCCAGCCCTCAGGTGTACTCCCCAGCCCTCAGGTGTACTCCCCAGCCCTCAGGTGTACTCCCCAGCCCTCAGGTGTACTCCCCAGCCCTCAGGTGTACTCCCCAGCCCTCAGGTGTACTCCCCAGCCCTCAGGTGTACGCCCCAGCCCTCAGGTGTACTCCCCAGCCCTCAGGTGTACGCCCCAGCCCTCAGGTGTACGCCCCAGCCCTCAGGTGTACGCCCCAGCCCTCAGGTGTACTCCCCAGCCCTCAGGTGTACCCCCCCCCCCAGCCCTCAGGTGTACTCCCCTGCCCTCAGGTGTACCCCCCCCCCCCCAGCCCTCAGGTGTACTCCCCAGCCCTCAGGTGTACTCCCCAGCCCTCAGGTGTACTCACCGCGCTGGCGTTTGCCCATACAGTAGCGTAGGAAGTTGTCGTCCAGCAGGCTGATACACAGGGCGACGGTGAGTAGGTTAAAGTAGTTGTAGTTCCCTGTCAGTACAATCAACACCTGTAGCAGTAACTGCAAATATACAAGGGGGAAAGACATCTTGAATATTGTATTCCGACTAACATTTACTTATCTATTACTTGAAGGTAAACGTAAAGAAGCATGTTGGTATCTGAGATGTAGTCGTGGTTGACAGGTAGATGGTTGGGCAGGTGTCGGGCCATTCACTCAAGAGTTAGATGGTCGGTCTTGGCAAACAATGAGGAGGATTAACTGATAGTTAGATTAATCTTCTGGGACTCGTATTTGTATTGTATTCTGTATTTCAAAACAATTCGTCGTATAATATTAATTACTACTAGGTACAATACAACAGAGTAGTGAGGAAATGTCTCCCTTCATAAGATCTGTTCAAGGACTAAAACTGTTCTAAGACCCTGCCCACACACCGCCGATTTGGCCCCCGATTGCCCTCCGATTTGGGTTTCCTGATGAATCCTAGGATTTCATTTCAAGTCCTGGTCTATGTTTTTGAAATAACATAAACCAGGATTTGAAATGAAATCATAGGATTCATTGGAAGACCAAAATCGGGGGGCAATCGTGGGCCAAATCGGCTATGTGTGGGCAGGGTCTAACTATAGTAGCACGCAGGGCTAATGTTTGTCAGCGTCTCCTAAGTCTGGAGATGTAAGCATAGCAATAGTTCTTCCTTTTTGTTCTTGTTCTTATTATTATCTCCTGTCGGAGTGCCTGCAATGTCCATTTAAGTGGGACTTATAGATAACAAACCTTGCAGACTGTCATGATAAGAAAAATGCGTCGGTGATGGTTTTAATATCTGTATTGCTCTTAATTTCATTATGTCAAGTGTATAATTATTAGAGTTGTTATCGTATGGATTACCAAATTTTGCTATAAAATACTCGATTTGTAATAGTCAGCGACGACTGAGATATAGTGTATTCGTAACATAATGTTGTTGGGTTTTTTTAAACAAGGAGGCATGGGACCTGCGACCATGAATAGTCACAGGGGCGGAGCTTATATAGGGGGGGGGGGGGGGGGGGGTATCGAATCAATTACAATACCGTAGTGGCCCGTTCATAAGCCCAGGGATTTTATACAATTAATTTTGATATTGGGGGTATGACTTTATTTTTTCATGACCTACACCCCCTTTTTGTTATAAAATTTATGTAATTTGTTATAGTGGGCTCTCAAATTAATTACTAAATGTCATTCGTTAATATTTATGCAAATGGGGACTTTCTAAAGACTGATTATGAATATTGATATTTGTTATAGTGGGGTATCGGATCAATTACTAAATATCATTCGTTTATATGTAGGCAAATGGGGACTTATGCAAATGGGGACTTTCTAAAGACTTTTTATGAATATTGATATTTGTTATAGTCGGGTATCGGATCAATTACTCAATATCATTCGTTGATATGTAGGCAAATGGGGACTTATGCAAATGGGGACTTTCTAAATACTGTTGATTATCAATATTGATATTTGTTTAAGTAGGATATCGAATAGAATATTTCTTATGGAAAACGGCGGCAGTAAAAGACACACATGATTTGATTTTTTCCTTTATTTCTAAAAAGCAAACTCGTGAACATCATCTTCTGTTAAATGTTACTTCTAGCTTAGCAATATCCTCCTTTTGCTATTTCAGTAATGTCTATTTTCAAAAAGCAAACTCGTGAACATCATCATGTTCTGTTAAATGTTCGTTCTAGCTTAGCAATATCCTCCTTTTGCTATTTCAGTAATGTCTATTTCTAAAAAGCAAACTCGTGAACATTATCTGTTAAATGTTCGTTCTAGCTTAGCAATATCCTCCTTTTGCTATTTCAGTAATGTCTATTTCTAAAAAGCAAACTCGTGAACATCATCATGTTCTGTTAAATGTTCGTTCTAGCTTAGCACTATCCGCCTTTTGCTATTTCAGTAATGTCTATTTATCGGTAATGTCTATTTATCGCTAAGTCCTCATCCTCTTGAACATCATCAAGTTCTGTTAGATGTTAAATGTTCGTTCTAATGTATAGGTAATGTCTATTTATCGGTAATGTCCTCCTCCTCAGCATTCACAGTGCCTTTTGGGGCAACGCCGCCCTCATGGCCTCCATCAACACGTTTGCGTTCAGCGTTGAGCAAACGATTGCGTACAGTGTTGTCCTCTTCCTCCTCCTCGTCATTGCTAGTGTACGTATCGGGCACATGGAGAGAAACATCCTCCAGACAGCTCCCCCTGACTGTCCCGTTGATAAGGGCCGGCAGTAGATTAAGCAGTTCCTCCACGCTGGTTGTGGGCGCGACACTCAGCACGTCGAAGAGGGCTTCGGCGTTCAAAGTGTAGTTCTGGACGCTATGCCCCACCTCGACCGTCACCTCAAAGTTATCTGTGTATGGTTCCCGATCTAACGCTACTATCGCCATCACCGCCTGCTCCATTGGCTCGTCCGGCAAAATCTGAATCAAAAGATCAAATCAAATGATTATATGGAATAATCTAAATGAATGACAATATATAGCGATAATCTTTTCCTGGTGTTGAGAACTATTTTAAATAAAAGAACCCAATCTAGAAATAGCCCATAATCCAAATAACAATGTCTAAGCTCTTTAGTATAAAGCTAAATATAAAAGATTGAAAATTGATATTAATATTTTTGCTACAAATTAACTATGAAAATTGCATGAAAACAGTATTCAACTCCAAATCTCTGAGACTGAGAATAGCATTCGTTCAATTTAATGTTTACACAAAATACAACATCTGAAACAAACAAATATATACTATGGAAACAATAGTAAATCATGAAGTATATTACTTACAGCAACTTGGTCAGGGTAGTTGACCGCTAGTATTGGGCATCTATGTATTCTTGACATAGATACCGTCACGTCCATCAGCTCTATGTTTTCGCTGATATTCACCGACACGTATGCCGCCGCGGCGTCCCAGAGTGTGCATACACAAGTGGTCGTCCCGTCTGTAATGTGGATCTCTTTGACCAGTTTGGAATAGCTCTCTTTCCCACACTGTACCATCTTGGCCTCGTCTGTCTGTAATAAATGATATTTCATGAATAAATAAAAGCTATAAGTATCAAAGGTAAAAGTTATGTGTGTAGAACATGTGATAATGTATAAATAGGCAATTATTGGTAGACTGTATCTAAATCCAAACATTCATTTAACCTTAACATTTAACCTTAACATTTAACATTAACACCAGTTAATTCACATTCCAATGCTTATTCACAAATATTCTTACCTGGACAACACGGCCACTCACTGACGCACGGCTACCAGCAGGGAAGTTTAACGCAGTTGCCAATGCTGTCATCGGTGCCACACCTGTCGTCATGGCCTGCTCAGCCTTCTTAATATCACTTGGCGTGAGGTGAATAGGTTTGCGACTGTCATAAAATGAAGAACATTATACTATTATATCAGTTTAGAAGTTCTCATCGCCTTTGTATAGAGACACAATCGGTAGTTTGCTTAAATATGAACTCAAACATAAATCTCATATAGGACGTTTCTCGCTAACATGTATGCTCAAAAGATCTACTTCGGCGTATTCATCATACAATGAGTGAGAGACTGAGTGAGATTGGTTGCTTTACGCCCTTATCAACACATTTAATATGGTCATATCAAGGGCGGGAGAGCTGAGAGGGAGGCAGTTTATGATCATACCCAGGAAATAGACACAGAGAAGAATGTACAATATAAACTGCAAAATTAAAAAATCCTTACCGTGTGATATGCGTTCTGTTGTCCAGGGCTAATATTCCATTTTCCACTTTGTAATTCGTTAGCGAGATACTATCACCTTCCCCGAAAAGGATTGGCTTGGTGCGCCGGAGGTAGCCTACGGCACAGCCGGTCTTGTCTGCAATGACCATTTTCCTTCTTGAGCGGTACACTTGCTCTACTGGCTCCAATGCCTCTTGCAAGCTGACCACTTGAGCCCTCACACAGTGGCTCACGTGTACCGTTGTTTTAACATTGGCCAGTTCCGCGACGGTTACATAAACGTCCTGAGGGTTGAGAGTTGGGCCCGTTGCGGCAGCGCTAGCAGCAGCAGCAGCAGCACCCTGAAACATAAAGCCACAATCTATCAGTCAATATTATACATTCCCAACAAATATATGAACTGTGAAATACAGATGATTCGGACGTAATATGTTCTAATAACATGACCGTGTGACCATGTGTTTTCCTATTGCTATTCCACTACACATCGCCTGGACTCCTAGATCAATTCTTATATTATACCTGTCTCATTATTTAAAACGAGTGATAATCTAATTCTTCAACGAAATGAATTCCATATCCTTCAGGAAACACACCATTATTCTACTTTACACTCAAATTTCGGCCACTGTTCCTTTATAATCTGTTATGTGTAAGACAGAGAAGGCGTCTGAAACACTACCTAAATAAATCAATAAGCTGAATAACTAAGTGAATAACCTAACAAAAAATAAATGATATAACTACCTCCTACAATCAAAATGGGAAATACACGTGGTAATTTCAAACTTACTTGAGATCCAGATGCTGTTGGGCCGCCAACTGTAGGAGAGGCGTAAGGGGTAAATCTGCCTCTACCTCTTCCTGTAGGAGTTCCAGGGCTTGCCTGGTAGAAGGCCCTAGGTGTAGCACCAGGGCTACCTCGGCCAGCTCCTTGCGATGTGTTGAAGTTGGGCCCTAACGTCGATTGCCCTCCTGGCAATCGACGTCCAGAGTTTGCGTTGTTTCGTTGGCTCATGTTGAAGGTTGACAAGAAGGAAAAAAGTTCCAAAAGCAAAAAATCTCAGTCGTAGTCAAAGTCCGAGTGAGAAGTGACCAGGTCCTCCAGGCCACAGGTTTTTATACGCGTGTGGGGCGCGTGCCGTTGCCCGCAGCGCACGTGCCATGGAGGTAGAACCCTCACCCCATTGGTCAGAAGTTCGCGCCCTTTAAGATAAGGCACGCGCCATGGACCGCATTGGTCAGTTTGATCGTTACTGGGCACTGCACCCACCCCTTGTGACACCCTCCCCTGGTGGACTACGTGCGCAAAAGAACCTTGGAAATTTTCCATAATGATGCAATGGTTAAATGATATATTAATAAATAGGATTACCTATAAAGTATGAAGAAGTTTATTTCTAAAAGTCCAATAAGAAAAATCAACAATAAGGAATGCTCTAATCTATGAAGGCGAGAGAGAGAGAGGACCTATTCAAACACACCTTATGTTAAACGTTATTATTTAGCACAGATACAATTTATTACTTTAACTATCGTTCAATGTGGTTTTATACACATTTATAATATTCTAAATCAACCTTTGATCCAACACTGAATTTAAAATTCAATGCTAAGGGCAAAGTGGTGGGACCATGGGATATAATGGGAAGATGATATTCCATCTTCTCCCGAAAATAGATAGTCAATTTGGGTTTTCCATCTTGTTGTTGGGACTCCATTCATTTGGGATGGGGGTAAAAGGCTGTATACAGTCGTCAGAAAAGAACTATTTGCTGAATCTAGCCCATTGACATTCAGATCTCCTGCGAATGCTAGTACACGTTTACCTCTTAAAATGGAAGCAGCACTTCGAAGCATCTGAAGCTTATGTTGTCTACGTGCGGTAGGGTGACAATAAAAAACTCCTACATATGTTGTAATACCTGGTATACACTCAATTGCTCCAATCATGTACTCACAACCACTAGCCCCATATGAAAAAGTGTTACTACTAAGCATAGCAGGTTTTTTAACTATCATCATTAGTCCTGATCGGATGTCCAACTCTCCGTTCGAACAGACATTAACCCTGTATGTTGTATACAACGCTGGCTTGTATACAAAGTTACACAAGTCTGTCAAGTGTGTTTCGTTTATTAGGATAAGGTCTGCTCGTGTAGCTTGTGGGTCGCAATCAAGGCACTCTTTATTCCTCTGTGCGTACTCTATATTTTGGTAATAGACAACCAACGAATCAGCTCTGAATGTGTTAAAGTTTAATGTTAAACACCGATTGTCTCTTAATCGGGCCATTTCCCTCACCACATTTTGGTCCAGTCTTATTTTGTTGGGGTCAAAATCAACTAGTGTAAGACCAGACAGGCTTGTCACCCGGCTCATTGCAACATAAGCAGCATGTCTTAATAGGGAACCACACCTCCCTGCAGTGTGGAGATCAACAACAACACATTCCACCGTTGAGCCTTGCGATTTGTGTATGGTCTTACCAGAAGCCTGACGTAAAGGAAACTGTTTCCTGTACACATTTACTGATTTTCTGCGTATAGCAAACTGAATTGTTGTTGGAAATATTGGCGTCCATGAAGGATCAATTGCAGGGCATGCCTGTGATCTGTAAATACGTCTTTGTGTAGTCCCAATTGCTGGCTCCTAAAACTCAAGCCATAGACATGTTGGTTTCTCATACCCTGGCCTAAACTGTATGAAGCGCAATATCCCTGTACTGCCATTTGTAAGCCCATCGTCAACATTTATATTTGTCACAACGTCATATAGTAGACCGGTACAAAGCCTAAGTTCACCTTGAAGGCAGCAAACTTGAGTTTTTACAATGAATGCCTCTTGCAATAACGTTTGTCTCATCCCATCCTGGAATTTACCCATCAGGCGGTCAAAACAGTTAACAATGCATTTTTCACCTGTGGCTTCACTGTACAGTGAATCATTCATGTTGTGCACTCTTTCATTTGTCAGGAATAAAAATGTAGGAGACCGGCCTTGTGTTGTTACTACTGCTTCCTCTATCGTTTTGACGTTGCGAGATTTCAGAATTTCAATATCTGAAGCAGTCTGCTTTCCCTCACGTACTCTGTTTAGCAGTTCAGCAAACGAATGATCATCTTTTTGCCGCATGATCTCTGTCAACTCAAACATAGTGAAACACTCCTTCCACAGATTTAACCCTAATCCCTGCACACCAGGTAAACTTTGAAAAATCCACTGGTCATTGACAGCGGCGAGCTGGTAAATATCTCCAAAAAAAAACATGTGTATTGCGCCAAAAGGACTATCAACACCCTTTATTTCACGCAAACGTTTATCAATTACTGACAAAAAGCGACTGCCAATTAAGGACACTTCATCAATTAGTATTGCACGTACTGGTTTAAAGGCGAGTCGTACAGTGCTAAGTTTGTCAGCACTTAGTGGGACATATGCTATTCTATTATCATACATTTGGATATGCAATCCTCTATGTAGCGTTTGTCCTCCAATCATATAGGACGCCTTTCCAGTGTAAGCAAGTTTCATTACTGAATCCTGTGATGGATCTGCTCCTGGCAAAAGATTAAACGCTCTTGATAGACCTATGTAAATATTGCGCAAAATACGGGATTTCCCAGTGCCAGCACCGCCAGTCACAAAAATGTTTAGTGGTTCAGTGTCGATCAAAATTCCCTTCATCACATGATCAAAAATGTGCCGTTGTTTACAATTCAATTCATTAGTTCCCTTAAGCAATTCCGCGCGCGGCCATAACTCGTCCACACTTACACTTGTTGTGGATATGCCTGTACCACCAACATCATGGCTGACATTTCTGTGGTCTTGACATGTGAGTGGGACAAAGAAACCATCATCGGCAATATTACGTGATCCCTCATCATCAGCGTGTTCATTTTCCTCGTCACATCCAGGTGCTACATTCTCATCTGTCATCGTATTTGCAACCCTATTGAAAATATCAACTAAAGAGTGCATCGACTCACAATTATACTTAGTATAGTTTTCTTTCATACATTGCTTTGAGTCTATCGTAAGACCATCATAGGCTGATGTATAACTCATATTAAAGTCTAGTAGTTCGTCCTCTCGACGCCACGGCCAAAATAATAGAAATTGAATTCTGTAAAATGACTCTGCATCTTCATCCACCTTAGGGCAATAGTATGACAATACTCTAGCTCTTAGCCGCGGTCGATATGCGTAACCCCCTTCGATAATGCTTTCTGCGTGAAATTTAGCAGACTGTGTTCCCACTTTAACCCTGTTCACAGTACAGACAAAATCAGCCAGACAATATCCCTCATAAAATACAGGTCTTTTCGCATATATGTCAAATTTATCTTCCATACAAATGTCTGTGTCATTCGGATTCGCTTCTTCCAACACGCGAGTTGGTTTCAGAATTTTTGTTCTCTCTGATTGTGGTTTGGTAGAAACAAAGATAACATCTCGACTCATAGCAGTTAACGGTAGACCCAAAAGCATGTAACAACATTCCTGTATGCTCACTTCAGTCGTCTTAATGAATACACTACCAAGTGCTTTGACTGTCTCTCTAATGCCTGACCCAGCCCTTTGACATTCTTTAGACATTTCCCTAAGGGACAAACTTAAACCCCTACTCTCCTTATTGATATAATTCACTATGTATGCAACAACTGAGTAAGGGTCGAGTGTAAACTGACAGTCCATATTTGCTTCCCATACTTGAAGCAAATTCTTCATGTACGCATTCACACGATTCTCATTTGGCTTTCTCTTAAGGAAAACACGTGTATTTTTCAATGTTGAACGTACTGCATCTGTGTATTGTTCTTCGGACAGTTGCATTTCTGAAAGCATTTCCTCAAAAGAAATTTCATAGTCGAGAGTATCTAGGTATGTCTGTATAGCAACGTAAGTCTCTATATCTTCTTCTGATGCATCAGGTTTAGGATAAAGGATTGTTGTTTTGGGAAAGGGAGGTAATGGATAACCAAAGCGACAAACTGAACGCCCACCTTTCCTGCATGTGTGCGAGTGCTTGTGCACTTGGTACTTGATATACTTTTTGGTCTCCTCACTGACATCCAACGAGCATGATACATACTTATCTATGTATTCACATACTAATGAATTGTCTCCCCCTGGTTTATATTGTGGTGCATCGGCACACCACACAATTAGGTGGGCGTGGCAAGATCCGCGATTTTGAAATTCGACGCGATAAAAGCTATCAATGACACGACCAACAGGACACAATGGGGAGTAAAGAATGCCTTTTAGAAATGCCTTGAACCTGTTATCGAAATACCTGCAGCAAGTCACAGGATCGGCATTTAATAACCGGCATTTTTCTAGATAAGGCATATTCTCGATGTCTTCATCACTGTACTCTTTTTTGTCTACGTTTCTGCCGACAGCTTTCAGTAAATCAATCCATCGGCTCTCGGCGGAGGACAATGAAATGAAGAATGTGGGAACTCCAATTTGCCTAATGGTGGCTATTACTTCCCCTCTTTTAGTTTTAAAGTACATTGGGCTATTCCTTAATTGACGATACACACTGAAGCCGTCATCTAGACCACTAATTGCATCTCTGCTTTGTTGACTTACAACATCAGATACAGTATAGGCATTATTTCGAATCTGCCTCATTGCGAATGAAGCCTTTTGATACACAAATTCGGTTTGGTATCTTTTATATTTGAAAAAAATAGATTCAGCATTATTGGCGATGCGCCTATCGTCAGAGCGCAACTCCCACCGTGTGCGCTCTAGGAATTTGACATCTTTTGGGAAAATTTCGCTGACAGGTAATCCGCCATAAAGTGAGGGAAAACTCATTTCTTCACACTCATTATCGTACACAATGTTCATAGGTCGGTTGGCTTCAGATGGTGCTACATCTAAGTATTCACTTTCCAAAAGAGTATTGCCGAAACATGCATTTGGATCAATCCCAACTTCTGAAAAATTGTCTGTTATTTCAACTTCCTCTACTTCAGCCCCTTCTGCAGTGTTACTTTCAGGCAGTGACCCTAAATTACCTCCAATACCAATTTCTGATACATAGTCATTGTTTCCTGAAATGTCACATTCCTGATCCATGTGTGCATTAACGTATTCATTACAATTGGATTCTCCATCACTAAAAATATCATCGTAACCATTATCTTCCCTTATTTCCATCCCTTGGTCTAACTCAATATCATTTCCCTCAACGTCAGGCTCTGATAATTCCCTTACGGTGCGTGCTAGCCATTCAGGATTAACTTGAATGTCATGACGTTTATAGATCGGGCTATTTTGTAGCAGATATTCAAGACTTGCTAAAACAACATGAGGCCGGACGTTCATGCGTCTATAAACTGAATTGTATTGCAACTTCCGCTTAAGGCGCACAGACACTGTTCCTTCATCATTTATAAAACGTGGCAGTTGTGTAATTGTAGGTTCAATGTCTGTTGGTACATTAATCACATTGCCAAATAATTGAAGTTGACCGCCACGAGGCAAGAGTTTAATGTCCATGAATGGTATTCGCAACGCTATGAGTTTCTCTTCTTCAGGTGTTAGGTCTAAAATTGGATGCTTGGCTGGAAAGCTCATCCCATTGAGATAACTAAGTGGAGGAACATTGCCTCCGACCACTATTCGTTTACACGTATGACATGCATACAGATTGGTGTGATTATTAAAGTCAGGACGGAGGAATCTTTCAAAGAGAGGACGCTTATGTTTAGGTATTTCCTGCACTTGGCGTTTGAAGAGAATTATATAGCAAACACAACACGTATATACAGGACCAGCATTTAATTGTGCATGCTTAACTGAAAAGTGGGCAAAATATTCCTCAACTGAAAGGTCAATTGGTGTAGGATGTCTATCTGTCTCGATGAAGTTATCGTTAGGATTATACTCATCCTCCCCCTCCTCAATATCATGCCACTCCCCATCAAATTCACTCCTATCAACAGAAACAGGTGGTTGTGGTTCTTCTCCGGAAACACCGCCACCTAGAGCCTCTTCTTCCAATTGGTCAGTCTCACCAGGTACCAAATCCCTCGCAGTTATCCCTACATTAGGGTCCCTTGTGCTTATCTTAACACGTGTTCCTCTTGGCTTGGAAGTCTGTGGTGCAGGAGGAACACGTTTTGCTCTTGGCTTGGAAGGCTTGGAAGGAGGCACGCATGATTTAACCTTATCTGAGGTCACTTTACGTCTAGACACTTTCTGAGACTCATTACCGGGACATTCATTAACTTGAGTTGCCGCTGCAGACCGTTTCCGAGTACGAATAGTGCGACATTCATTAACTGGGGTTGCTAGTGCCGATGCTTTCTGAGACTGGCATCGATTACGTTTAGGGGGACATTCATTATCATGACTGGTTGGCTGGGCATTATCATGACTGGTTCCCTGGGCTCTCTTACGAATATTAATCTTTTCTCGAGCAATCTTCCTCTTTGATTTCTTATCCGCAAACTCAGCTGCAGTCAATTGACCTGTTATAGCCCTCTTTTTTTCTCCTTGTCTATCACGCGCCACAACGTTAGCATTAGAATTTCTCATCACTTCACTTGTACTTTCACTTAGCGGAATTATTACATCCGAATTAGGCATATAAACTGCTGTTTGAGCCTCATGAACTATCCTACTACACCTCTGTTGGATATTGGGCACTACCAGGGGCGTGTAACTTTTTTCAACGAGTGTGTATGTAGAAGCAGCGTTGGCAGACTTTTCCCTATATGCAGGAATTGAGTTGTTAAGGAATTGCACAGGTTGAGATCTGAACAACTGCACTGATTCCAATTCAATTGGGACTATTTCAAAAGATCTACGTACAGGGCTGTTGAAAAGTTTTTGGAGGTGATCAAACATTTTCTCAAATGTAGTATATAATAAGATGCAAGCTTTGCCATTAGGTGTCGGCATACCAAAGCGTGTACACGAGTGAGGATCAAATATCGCATACCTGCCACTTGTGGCGTCATGAACGATAGCAATACACTTGTCAGAGCTGAAGAAACACATCGTACGTGATTTTGACAAAGCACTAACCATTTGATTCCTAAAATTATAAACGTCATCTATGAACCCTACTAGAGGGCCTAATGTTTTCAGATTGTATTTAAAAGTATCCATGATCAGTCTCCTGGGGACTTCGTCTATGTTCAGAAAGTCATTTTCAAACAGAGGCCGCACCTTAGAATAAAGCTGATCACCTCTTTCAAGAATGCGGTCTATGTCAGAACGTTTCATATTTAGGACTTTATGGTGGCTGTTCTTACAAAGAAAAACGATGCTATTGGTAACACATTGTGTACCTGCATTATTGCCGAAGCGCTGGTCACCTTGGCTACAAGAACCTGTTACAGATTGGAAGGGAGGAATACGCTTTGGGGCTGACATAGTAGGTTGGGAATTGAATCTGAATGATTATATTCAAACAGTCTTTCATAGAATGTAATGATTGTATTCAAACAGTCTTTCATAGAACGTATATTGATTTATATAAGTTAGCTTTGTGTACTTGCGAAAGGGTCGTATTTCGTAAGTGTACAGGTATGATTTATACAAGTTTGCTTTGTGTACTTGCGAAAGGGTCGTATTTCGTAAGTGTACAGGTATGTTTCAGAGATTAAAAGCGAAAGGGTCGTATTTCGCAAGTAATAAGTTGTTGTGACAGAATAGTAATCTGTGTGAGTGAGAGTGCTCTCTGCTCTCTGCTGCTCACACACGTCCACACGATATCTAATCTTATGCCACAATAACACAGGCGATGTCAAACGGGGTAACGGCTAACGGGGTTAATTCGACACCCTCCCTTCCCCCACCCCCACCCCAAAACCATCACCTCATCCACAGCCGCCAGTCAGTCAATAACGGGGTTAACTGAACACCCTCCCAACTTGACACCCTTTGACACCCTTCACACCAACACAGTGCAGAGGATTAACGGGGTTAACTGAACACCCTCCCAACTCCCGCCAGCCACAACACCCCAACCTCCCGCCAGCCACAACACCCCAACCTCCCAACTCCGGCCAGCCACAACACCCCAACCCGCCACTGACCAGGCCACCGCCACTGACCAGACTGACCAGGCCACCGCCATCCAGGCACCCAGGCCACGCCACAACACACTCAAGTGGAAAGGGGCCCAATATGGGTGGACAGACTGACTGGGACACAGGCGCAGGCCGAGCAGGCGAGCCGGCGACTGAGCCGGCGACTAAGGTCTTATCAGCTTGGCTCAGAAAGCTAGCCCGGCTATCAGCCAAAACCATTATACGCCAATTACCCCCTTTGAGAGACAAAAGATCAACCCTGACCGACGACTTTTGCCGACATTAAATAAAGCCTATTAAATAAATAAATTCAAAAAAAAATTTCGGCCCATACACTGTAACAGGTTATTTGCTAGGAGTATGCCAAAAACTGACGAAATACAGGGCTATCAAGTGGAGGAAAGTGGCTGGAAACACAATTTTGACCAAAACTGGCCAAAGTTACAGTATATGTAAAACCATAAGAGGTACTTTAAGGGGATTTATTGACAATAAGAAGCTCCGCTAACAATTTTATTGGCAGATATTCACAACAATGATACGTCTAATCTCCAAGTACAAACGATATTTAACAATCGATACAAAAAACATTATCAGTTTAAGCCATTAAATTAAGTACATATCTATTATATCTTCAAAACGTCTGGTATTAAGTGACATTTCATCAATATTACTCTCTCATATCATCATTACCTATACAGATCACTACTACATTTTTTTTGTATTTTTAGCCTCAAGAACGAAGAAAAATAAAAACAGAAGAAAACATGATAGTAGAGTCAATATAAGCTCAAAAATAGCCCTACCTTGAACAAATTGCAACAAAGCGTTTTATGATTGTTTCTAGTAATTTCAGATGTACTGAACAACATATCAAAAGTTGGACAAAATCGGAGCATGGGAAAGTACAAAAAAACGCTAAAAACAAAATGGCTGCCTCTACCACTTTTAGGCATCAAAACCAAAACTCCTATGAACATATAATGTTATATCTCAGCTCCTTTTAGTACTATACCCATGTGTTATAGCACTTTTTCTAGCTTTGAAGGCTAGAGAAATCCATTTCTGAAAGAATTTTTTTATTCCAAGGTCATTTTCAAGGTCAAAATCCAATATGGCTGCCACCAGGCAATGAGAAAGTTATATCTCAGCTCCTGTTAGCACTAGATCCATGTATAATACTACTTTTTCTAGGTTTTTGTTCATGAGGATTCTATTTCTGAAGTTATTTTTGGGTTTCAAGGTAATTTTCATGGCCCAAATCCAATATGGCTGCCATTCATAATTTTAGATGCAATAACTCAGGGTTAAATCAAGCTAGAATGACATATATCAGCTCCTGCTAGCACTATAACCAAGTATGATACCACGTTTCCTAGGTTTTGAGGCCCAAGGAATCCATTTCCACAATATTCTTTAAGTTTCTAGGTCATTTCATAGGTCAAAATCCAATATGGCTGCCACTGAAATGGGAATGTCATATCTCAGCTCCTGTTAACACTACATCCATGTAAGCCTATAGTACCACTTTTTGTAGGTTTTGATATCTATGGATTCCATTTCTGAAGTCCTTTTATTGCTTCAAAATTATTTTCAAAGTCAAAATCTAATATGGCTGCCTCCGGGAATACAGAATACCTTACAACATCTCAGCTCCCATAAGCACCAAATGTATGACTAATACTACTTTTTCTAGGTTTTCAGATGGAAGGAATTGATTTCTGAAGTTAGTTCCCTGTTTAAAGGTTATTTTCACTATCAAAAGTTATTTTATGGTTTTAACTCTCTAATTTAAATGAAGAGGGGACACCTAAAATGTGTGTGATCATATAATTTGTGAATTGATGTGTTCTAGGAAATGTTTTTTCACTGAGTACACCAAGTTGGCAAGGCATGATGCATTTACTTTATAAGGATTGTAGTCATCCAGGGGAATCTTCAGTACAGTTTTTCCCAATAATCAACATGAATCCAGGGGATAAAATCTGTTATGTATTTTGTCGACCCTAGATCATCTTAGCAAACTTGCATTAGGACAACATGCCAGCTATTATTACTTTTGACCAACCACCATTTTGGAAGGCTTCTGAGATAGCAAATGCTGTTCCAGAGAACAGCCCTATCAGGAATGTAGTGTTATTACTTGGGAGTTTCCATACCTTAATGAATGTATGGGTGCTATTGGAACTTTGAAGGTGGAAAGTGGACTGAGGGAGATTTTGGAGACAGTGTATGGTGGAAATGCTGTTGTACACATGATGAGCGGAAAGACAGCATAACAAGCCTTTCGTGGACACCTGCTGGTGGACCAGTGTCTTACACATCAGATTGTTTTTAGAATCATGGAAGATGATCTTGAATTTCAAGACCAAGTGCTTGAATTGAACACACTGATAGGGACTGGGGTAAGTAACTTAGAGTCTTCATTGAAATCAGATTTTATTCCCAGCATTGACAAAACTCTTACCCTCAAAAAGAATGAACTAGCTGCAACCTCCCAAACCAGCAAGCTGTGGGTGAACTACATGTACATGATGGGAATTGCTTGTGGAATTGTTGCTGCTGATCAAATAGGGTCAGGGGAATTGCATCGCAGTGCCATCTCAGCCTACTTGCTAATATTTGCTGCCTCTGGTCATTCAAATTATCTTAAGTCACACCATTTGGGGATGATAAATCACTACACAATATTATCACAGAGATTCATGCAAATGAGGAAGTCAATGTAGATGATCTGTCTGCAATAGGGACTGAAATAGTTGGTAAAATAGATATTCACACTTGTAAGAGAAATTCCAGGGTAAAGACACTAGCATCCAGCAGGGCAGCCAGAGTTTCTGAAGACAGTACCATTGACCCAGCATTGTTACTCCAGAGATTTCTAGTTGTGTCACAGACAGGTAAACTCCAACTACAGGAAGTGATGAACTATGCACTCTGTCCATATCCAATGTCTTTGTTTGAAGCTAAATCACTGGGGGATCACTTCAGCACCACTTAAGGTGGACAGAGTGGACAGTTCAATAGTTGATGACTATGCTTCATTCACTGTCACTATGCAAGAGACACTGTAGTTTTTTTATGGTTATGGGGAGGCACAAGCATAAAAGATTGCACACCTCCTCATTGGGTAGGAAATTGGAATGCCTACAAGGTGAACATAACAGGGGCAACCAAATCTGTTGGGAAAAAGGAAGTCTCTCTGTCAAATGAGGAGAACATGCAGGCAATGATCCAGCTAGTGATAGAATCCACCACCCACATCAGAGCAGACAGAGATCTCATTATACTCTTGCTCTACCATGTAATTGTAAGAAACTGGACTGAACTTTATTACTGCTCAGACAAGGCGAAAACATCAGCCTATAATATCAAGTCCTAAAGCAGATTGTTGGTGGGGAAGCCTGTAGTGATTTGTTGTTTCTCCTTGCCTTTACTGGATGTGACTCAACATCCAGAATATATATGGGATTTGGAAAAAGAAACGGTTTCGAAAGAATTATCAAGAAAGATAAGGGAATAAGAGACTTCTCAAAAGCATTTTGTTCACCAGAGTGATGCAAGAATAATGTGGCATCCAATGATTGTAGGGCAATGGTAGCTTTGTTTAATGGAAAACAGAATGACTCTCTGGCATCTATCAGATACAATATTCCAAGACTTTTGTCTCCCCTGAAAGACTGCCACTAACCACCTCAGCCTGTATATTTCACTCCCTGCGGACATACTACCAGGTTATGGAGTGGATAGGCAGGAGTGATGAAATGGAGCAATCTGAATGAGGATGGAGGGTTAAGAGAAAAAGGTCATTCCAGTAATGACTGACAAAAGCCCTGCTACTGAATTACTAAGTCAAATGGTTCACTGCAACTATTTTGGAGGGTGTCATACATTAAGGGTTACCTGCCAAAAGCATGGGCTAGATAAGAGTGCACCAGTGCATGTGGGCATTGTCAAGTTGGGAACTGTGAAAATATGACAAATGAACCAGTGAATAAAGAGGATGATCAAGACTGTGAATTCGATATTTGACATTCTCTGGTTATAGCCATCTTGTTTATTCATGATTCATTTGTCTTCATTTGAAAAAAAGGATTTAATTCATGAAATAACTTTTGACCTTGAAACTGATCTTATAACAGAAAAAATAGATTTCACATAAAGATTCCTCATACAGTATATATAGAAAATTGTATTACACGTGGGTTTAGTGCCAATAGGAGCTGAGATATTAAATTCTTGTTTCCTGCTGCAGGCCATATTGGATTTAGGCCATGAAAATTACCTTGAAACCTAAAAATACCTTCAGAAATAGAATCCTCATGAACAAAAACCTAGAAAAAGTAGTATTATACATGGATCTAGTGCTAACAGGAGCTGAGATATGACTTTCTCATTGCCCGGTGGCAGCCATATTGGATTTTGACCTTGAAAATGACCTTGGAATAAAAAAATTCTTTCAGAAATGGATTTCTCTAGCCTTCAAAGCTAGAAAAAGTGCTATAATACATGGATCTAGTGCTAACAGGAGCTGAGATATGACTTTCTCATTGCCCGGTGGCAGCCATATTGGATTTTGACCTTAAAAATGACCTTGGAATAAAAAAAATCTTTCAGTAATGGATTCCTCTACCCTTTAAAGCTAGAAAAAGTGCTATAACACATGGGTATAGTGCTAAAAGGAGCTGAGATATTACATTCTATGTTCATAGGAGTTTTGGTTTTGGTGCCTAAAAGTGGTAAAGGCAGCCATTTTGTTTTTTGCGTTTTTTTGTACTTTCCCATGCTCCGATTTTGTCCAACTTTTGATATGTTGTTCAGTACATCTGAAATTACTAAGAACAATCATAAAACGCTTTGTTGCAATTTGTTCAAGGTTAATTGCTATATTGACTCTACTATGATTTGTTCGCAAATATAAAAACAAAAAACTCATTTGTTACACCGATTTTTGACTGTTATACAGCCATTCTAAGCTCATAATTTTACTATCCGTCCAGTATAATTTTACTAGACTCAACTCTTCCGTCCCGGTTTTGTGCTGAATAAAAACATTTAAATACAAATACATTACTTCATGGTTTATAAAACCCAATCCATGTGAAGACATGAGAATAATACTCCACATAATAAACGATAATAATCTGCTTATTGCGAAACGAAATATCACGTCTCATGACAAAGTATAATTCGTAGAGAGGGGAGTTATCGCTGTATATCGATCTTGGTCGTTCGGTAAATGATGATTCAGGTGCAAGATGTAATAAAGTTGTTGTTTCTTATTGATTTTATTTGACACAAGCTTTCGGGCTAGTTTAGTTTGCCCGTAAGTATAATTCAGTCAGAAACCTTCGCCCTAAAAACGACAACAGAAAACCTAGCCAATAACAACGATTTGAACTTTCAAAGAAAAAGGTCACTTAGCTGGAGATCTCTAAGTAAAAGAGTAAATTTGTATATTTCAGGTAAATAAACCGCAGGTACTTGTTTATGACAAACAGCGTCGGGTACGTTTGCACAGCTTTTAATGCAATGCATCAATGGGTGCAAACAGAGAAGGACCGAATTAATTTGTGTTCAAATTAATAAGCTTGGGTTGCCTTACACCTTGCACCTCCTGGAGCAAATTCATGGTCTGCTCCTAAGACTATCATTGGAGCTGGTCTAATAATGGCTGGTGGACATGGGAGGGTGGGGGGTATAAGCTGTGTAACTAGCACCAACATGTGCAAGGGTTTGACATCACCTGTCCACTATACTACAGGTGATGTCGGCACAATGTATAGTATATACGGGTCAGATTTTCAGAAAATGTACAATTGGCAGCCCTACACATTCAGGAAATACTCCTAAATTAAGCTGAAAAATGAAGAATACCGGGTGTATCTGAGTATATTTGGTATCGCATTGATTTAAAGTATCAGTTCTATTAGGTTAAACTGCATTTTGAAGCTCATTTTTGCCTTAAATGTGGGTTATTTGAGAGGATTGGTGAAGGTGAATTGTACATTTTCCGAAAATCTGACCCATATACCCAGTGCAGGAACTGGTGCTACACATTATACTATATAGACACAGCGGTGGGCGGAAAACCATGGTTATTGTGTATTGGATTATCATCTGTGAGGCCATATCTCAATTTTAATGTCCTCAATTGATTATTAAAACTTCATTGTACAATGTACTTGTTTGTTGATAACTCAACTGTCGTTATTACAGAAGATGTGTTGTATAAAAATACTAAATAATAAAAAAAAATACTATGTTCCAGCTGCTTGTGTCTACTACGGTGATAGATCGCTTACTTGCCTTTTAATATAATAGAAATTAAGAATCATAGAAAGCATAGTTAAAGCAACAAGAATAAGTACTTAGAGTCTACGGCTAGAGGGTCAGATTTTCAGAAAATGTACAATTCAATTTCGCCAATTTTATTAAACAATCCAAATATGAGACGAAAATAAAGTTCAAAATACAGTTCAACCTAACCAAACAGATTGCTAGAATCAATGCAATGCCGAATATACTCGAATTCACCTTGTATTGACCAAATTGTAGCCTAATTTAGCGGAATTTACTCAATATGTACAGCTGCCAATTGTACATTTTATGAAAATCTCACCCTAGAACCAATGGCAGATCTTCCCACACACAGAAGTAGATCCAGCCAAGCTCCTCGCAGGTTCACGAGGATAGTTAAGACATCATTAAATCAATCATAAAAGAGTTGACATGAATAGAGCATACTACAGCCTGGCCATGTGCTACCCACCTATAGTGGTATTGGTGGAGGAGGTGGTGGTGGAGTGTGGAGTTTACTCAGCAAATTACTCCACACCAAGCCTTGGTTACAGCTCTTGGGTACCACTACTATATGCTTCCTCCAGGCGAGGCCACACACCCTGGAGTAAGGGGTGAACCTACAATTAACCCTTACCGCACGGATGCGCCCTCATAATTATTATACATGGAGTTCTCCACTGTGTGCAGGCACCGCATTATCTAATAAGGCATTTTTATCATTCATATATATTCATCGTTACATTATAATTAAATGTGTAATCTTCATTCTACGCCAATACCAGGAGTACAGGGTAACCGCTGGATACATCATCATCCCATATATGGATAAAGGTAATGTTATTTCTGTGAATTCTATCCGTACCAGAATCTTGGTTAACTTTAAACGGTTTGATTGCTAATTGGTGGATTATATATTAAATATGCTGACTTAGATTCATCCAGACAGTTTAAAAAACAGCGAAAACATAAGAATTTCCAGTCAAAGTCGATAAAATTCAGTTCCAATAGCGTGGATTCAGGAGAATAAGGTAAAAGGTCTTTCACGTGTAGGCCTACATGGTCATCTGCTGATAATTCATCTCAGAGACAATACAATATGGAAGTAAAGTATGGAAGAGAAGTGGAGATGACTGCCAGAGATTATTTAGCAGACTCGTCTTCAAAGAACAAAATAGAATAAAAATACGATGAAAAGTATATAAAACAAGAATAAGACAAAAGTCCAAGAAAAGGTTTGGCATATTAATGGGAAATTAATGGACGATTGATAAAGTTCGATTGTTCCTCGAAATTTTCATTCCAGAAATATTAAATAAATATCGAGCCTAACTTAGGTTTCAACTAAACTACAGGAAATAACATGTTTGTCACAGACAATGAACCATAACAGTTCTATGTCAAACCTAACAATAGAGCTATGGACCGCTCACAAAGAAGGTCTCAGATAGTTATTAATAGTAATGGTGTGATGGTGTAGGATAATTAGTTTGATGGTGTGAGATAGCAATAGAGGGGTTGCATTTACACCTGTCTCTGGTCAGGTGAGATATGGGTCAGATTTTCAGAAAATGTACAATTGGTATCTCTACACATTCAGTAAATTCTGAAATATTAGGCTGCAGTTTGGTCAATACTAGGTAAATTCGAAACTATTCGGCATTGTATTGATTCTTGCAACATGTTTGGTTAGGTTGAACTGTGTTTTGAACTTTATTTTTGTCTGAAATTTGGATTATCTGAGAGAATTGGTGAAGTTGAATTGTACATTTTCTGACAATCTGACCCATATAGGAACAGTCCATCAAAAGCAGACGACATATTACCGACGAAGTGTCTTAACTGAGCGGAATGCATGTCCGAGGCGGGAACAAATGAATATTTCTCCTTGTCTCTTGTCTCGGAACCACAATCACAATATATGGCTAGTTTATTATTATACTTCAATGGAGCTCATAAGTTCCTTTATTGCGCACACACAAAACTGTCCATAAATGGCAGTTACATTTTCTGTCCGGGCTCCTTTTTTTGTTGTTTTAAAGAGCATAACATAACGATACAAAAATATGAGACTATCTAATATCATATGCTGTATATAAGAACAAGCAAAGAAACCTTATCATGCCCTTCACTGTTGAAAATGTCATCAATGATATGCACCTATTGACTCTGGCGGGAAGAAGCAACTACTTTAGGTACCGGTCTGCTAATAAAGGCCTTTCTTGTGCTCTCATATCATAAGCATCGGGCCACCAATACGTGTTTGCCAATGAAACAAGAGGTTTGGAGGTATTTAATATACGGCGGGGAAAAGTTGAGCGGCAAGGGTGAGTTTCATAATAGTCAAATAACAGTCCACTTTATTACAGGACAAATTTAAGGCTAGGAAAATGGACATCCTTCTAGATCCAGATCACTTACATTAAGAAATTCCATATATGGGTCAGATTTTCAGAAAATGTACAATTGCCAGCTCTACACATATGGGAAATTCTACTGAATTAGGCTGAAAAACGAAGAATACTGGGTATATCTGAATATATTTGGTATGGCATTGATTTAAAGTATCAGTTCTGTTCTATTAAACTGCATTTTGAAGCTCATTTTTGTCTTAAATTTGGATTATTTGAGAGGATTGGTGAAGGCGAATTGTACATTTTCTGACAATCTGACATATATATGATCACTAAATGCGAGCACAAGTAGACAGCCCCTGAATACTCAGGAACTTCTGTAGCCTACAGGGTTGTGTTGCCCAGCAGTGACTGCCTACACTCTATACGCGACCTGTAGGCAGTAAACATCAAAGTCCTCTAACGTTAAGGCTAAGGCACGCCGCTGCCAACAGGACGAGTATAGAGTGTAGCTCTTATCCCACTATCAGGCTAAGGAGCTCCTTGTCTCTGATTAAACACAACTTAACTGGTCCAGATTGCCATTCTTTCTCAAATCTGTATTAGTGGAACTATAGGTTTTGACCACTGAACATTGGCAGGTTAAATGACTATAAGGGTCAGATTTTCAGAAAATGTACAATTGGCAGCTCTACACATTTAGTAAATTCTGCTAAATTAAGCTGGAATTTGGTCAATACTAGGTAAATTCGAGTATATTTGGCATTGCATTGATTCTAGCAGTCTATTTGGTTAGGTTGAACTGTATTTTGAACTTTATTTTCGACTGAAATTTGGGTTATTTGAGAGGAATGGTGAAGGTGAATTGTACATTTTCTGAAAATTTGACCCATAATCGTTTTAATTCCTGGTAAACATGGAATCTGATGCATTGAGGAAACATTCCTTGGTTAAGAATTTGTTTTACCCCAATTATTGAAATTGTTTTAGTAGGTAAGAATTGTATATACCAGTTGCAAAAAAAAACATGAGCTTAGATGAATAAGGGTACCTGGATTACCGATGCTTAAAAAATCTAGATGTGGTTCGTATTGTAAAAATGAGATCTATAGGAAAACCATTTCATGTGCGCTGCTGTTCTCTCTTTACTTCAGACACAGGTAAGCAGAGAAGTGGAAGAAGGACCAGGGGACGTGGGTATACAACCCTGCAGGCCACCACAAGCAGGACTTCTCAATAACTGGAGATTCGTGGACTTTTTGAAGATATGTGTAACACTGCAGTAATGAGGAAGAGATGAGTTGGGGAAGGTGTATATGTAAAGTAAATAAATTATACGCCTTGCTGGAATAGTTTGACTGGAGTAGGACGCTGACCAATATCATTATTATTTAATATCGTTGTTCATCGATTCCTAAATTGTAATAAATCCACTGGACAAAGCCAGTGACGATGAATATACAAAGAGCTATCGTAAGCAATTACGAGGAATCTGAGTAAGGATAAAAGCACTGAAAACAACTAACACTTGGAATCCTACAGGATTCTTTTGTAGAACTGCGTCTTGAAAACCAACATCCTTAATTCTCTGGATCGATTATTTAAGCGCCAAATAGGACACATTGGGAATTAATAATGTGACATCAATTCGATTTCGACCCAGGATTATTAAAACAAGAATTTGTCATTATAAACCATATGGGAGATATTCAAAAAAAGGAAACCGTCAAAATGACTGCGTTAAACGGGTGAGTAATTTAAGTGTTCTTAGCAATTGTCGTTTCGTTTTCAGGGGAGTCGATGAACTCCCTATATTTCTTTATCAACACAATAATATCCAAGATACAATTAACACATGTTTTCTGTTTCAATACTATCTCAATTCGACACTAACCTTTTTTGAAATTTCATAAGAAAAGGGAAATAAGGATAGTAAATAGTAGATGATGAGTAAAAAAAAAAGTTATTGTGCCTTACATAAATTCTTCCACACAGTAAAAATTAAAAAAGGTGCAGCACTGTTTAGATAAGTGGAAGGAGAACTTTAAACAAAACAGTCCGTGTTCTTGGCAAATGTCTGATTTTATAGAAACTGGTGAGCTGCCTTATTCTGAAGTTGGGGAGGACAAACAAACTGATACACAATTATAAGCCTAAAACATGGACCAATATATTGTATTGGGCAACATCAAGTACTGTCAGACTTGTATTCAATGTATACATAGGAACACTGGCACCATTTGATGGAACTCCTGATTTCCAATAACCAGACTTTACGGTGGCTCTTATTAAAAGACCCAAACAAAACAAAGGTGGTATTTAGGCATCTTAATGCACCCTTATGGAGGATTATTTTTTTGAGGAACGGTCGGGGACTAACGGGGTTAATGGGGGCGGTCTGAAATACCGAATTTTATGTTACTAACCTAACAGTTCAGACCAATCATTTATTGATTTATATTTACGCTGATGTTATACTTATTGTAATATTCGTCCATAGCTGTAATATCTTAATTGTAATATTCAAATTCTTCCATAAACGTATCTATGTGGAGAAGGCACAATTGCACAGTTAAGTTTGTGGGGCTGACACAGACAGGAATGTTTCTCACATAAATGCATGTTTCTGACTATGACGTAACTTTCTTCATATTCAATCGATGAGAAAAAGAAAATACAGGAAAATACAAAAAAAATACAAAATATATGGGAGTCTGATACTGAACTTTAGATGTGTAAAAGCCTCGAGGGCAGGATATCATGAATAAAACCTTTAAAACAAATATTCAACCAGTTTTAATTTCATTTCTATGCAGTTATTGGAAGTGGTAATAACCCGATGTTGCACCTTTAGCAGGCCAGGCCAATAAGTGCGATGTGTTGACTCTAAGACTGACTAATGGTGCAGTTGTTAAGCTGGGGAGAATATAGATGACTATTAACTGCAGCCACTCAAGTAGACTTATATAGGCAGAGGGCATGCCTTCGCCCCTCGGTGCTTCATGGCTAATCACTACATGCTCCGGGTTAATCATGCTTTATATAAGCTCTAGTGTAAGGGCCAAGCACTTAACATTGCCATTCAGTAAATGTTACTCTTGAAAAATATAATTATAAGTTGGGGTGTCAGGTGGTAGAGCGCTGGGTCGGCTCAGTGGCATGGGAATGTTAAGGGCTAGAACCCTGGCGCCGCTACCTCCTCCCCCAGGCACTTGTTGAAGACCAGCTGTATGAGGTATGAGTATTCCAGGTAAATCTGAACAAGTTGCACCCTGTATTGACTGCGAAATGTTTTTGAAAACTTGAGAATTTTGGGGGGAAGTTTTAGGTTAAAAATGATGAAATTTGCGAAAATTCTACACACAATTTAAAAAATAAATAAATAAGTGATTTCAAGTAGAAACACTGAACAGGGAAAACACAAGGTAGACGTTCCTTGTTTACCAAGTTGGTTTTACATAATCATTAAACATACTGCTAAGCTACTGCTAGGCCTATAAGGGTGGTAGGCATGGCATAGTATTGAAGAACACATGGGGTTTTTTCAAAAGATAGTGTTCCTTTGGTTTAATTAGCATGATGCTAAACATAGCTGAAGAAGGTTGTTTAGCTTCTAGGAAAACCGACTTATACATTAGTTATAAACTGGTGACTTTACGGTCCATTATGGTTCAAGTGTTATACACTAGATGGGGTATGTGAGAAAGGGCTGATGTAGCATGATGAGACAGCAGTGGTTGGGCCAGCCGGTGGTTGGGTCAATGTAATTAGAGTTACACATGTGTATAACTCTGATGTAATGGAGCTTGGAAGCCCATCATATCTAGGTTCATGTTTATGAGTGCCTCAATAGACACTTGGTGTGATAGGGGAAACATAAAAGCACAGAAACATGACATTAAAGCAATACAAATTGAAGAAAGAGAACGACGGTAGCTGATAGCAAATACAGATAGAAAAGAATCGATCCATAGCCTTGATCCTGCTATAAGAAACCTAGCTATACGTTTGAAATTAATTATCAATTAGCTTAAATATGAAGAGACATCTTATGATCTGCTAATCAACTAAGCAGAATAACGCTCTCCCGGTCTACCCCCCCCCCCCCCGCCCCCTCCCTCGTCCACACAAAACCCAATTTTATCACAAATCACCATCCCCACTTTATCATCTTTCATTGATTCAACTAGTTGTACATATTGAATGACGGCGTAAAGATCTTCACTGCAACGCACCGTTTGTAGTTTTCTTGCAATAAAATAGTACAAATACAGTAAAGAAAAAGAAATAAAGTGAAGGAAGGAAATATAAAAAAAGAAAGAAATGTGGTCTCCATGAACGAAGGGAATAATACATCAACCTCAACAAGGAAAAGGGCGAGTAAGAAGGTTGTTTCCTGGTAAGAACACCCATTACCGTATAGGCCATAGTTACCCACCCATGCCTGTGACAACCCTGTGATAGCGCAGTTTGGAGCGATGTAAAAAGCGTGTATGTCAGTGCGTGACAGTTAGCATTAAAAGGTGTTAAAGCCGTCAGTGCTTAACGTAAGAGCCGTAAGCTGACGTATAATTCTACGAACGGCATGGGGGCAAAGACGGTTTATTTTAGTGAAAGTATAGTGACGGTAAGATTGTTTTAATTTGTTTTTATTATTTTTTACATGAGTATGACCTTTCTATCAATTTCACGCGTTTACCTTACGTATAAGTCTGAAGCACGAATTCTTTATTTGCCTTTGAACATATAACACCCTTTTTATGGGCGAGTATTTCTTACCCTCCGGATTTGAAACCATATAAAATAATAGTGAAGGTGGGGTGGTCTGCCAACTGGTTGGAACTGTGTGTGGGTTGGTAGTCGTTAATAAATTTTAGTTATTTTACAATTTCTACTTTCGCCAGTCCGACGTTTCGCTCCAGCAGGACCTACGTCCGGGACAAATCGACAATGAGTCAATATACGAGCAAACACTTTAGCACAGGAAAATATTAGACAGTAAAATAAATTAAGCTTTTATTACATTTATTCACAGTATCAAGTGCCGAAGTGGGTTAAGAATGGGTTTTTCTCTCTCCAATATATCAAATGGGAAAAAAACAGAGCCGGTTATGGATTAAATGAATTGTTTTAATAAATAACCCAGGACCAAGTATGGGGTTCTTGTGGAGAGCCTGGACACACAGCATGGAGTAGTTGTGAGTGAGTGGTGCTATTATACAGACTACATATAAGTACATAGTCACTATGTATAGAGTGTGTACGGAGGGATATGGAGGTTTATTGGTACAAAGCTAGCTTTGTTACCTCCACGTGTCAATTAGCTATAGCCTCCCCCCCCCGCCCCCGTGCGTACATGAGTGGGACGAGAACTTAGCAACCTGCACACACACGTCCACGCTACAGGTCGCTACCACACATGCAGCAGCCATGCTACATGATATTAGCACATGCATGGGCAACAATGACGTACATGGTCATTCCTAATTGTATTGTAAAGACAAGTTGAGGGTATGATAGGATGGTATGGTATGATAGGATGGTATGGTTGAGGGTATGATAGGATGCCCCCCCCCCTACCCCCGCACACACATTTTTTCAAAAATGGAAATGAACTTAAAAACTATAATAATGGAAATGAACTCAATCCACACTAAATTGATTAATCCATCAAGACTCTAAACTTCTAAACTATCACTAGACTCTAGACTTCTAAACTATCACAAATTGAAGTATAGTTTTTAAGATGCTATACCACAACTATAGTGGGATAACTTTCTCCTCGGCTTATCATAATGAGACCCTTTTTAACAAAAATTGACAAAAATTGATGTGACCAAAGACTAACCGAATCTGTTCTAAATCGAGACTTACAGCTATCTGAGATATATTTAAATTTACTTGTGGTTGCAGCCAAAGATTATGGTAAAGACATTCCAGCCAAATATTATGGTACACATTCTCCAGCCAAAGATTAGGTAAACATATTCCAGTTTGTGCCGTACGACATAGGTGAGACCTATAAATGCAATTTATCTTAATACATATAGATTCCCATATAGGCATATGTAGCACTAGTAAGCTCATGTGTGGCCGGCTTAATCAACAACTGGCTTATGCCAAAACACACATACTTGAGAGTAAAGCTAAATGATACTGACACCATACTGGACTATTCTTACATATATATGCATACATCTGATGTATACTAGAAGGGATTGGTGAGTAAGTAAGGACCAATATCTAAGGTAGGGTGGAATTATACTACTAAATCCCTTGTATAAGTTTTTTAATTAGAAGAGAAAACGTTATCAGTCCATTTATCGTTGGTTGTTTTGGCAGTCTGGAACTGTCTTAGGCGTATTGGGGAGTGAGGTCTCAGAGAGAGGGGGGAGTGTGGAGAGAGGGGGGGGAGAGGGAGAGACAGACATATATATAGAGAGAGAGAGAAAGAGAAAGAGAGAGAGAGAGAGAAAGAGAGAGAGAGAGAGAGAGAGAGAGAGAGAGTGAGAGAGAGAGAGAGAAAGAGAGAGAGAGAGAAAGAGAGAGAGAGAGAGAGAGAGAGGGAGCCTAGCTTCTCTTGGTGCCAATATTGAAATTGTGTTAAGTATATTTTGGCCTTTATAATAGGCTTATGAATAGTTTACAGACAAGAATGAAGGCAATGACAACAATACATGTACAACCGACAAATGGTACATGTTTAATGTATCAAACTAGTTGCATCCAGTATTGACTTTGTCATATATAAACTAAATATTTGGTACTAGAACACGAGTATTACTTATTACTTAGGGCGAGCAAGATGGTTTCCTGGTAAGAACACCCATTATATCCCATAGTTACCCACCCATAGTTATATCTGAGTGTAATAATAATGAATACTGATATGATGGCTACAATATTTTCCCGGTGGTACAACAGTTTACAGGCATTTTCAGACACCAATCCATTGAAATACCAATTCCGCTCTCTAGCTTCAGACTTAGGCAATAATATCCTTTATCTAATATCTTTTATATATAAACATATATTCTATTTCATTTTATTTTACCACCTCTGTCTTAACTCAAAGACTCGTGATATTGAAAAAAATCTGACATAAAACAGCTCATTAGAAATGTATAATGATCTTTTATCAACTGGACACAGAGTTCACTGACTGTAAAATACATCTCGCCAACTTGGCCCAACAGAACTAACCCCGAAAAGGGGAGTTGTGAAACCAAGTGTAAATAAAATCTTTAAAAAAAAAATCAATGCAATCCTTGTCTCACTTAAATTCATTCAGGATATTAGCAGATAAGCTGCAGTCGTTCATAAATTAATATACTGATGTTTCTGTACCAATTCAATTTTGTACTCCCAACTTTGCTAAAATACTGTAAACTTTCTATTAAATGTTTAAGGAGATGTTTGCCTCCCGCACACAAGTTTGTACTTCACACAGAGTGTAGTAACAACTTGTTGGTAGATTATCAAGGTACTAGTGTATGTAACAGTGAGAGCGTGCAGAGATAAGGTGTCTAGTATAAGCATGTTTCAGGCAATTATCACTTACCCATGCACCGATAAGCTGTAATGTGCTTACCTATGCATATGTAAGCATTGGCTGAAGCTCTAGAGAAGAGATAGGCAGACAGACTATGAGATAGGCAGGTGTCAGCTTGAAATGTTGATGATTGTCTATAAATCAAAGTCCAAAATTGGAAGCAAGGAAGTGATGGAGGCAAAAGGAAAGAGAGGGACAGATGGAGAAAGGAGAACAGAGGAATATAGCTGTGGAGCTAGTATAGGACTGATGCTCAGATGTAAACAACCTGCTATGAGCCCAATCAACATCACAACTCGCAGAGAATCATGGGCGATAAGCCCAAAATGGTGGCCTCCATGAAAGGTGGCTATTGCTATAATTTGACATTTTACAATGTTTTGTGGGGTTATTTGGATAACCATCGAATGATTTAAACAAAGGCCATCCTAAAATAGGAGGTAAGAAGTTGATGCATAGCTGTTTTATCCCAGACTGAATCGTTTCTGGGTTGTTAGCGACTGAATTTAGTCTGATGTCTCCTCAGTGGACACAGCATCTTAGACGGCCTATTGTTTACATTGAGTGCCAATATGAACATGACATTGACCTTGGAATAATGACCTTGACCTTCATCAAAGGTCAATTGCTACAATATATTTAATTAATTGTTGTCCCATCATGTACTCTATAAATGAGCAAAATTCCAGAATTCTAAGTAAAATATCCTTTGAACTATTCAACTTTTTGTTATTCCTTTAATTCTTACATGATTTCGAGAACCGTTGCCATGGCAACGGCCAACAAATCATATTTGATAAGAATATTAGGAATGAAATTGGAAATACACTTCATATTCAACATTTACCCACTGTTACTGGTGTTCTCCATAAAAATATTTTCTTGGAAGAGCATCCATATTTGGCCAACTCATATTACTGGCCTCCATGATGGCAACAGGAGGTATCCATTTTTTTCGTAGTTTTCTACTTGCTATGGTAACGGTATTGTACCTTAGCAACTTTTAGTCAGCGAATCTCCTACTAATAATACTTTGGCAATTTTCTAGAATCAAATTATACAGATAGATCAATAAATTACCTACTGAGGGGGGAATATGTTTAAGGGGAAATGGCATTTTGGGGGCTTTTTCTGGGTTTGACCTTGATAAAGGTGACCTTGACCTTCAAAGTATTCACACTGCTCATCTCTGACTGGGGTTCATTTAAGTGATTTTACCTCAGAATTTCTATTTTTTGCTTCTGTTGCCATGGAAACCATAAAATTCCAGAACGACAACAATGGTTTTCTTATAGGCCAGCATGAATGCTATATGGTGGTATGTGTTGTCAAGCTCTTACAAAAATGTTTAGCGACACTCCCATTTTGGGCCTTGTGCTCCCTGACTACGGTATTATTTATTAATACTTACTAAAAAATAATCAAGGGTGAGTGATATGATGCCTACTATAGTTTTCAAATATGCAAGGCTTTTGCAGTCATCGAAAAACCTTGTTTGTGCATACATATGGCATTACATCTATTTTTGGTAAACGCTATCTCAACTGACCTCTTACTCATCCTTCTATTAAAACTTGCCTCTTACCAAGGTAGCAAAATAAGTTTGCATGATGCACCTTGTAATTACAAGTAGACTAGGAAATTAATTAACTAGCCAAAATCATGAAATTATCTTTTAGAAAATCATTTAATGATAGGATCTGTAGTGAGTCTATTTAAGTGCCTCACAATGGTAGGAGATATCTAGCTCCAAACCCGCGTTTTGTATACCAGGATATAACCTCCTACCAATACATAGACCAGTCCAAGTCTCTATTGACACATATTTAACTCCGAATAATGTGCTAAATCTCGAAAAATACCTATATTAGATAGAAGACAATAAACACCAGAAAGAACCACATACATACTCAAGTTTAATCGAAAGTAACGTCAGGAACAATAGAAAATGCTGAAAATCTCAGACCAAGTTTCCTGTTTCATAGAAATATAAAATAAGCCTGCACACATAAGCTGTGCACCAGTCTTGCTGCAGGTATAGAGGTATAGAGGTATAGTGTGGAGGTTGTTTACCCCCGGCATATAGCCAGGCTAGCCGCAGGTGTCTGCCAGAACACTAACTCCTCCACAACAACCTCCTCCTCCTCCTTCCTGCAACCACCTCCCTCTCTCCCTACTCCCAACTTTTGCCATCCCTCGATATTGTCATTTCCATACATATACGAGTAACTCCCCCGTCCTAGTTTCTTTTCATTCACTTTTGTCTACATTACTTGGTCTACTTTTTAAAATCAGGGATCGGGTCATTCGAAAAAATACTGAAAATTCTTGGGGGGCGGGGGGGGGGGCAGAGAATTCTTATTATTTATAGCCTCTGCTACATGTACAGTATATTTTAAACTGATTTAAAGACAAACATTTTGATGGCCAATTAGGTTTAAGAATTTTACTTTTGACCGATCAGATTTTGAGAATTTTTTAAAAATTGACTAAATTAGGGAGATATTTGACAGTTTTTTTTAAAGTTTCAAACATACTGATTTCAGTACAAAACGAGAAGAACGACTTGCATCCCTGTTTTTATATACCTACGGCCTTTCGCTCACCTGTTACCCAACTCCTAGAACTGCGCTTGCTTCCCGCTTCTCCTTGTTCCCTCACTACTTCTCTATCCACCTCCCCACACTGCAGATGCAATTCTTGTACCATTACCCAAGCAATTCTGTGCCGTGTAATGTTGTAAATTGGTCATGTGTACAGTTAACTTAGCTAGCTGTTAATCCCTACTTGTCATTCCACAATACAGGAATATTTCAAAAGATTAGGGACACAAAATACAAGTTGCACCACCACACTCTAGGTCCAAACCTTCAGATCTGATAAGAATGGTATGTCAGCCTACTTCGCTAATCGGTCTCCTCGCCCAAGACTCGGCGTTTTAATGGGAATATAATGACATTTTGTGGTCTTAATGGAATTATAATGGCACTTTGCGG
This sequence comes from Sthenelais limicola, assembly GCA_942159475.1. Classification (NCBI taxonomy): domain Eukaryota; kingdom Metazoa; phylum Annelida; class Polychaeta; order Phyllodocida; family Sigalionidae; genus Sthenelais; species Sthenelais limicola. The sequence continues at coordinate 30,291,360 of OW804101.1, forward strand.
TTTGAGGCGAGAGGCTTTCCCTTCGTTTGAAGGGACTTTTCACCTTTGGACCTAGACTGACTATGTTGTGGTAGTGGTCTCAGTCATAATAATGAGATAATTAGGAGGAGGAGGGGTGAGGGAGCCAGTGCTGGGTGCAATGCCGGGTTCAAACCAGGGTTACATCAGCAAACATACTCAGCCTCTCCCACACTGCCTCCACAATTGACATGATGCTTTATGGTACTTTAAACTATCCTTCATAGAATTGTATGCAGTAATCTGCCTCCTCCTGGCTTCTCCCTATTTCTATCCTCTTTTTATTTCTACTCAAATTCCCGGACCCAACAACACAGGTCTACCTGGACTCTTAAAAAGTAAAAGTATTTCCTATATGGGTCAGATTTTCAGAAAATGTACAATTAGCAGGTGTACACTTTTAGTAAATTCTGCTAAATTAAGCTGCAATGTGGTCAATACTACCTGTACATTCGAGTATATTCGGCTTTGCATTGATTCTAGCAATCTGTTTGGTTAGGTTGAACTGTACTTTGAACTTTATTTTCGTCTGAAATTTGGATTATTTGAGAAGATTGGCGAAGTTGAATTGTACATTTTCAGAAAATCTGACCCTTTATATATATGCAGGGAAATGGCAGAATTCTAGAACCTCCTCGGCTTCTTTGATTCAAAGAATCTCCCCCAGTCATCAGAATGCAGTAAAGGTAGAAGTAAGATCTAGGCCCCTGACCTGGCTGTGTTATGTATGTAAGCAGGACGAGTGCCTCTCTCTTCCTACATTTATTTTTCCTCCCACCCCTACATGTGTAGCTCCATACCTGCCCAGTGTTTTAGATTTCATCTGGCTATACATACGGAGGTTGGTACAGACATGAAAGAGGTGCAATGTCCGAGTGAAATAGATAGATAGATGGATAGATGGATAGATAGATAGATAGATAGATCTATCTTTGAGCCTTAGGTCATTGGTATATATTATGGTATTTTATCATACGCACCCTTACTGGAGATTAATATTCATGTAATAGTTATTTAATGGATAACCTTGCTCATTCCAGGAACTGGTACTCTCGATGGTGCTAGAAAACTGCCAATAAAAACCCTCACCAAGCCCTAACCCCCACCCCTAAAAGTAGTTAGTCAACCCGAGTAGTCTATAGGCATACACTGGAAGACCAGATTATAATCTGAATGTGTGTTTTCTTCTGTTTTGTACTTGTACTGTCTTAGTAAAATAAAGAATTCATTATTCAGTCTAGGCCCAAAGTTGAGAGAGTCTCTTCAAACTGAGAGAAAGCCTCTCGCCTCAAACCGCAAAGTACCATTATAATTCCATTAAGACCGCAAAATGTCACTATATTCCCATTAGAACGCCGGGTGCTAGGCCATAAACCGATTAGGGAAGTAGGCGTCTAATCACTGACATACCATTCTTATCTGATCTGAGGGTTTGGACCTGGACTGTATTATTCATATACCGTATGCAATTATTGTTTTTTTCATTTCCTTCACTTTTACAGATCAAACCCTACACTTTAATACACTGTTGTAAGATGGAACTGATGTGGGTTGTATAAGGGCAGCACTGCTGGCGAGCTTAATGAAACTTTCTCAACAGCAGATTTACACATTTCTTTTCTATAGAGTGGTAGCATCTTAGATACGACGGTTGCTGTTCCCAAGATGAGTCAAAAATCTTAATTTAGATAGATCGATAGATTCAAATTTATTTATTGCATTCAAAATGTACAATGGGTAGTACACATCGTGACTGAATTTGAGATCTTCCGGGATGTGCCCTCAATAACAATTGGAAATGGCATAGATGTTTAGACTCCACATAGACCGTGGTGCCCACCACAGACATTCTGTTCAAATATGCTTTTAAACACTATGGGGTAGGAATGTAACATTTGGCATCCACCTTTCTACCCATCCAATCTACCCACAGGTATGGAAGTATGGAAAAGGTGGGGAGAGAGAGAGAGAGAGGGGGGGGAGAGAGAGAGAGAGAGGGGGGGAGAGAGAGAGAGAGGGAGAGAGAGAGAGGGGGGGGAGAGAGGGGGGGGGGGGGAGAGGGGGAGAGAGAGAGGGAGAAACAGAGAGGGAGGAGTGAAGGAAGGAAGTTTGGGAGGGAAGGGGGAGAGAGAGAGGGGGGAGAGAGAGAGGGGGAAGAGAGAGAGAGAGAGAGAGGGAGAGAGAGAGGGAGGGAGAGAGAGGGAGAGAGAGAGAGATGGGGGGAGAGAGAGGGAGAGAGGGAGGGGGAGAGAGAGAGAGGGAGAAACAGAGAGGGAGGAGTGAAAGAAGGGGGGGGAGGGAGAGAGAGAGAGGAGAGAGAGAGAGAAGAGAGAGAGAATGAGGAAGCGAGAGAGGGGAGGCTTTGGGTAAGGCAGTCATTTCTGTAAGAACCAAAGGTCCCAAGAATTGCCATCAGTGACGTACACAGGACTACGGACTAGGAAGTGGGGAGTATTAGTGACTTGGTGATTGTACAAGGGATGAATATTATCAGCGGTTGTATTTCAGATGACTATACAATACGTTTGAACCCTGCTTGTTTCACCAACATCACTACAAGGGTTGTTTAACAGCTCTCGTGCAACAGGCTGGCATGGCATAGGTAAAGGTGAATATAAGGGTCAGATTTTCAGAAAATGGACAATTGGCAGCTGTACATATTTAGTAATTTCTCCTAAATTCTGCTAAAAAATGATAAATTTTGAGTATATCTGAGTATATTTGGTTTCGCATTGATTTCTAGTATCCGTTCTGTTATGTTAAACAACATTTTGTAGCTCATTTCTGTCTTAAATGTGGGTTATTTGAAAGAATTGGTGAAGGCGAATTGTACATTTTCTGAAAATCTGACCCATAAGGTCGATCAATGTGAACCCAGACCCACGTGTAGCATGAGTAGACTTGGCACATTGCTTCACTGCTCCATTGCTGGTGGCTCCCAGTTATTATTGTAAGCTTTTATAGCAAACCTTTCACTCACACCAACTCACTCTCTACATACTTCAGTTCTTACTATAGTATAGCCATCTTCCTCAAAGTGGTACAATATATTTATATATTCGAGAAATTCGAGACACTGCGATCTGCCTGAAGTTATTGTGCAATTACAGTCATCATTATAGCTTATCCTTATTATTTCTGATACTATTAGTATTGTTAATAGAAGACTATTGTAATTCACTACAGTTCAGCGAGGCCATGAGTTCCAAAACATGTCTGTATTGCTCAGAGTGCGGGGTGGAGGTGTGTAATGGGTTGGTGTTCCTCCAGTAAGCTTTGTTTTGATTGACCTCTGGTCATGGAGGAGTATAGCAGGAGGTGGTGGCATGGGGAGGAGCTGGAGGTACTGGAGGAGCTACAATAATAAGGTCTTACTCTACTTTGTATCCAAGGGGCCAGTGGCCCAGTAGAATTATAGGTCAAGACTTTGAAATGTGTCATGAAAGTTTGTTTGTTGGTGAAGGAGGTAGTTCCATTATTAGAATATTTCCACATCTCGAGCAGTCACTGCTGGAGCCTATTTTTATCGAAATATTGCCAATTAATATTTTAACAATGATGGTGACTGTAACATGTCTGAAATCCCTGGCTGAGTAATTGTACAATCAAACCAAGAATAACCAAGGACAGCCCGGAAGAACTGTGGCTTAATAGAAGGTAAACGGATAGTCCTTTTTCCGATGAAATGAGAAATGTAAATGAATAAACGGAAATAAAACAAACAATTACAATATAATATAATACAATTACTATGTACTCAACACCAGTATTATCAGCATTTCTAAAGGAATTAGGAAATGTACCCTTAAATATTATTTTCATTTTCCACTATACCTATATAGGAGCTTTGAAACAAAGTGCTTCCTGACCCCCTCATGGGGTACAGATCTATACTAAATACAACACCACTAATACAGGTGAACCTCTAAGGTTGTGGGTGAAGCAAGGGACACTTATATGTTATGCACCGCTTTCTCACACTTGGACATTCAAGGCACATGCAGAGTGATATCGGTGATATTTGATATTTTTATGAATGGAAAGTGACATTGCCTAAGCAATAATAGCTGGATATATATACAGGAACTACGGATACCGGGGATATGTTATCATGAAAATGAGTCCTCATCGGTAAGGAGAGAAGATGATGACTTATTACAAAGAAATATTATCATCATTCTTGGTAAAGACCTGGCACGAATAAAACGTAAGAACGGTCTCACAAGAAGAAAATCCCAGGGGAATCTGAACAGTCAATGAATCATGGACCATTTAAGTGTGGAAAAATAAATGAATCCATAACAAAGCCATTTGTGGAAGACAAAAATAGCTTGTTTTATTGATAGAAAGTTTCTCTATGGAAAAAGACACGTTCCAGTATTATTAATATCCATCCATATTTCATTTCGTTCCATCAAAGGTCAGGCCAGGTTAGGACCAAAAAGTCCATTTATAATTTTGGCTGCAGAAGGAACATTCTAACCACAAACAGACTTGAGAGAATCAATAATCTTATCCAAATAAAGGGTTAATTGTGAGGAGAGGCAAAGTAACTGCCGCCCTTATCAACTCCATTAATACACCTCTTAGTCTATCATTACAATTGTTGCTCCCAATATTGAGGCTCCAAATAGAAGAATCGGGAAATCCAACAAGGAGCATTGCATGGACATTCAAAGATTCGTCACAATGTGGAAAGCATCCAGAACATACATACACTAAGCAGCTCCAAGATCTGTGCAGGATTAGAACAGGGGAGTAAACAGGGAGTGAAGAGACTGAAGGAAGGAAAGCAAGAATCAAGAAAAAAGCCAGAAAGCTGGAACGAAATAAAGAAAGAGAGAACCCAGAAACTTCAAATCAGAACCCAGAAACTCCAAACAAAGTCAATATAACCAGTGGAAATACACAGATTTATCCAAGTCTGGGAACCATCTAGAATATACAGTGAGGACTCTATATAAATGAGACTTGTCTAGAAGTTGAAGAGAATTTAGCAGAGGGTTTGGGGGAAAAGTGACACCAGCTCATCCATCATTCCCTTTTCCATAATGGAGGGAGAAGATAGAACTGACGTTGGGCAACAGGACTTACTAGAAAATGAGGTAAAGTGTACATTGGCGTTCAGCAATGTGCTGAAGGGATGTGTTAAATGGCAAATCTGATTGTATTCTTATATATCCCAGGTGCAATGGGTAACCAGTGGTCTAAAACTGGAAAACACCATCCTAGGTTGTGAGTTTGACAGTCAGAATATATTCTACTATATTAGATTAGTGAACACTGGTACAACATGGAGTAAAAAGGGTTCCTAGATTAAACATGTTTTCTCCACTTTCAAGCTGACTTGACCTTCAATGTACAACAAATACCTGACAAGTTGTTGCCTACGGAATTATAAAGTTGCCATCACAATCTATTTAAACTAGTGGAATACTTTCATGCAGGTTGTTTTCTTTTCTGTTGGGATAAAGAATAAAAAGTTAATGACACCGGCACTCAGTGGCCGACTAGTCGACTAGTTTCTAGATACCCTAGTTGTCTGGACAGTTTTCATGCTTGTATGCGGCAACCAGTCAGGTGTTCAGAAGGCAGGATTTTGACATATTTTCAAAAACAGAAGGAAACTTTAGTTGGAAATAATTATTTGGTAGAGCAATGCATTGAGGGCGAAATGTCCTCTATGCGGCCGGAGGTTTATTGGTCAGATTTTCAGAAAATGTACAATTGGCAGCTGTACACATTTAGTAAATTCTGCTAAATCAGACTGCACTTTGGCCAATACCAGGTAAATTCGAGTATATTCGGCATGGCATTGATTCTAGCAACGTGTTTGGTTAAGTTGAAATGTATTTTGAACTTTATTTTCGTCTGAAATTTGGGTTATTTGAGAAGATTGGTGAAGGTGAATTGTACATTTTCTGAAAATCTGACCCTTATAGAGAAGATGGGAGGAGGTTTATGAGCACTCCCATCTATCCATCATACATATATTGTACAGGTGAAGGGAGAAGGGTTGTGGAGAAGCCACATACAGCTGAGGTACCCCATGGAAAGGTTAGATACCACTACCTCTTACTCGCAAACATTACAGAAACAATGCAAGTGAATTGAGATGTATGTATGTGTGTGTGTGGGGGGCAGAGAGAGAGAGAGAGAGAGAGAGAGAGAGGGGGGGGGGAGAAAGAGAGAGAGGTAGAGAGAGAGAGGGAAAGAGAGAGAAAGTGTGAGAGTGAGAGAGAGAGAGAGAGAGAGAGAGAGAGAGGGGAGAAAGAGAGAGAGAGTGAGAGAGAGAGAGTGAGAGAGAGAGGGGGGTGGACAGAGGGGGGGGGGGTTGCTTTAATACTGCACACACACACCTTCATAATGTGTTTATAAGCTATATGCAATGTTCAATAAGGAAGTGTTAGACCTATGTGTGAGTACAGCTAGGTTGTCCAAGTACACGGCCACTTCACTAGACAGCAGTAAACCACCATTTCCAACATACAATAACTCATTCAGACAGCAAAACCTTTTCACCACCACCTCCCATCATCTAGACACTGTATTAGATAATTCAACTCTGGGCTAACAACCAAAACTGAATGACAAACATACATTGTGAGTCAAAATGGATATTGTTCTGGCTACCAAAAACTATTATTGCCTTTACTATTAATTCTTTTCTTATAAATTTACAAAGAATTTTCCCAACACTGGAAATAATATGTTATATTAAAGAGTGAACCAAAGGTTAACGCACAACTATCAATATATCAGCGTGTCATGTGGTAAGGAGCTTGTATACTATCAATGGTGGAAGGCAAAATCTTTGCCCAAAAGAATGTATAACATACAATATATTCAAGTTTGGAAAAGTCTATTTTTAAATATCTGCAATCTGTTTCCCTTATTTCATCACTTCACCCGACTCGTGATAACGATGTGTGAGCCGTAGCAATATACCTGTTTGCCTGAATGTTCAATCTATGAAAAATGCATGGAACAATTGATATTTCAGCCATAATTCCCTGAAAAATGACAATAAGGCTAAAAAAAAATGGGAAAAAATATGAATTTCTCCCAAAAATAGGAGAAAATAGGAAATCTCTGAAAAATAGGAAAAAATATGAATCTTGACTCGCAAGTTTTCTAACCAAAAGTACATTATTTTGGCACCATGTTCACTACTTAAGTTATAAATTATCATATATCAGAATCTGAAGCGTAAGCAAAAAGTTCATTTAAGAGTATCATTGACGAGAGACTAGCGGTTATAAATGTCCATTAATTGTTAATCACTAGATACCCCGTCGAAAACGGATAGGAATTCTCAGCATGTAGTTTCTATTTAAATATAGAATATAGAGCGGAGAGAAATGCACGGGGAAAGGTAAGAGAAAGAAAGAAGAAAATGAGAAGTGAGAAGTATCTGATATATGAACTATTAAATACTTGTGGGTATATGTTGCCATTCCAATGATAGAAATATAAACAATGGTAGCCACCGCCTAGAGGCACATGGCTATAAGAATGCAGGCAATAGTGAGAGGTTATCTGCACTCACTGGGTCAATGTAAGGAGCAGCTCTCTATTGCTATAATATACACACAGATGAGCAGATTGGGAGTTATGCACACTATGTCAGATAGGGACCCTTCCTATAGGAGTGCATTAAATACCGCACCAGTGTTTGGTACTGTTGAGTATTCACAGGGGAGTGAACAACCCCCCCCCCCCCTTAAATAGATATAAGGCTTGCAGATCTTGAATTGTTTATAAACATAGGACCAGACTTTATATTTTAAAAATTTGAGGTTTATCTTCATATTTTGTTAACAAAAAAGGCGAATTGATGTATTCATATTGGTTGAAATAAATGGATCTGGATTCGCCAATCGAAATTGAGTGAACATGAAGATACTATTGGCATCTTAATTATTTTTGAGGAACCTAAGAAGGCCCCAACATGAAGGGAACATGGGATGCCAATGATTATTGATAGTCTGTAACCTAGAGGCCCATCCCTCCTCCAGGTATCTCTTGGAGTAGACCCCATGGCAGCGGCACCAGGGTGAGGGGGAAATGAGGACATGGTCCTGTACAAGATTCAGGAGTGGAAGGCAAGAGTGAGGTTAGATTGAGTCTAGAATGAAAACAAAGATATGACGTCTTACTGGTTCACCTATTTCGACTCCGTAAGTACAGCAGGAACATATCTATCCCGCTAGATAAGCTTAGCCATCAACCCCCTTCGCTTACGTTTAGTCCTATCAGGCTTTGTCAACCACTGATACAATGGCTATAGTACAATATGTTGGTCCTCAGCATAAAGTTGTTGATAAAAACACGAAGGCATTCTTATCTTTTTAATTGTGACACTCGCTCGAATACCTACATTATTGAGAAACGAGCTACCAATTTCAAATTTGACAATCTGAATCAAATAATCACAGCAACCGCTATTTCTAAGGAAGAATATATGCAAAAAAAATGAAATATATATTCCATGTGGCTAATTTTACACCATCCCCAGGAGCGGTTTTTCAGTCACCCCTGAGCAATATTTCATTTGTATATAGAGCATCGACTTACACAACTATAGTATAGGTGGAATTTCGTCAATAGTTGGAAGTACTTGTAGGTACGATAAATATATTGATAATTAACATTAACCACTAAAAAGTGTAAATGGTCTAGACAATTCCCAATGTTTAAACATAAGGAAAGGTAATAGATAAATAACCACTTAGAAGTGTGACGATCCACCCAAACATTAGTTATGAATAAAGTCATTTTAAGTCGAAAGGCATGAAGGTAAGACCCTGCCCACACACAGCCGATTTGCCCCCCGATTTGGGTCTCCCGATGAATCCTATGATCTCATTTTAATTCCTGGTTTATGTTTTTGGAATAACATCAAACAGGATTTGAAATGAATTCATAGGATTCATCGGGAGACCCTAATCGGGAGGCAATCGGGGGGCAAATCGGCTGTGTGTGGGCAGGGTTTAAGATATGTCGACTATGCAGATCCTGTATGGTATAACCAATGGACTGGGCACACAGTGGGTAGTTACAAGAGACAAGATAATATAGCAATTATTATTATACGCGCATGCTATATGAGAGGTGCTATAAGTGGGGTGCTATAAAAATAGTCATATAGGACGCGTCCTATAAAAATGTAGTTGTCTAAAAATAGCTCTGACTCAGCACTTCCGCTGTCTCCGCGGAGATCCCCGCAGAGATCCCCGTGGAGATCCCCGCGATCGGTAATCCACCTGTGATTATAAAAATACATAATAAACACCACACCATTAAATAGAGAATTAAAGTCTCTATCAAATGATGTAAGGTTTATTATTGTAGCTCAAGAAATGGCTACGATATGAACGTTTTAGTTCAACCAAGTCAGTAAGTAAACACTGCATGATCACACAGTCCTGACAGCTCACTCACACAGTCCTGACAGCTACAACAAGCCTACTGAAGGTGCTCTCAGCGGGGCAGCTGGGGCTCTCTGAGAGTTCTTTAATACTTTTTCAGTGATATCTGATGATGATCAAATTTTATGCACATATAATAAATATAGAATGGAACTCGCCAGCAATAATCGAAAATTTATAGGACTTGATTCGTCCACATAAGCACTCTGCCTACGGCATCGTGCTTATGTGGACGAATCTCGTCCTATAAATTTTCGATTATTGCCGGCTCATCCCATTCTCTCTATTTATTGCACATCAGCAACTACATCTGTCTATCTCCACTCATCAGAGTAGGTGAAACTATAGGTCAGTCAGCTGGGTACTGCTGACTGTAGACTACATCTCCACCTCACACCCACACCTCCACCTGTCTTAAACACACTTGGCTCCAATACTATAAATATCAGTTTGATGTAGTTGGATGGATCATATAGTCATCATTTTAGGAAGAACTGTGAGGAAAAGCTAACTGACATTTTAAATAAGATGGCACTAGCTAATCAAATCAGCCCCACCCCACACCAACCCCCAGATCGACTAATGCACAAACAATTAAAAGACAACAAAAAGAAACTAAAGATTTATGTACTTTGTGTTATGACGATTGCGTAGATCTATATTAGTTGATTTGAAAGTTGATTCCTCACTAAAGTAAAGGTAACAGCGGGAATACATGGATTTAATTCCATACAAGCATGTCGACCTTTTTGCCACATTAATTTTATAATTTCTGTATCCTTGGTGATGAATAAACAATTTTCTAATCTAATCTAATACATCATCTTTTACTCTGACCTTGAATGGTGGAGTTGACACCAAGGTGTTATCATGTGGGTAGAATTGCCTCACTCACCTATTTTTCCTCGAGTAACACTTTGACTTACATTAAAATAACATTCAATGTGGTGTCAACAATGGCTCTAACCAGCTAGATAAGCTTAACCACCAGGCCTCATCGCTTACTTTAACCGATGTGGTGTCAATACTCTGGGTAACACTATCAGTCAGGTTTTCTTTAAACATTAGCGGAGACATATTAGCTCCCACTTCTGTGCTTATTCATCCTATCCCAGTGGTGCGGGCCTTATGTATAAAACGCATCTAAATTCCATAAGTTTTAAATTCCATGGTTTTATTTGAGATAAATAATGAATTTCCATCGATAGGTGGTTAATATCTAGTGTATATGTCAATTAGCACTCAATGTAAGCTGAATGGTTAGTCTATTGTAAACAGCAGCTAACTATCTGTCACACTTAGTGACTTACCTCATGTGTACCTGTCACACACCAGGCAGCTGTGACAGGGCCACTTGGATACATTGACCAGGTCTTACGAGAATATGTACAATTTACTGTTACACATGTCCAAACAAAAATATTGAGCGTAATAATTTAATAATTAATATTATGTATTAGAAATTTGATATTAATATTAGATATGCTCATAACAGATTTTTTTAGGGTTGTTTTTTAGGGGGCGGCGTTTTTGTTAATATTTAAACAGATCTGGATTGATAAACGGGGGCTAGAAGGCTCCATGAAAAAATAATATCAACTGCAACAACATAGCCAATATTGTATTATGTTATACCTTATGGTTACATAAGGATACCTACCCAAAATTCCATTACCTTTACATGTTACCTGCATGCTGGCCCATGCCAGACTGATTGTTAATTAGCTTGGATTGGACGGCTTCACCATCCAATCAGGGAGCCGTGCCAGGGACAAACATCCAACTGAATAGCAGGCCCCCTTTGGCTGCCTGTCAGTGTAGGGCCCCATATGAGACTGGGCTAGCCATCCTCCCACCCTCACAATACTGCCTCTTTCTCTCCCCCCCCCCCCCCCCACCACCCACCATCCTCTAACCTCACTTACCATCAACCAGGAATAAATACTACTACGATACACTACGTTATTTCTCCTTCATCAATTTGTGTTACACTACGTACAACAATATGGTGGAAATAACATAATAATTTGTAATGACACTGCTAATATTAAATTTAATACTGATCAAGCAAGAGTAGCACTCCAACATATAATATACAGCTCCCGGTGAAGAATTAGGTATAACATGAGAACAAGGAAGCCCTGGCCATCCTTAGTGCCGGTATGATGCTAGATAACAGAAGCAATACAGCCATAATTAGACACGATTGATCCGAATATGCGACAACATGATTCAATAGTCGATCAGAGCCAACCGGTTAATATGACAACACAGGCACGCGTTCAATCTGCAGACAGTCACTATACAGTGGTACATGTGCCCCACCTGGTGCCTATGTGACGAGTCAGCAGTCACAAATAGGGGAAAACGTAACTAAAATGACAACAAGTGCTAGACATGTTTATACTACTGATGAATATAGGAAAATAACAGAGCGATCGCCTATCGCTATATATGTAGTAGCCGAATCATCAACCCTATACTGTGCTACTGAATGGGTTGTATGTACAGCTATATATATGTAGTTGTTGGTATTTCAACTCACAATAAAAAAATGGGGTAGTGCACTCCAGTACAAAGAACACCAGACAAGACAGAAGACTAAATCAGAAGGTAGGGAGACAGGTAGAAGACAGGCTCAAAGGTTAAGGTATTAGGTTAATGGACACTGAGTGTGGAGTTGGCTGGAAGGGACGTGTAGAATATTCAGTTATTATGTGAATTCGGTACGGGGAAAAAAATAATCAAAAGAAGGGGGGAAGGGGGAAAAGTGGAGAGTATATATGAGTGATTTTCGAGATCATTTCATTAATAGCTGAAGATATAAAAGAAGGCCTCGCTATACTGGGAGGCAGTGGTACAGAAAACACAAAAAAATGATAAAACACGAGTGCATCAAGTTCTCGTTTATTAAAGCAAATGCTATTTGATTACATAAGGTCGTGCGCGAGAGCGTTAGAATTGTAGACGCCTAGATGGCAGGCTAACGAAAAAAAGTTGCAATGTTTTTAAAAAAAAAAAAAAAAAAAGTTATTATATGAATCCAGGGCCTGCATTCAGTGCCTTATTTAGTAATCTAGCTCTGGGATTCTCACGACACGTTCAATCTAGAAACTTCTATTCTAGAATGCGGTTGATTGGGTCCAGGATGTGTTCGAGTAAGTACCGTCCTGGATATTGTTTGATTCTACTTGCTTAGTCAAGAAGTAGATAACTTTTCTTTCGTCGCTACGTGCACTATAGACACAGCCAATTGGTAATACATGAAAGTGGCGTTTGATAAGTCAAAAAGAAGGGTTCATGGTAGAGTAAGTAGTCTATGTTAGCGGGTTGTATGTATTTTCAGTAGATGTGGATGGGGTCTGGGACACACAGGTGGTAGTAACATGCTACAGTCTACACTCACGTTTGTAACACTTCAATGAACACAACATGTACTATACACTGTTAAAGTCACATTAGATGAACATTCAGAAGCTTTCTAAATACCAATACTTAGCTAATTGTGTGTGTATTGGGGTGGGGGGTGGGGGGCTGACATTATTTTGACATTTTAATGTATATGAAAGGGGGAAAGAAACTAAACTGCAGCAACTCGAGTTCCTACTATAAAAAATATCGCTTTCGATCCACAAGATACCGCAACATCCCATAGGAAGTGTTCCTGTCGGAGAATTGCCCATCATCTAATTCAAAGCTTCCGTGTGTTACTTCCAGAAACACATCTCCTTTTTGACATATCTTTAAGGGACAATTATACTATTAGTTAATAATAATAACTGTTTTTTGGCTGCCACTTGCCAGCTATATGTGTTTTATGTGGAGAGAGGCATAGAGTGAGAAGGCAGAGTGTGCGGGTCTAGTAAACAGTTTATGCACCAGCACAGGGAGGCAGGGAGTATCAGCTCACACACACACACTGAGTCCCTCACCACCTGCTCCCCACCACCTATACGTCTACATCACATAATTAGCACAATAACTCATTGTCGCTCATCATAGGGCTTAAATAGTCTGTCTGCACATAGTCATTATATTTTAAAAGATTCTTCCTCATTTAGCTCTTAAAACTGACTTCAAAGTAGTATTTAATACCATCTAATATACTATTAATGCATGCAGATTTACCAGACCTCGATTTATCAGACCTAGTTGAGATCTTATAACTTATAACATCCGTTGGCTGCTAGGCTGAACACCAGATATGAATAAACAGAATGGAGAAAAGCATTTCTAACTGAATGGACAAGTGCAGTGTTAATGTCTGGATGGAAGCAAGAGGTAAAATAGAACACCATTGTGTACAACTGACAGTCCAACGTACCCCAGTCAGAGAAAACAAATAATCCTTAATGTATAAATAGCAGTGGCCGCAAGGAAAGAGGACGACAGTCAAAAAGTCAGATTTGATTTATCACATGGTAGGAAGATCATCTATAAAATTATATTTTATTAATAGTATGATGTATCAGAGAAGATGGATAGATAGATGGATAGATAGATAGATGGATAGATAGATAGATAGATAGACAGACACACAGAGAGAGAGAGAGAGAGAGAGAGAGAGAGAGAGAGAGAGACAGAGAGAGACAGAGACAGAGAGAGAGAGAGAGAGAGAGAGAGGGAGGGAGGGAGAAACAGAGAGGGAGGAGTGAACTAAGGGGGAGAGAGGGAAGGTGGAGAGAGAGAGAGGGAGAGAGAGAGAGAGAGAGAGAGAGAGAGAGAGAGAGAGAGAGAGAGAGAGAGAGAGAGAGAGAGAGAGAGAGGAGGGGGGACACACATATCCAACACCAAATGTTTATCCGAGGAAATCTTCTCGGGAGACTAGATCAGCTTCCACCTAGAGCTATGCAGCCTACCTGGAGAGAGGTGTCCTGATAAAAAGATCTATTGAAATATTGTACCTCCGCCTCCATTACCTCTTCTGTCTTTTTACACATTGGGGAAGAGTAGACAGTCGTCTAACGACCACAATTTCAGAGCTGGGGCTAAGGTATTCATTCTTATAGAGAGAATTGTCATACTTATATATAATACTAATATACTAGTAGGACATCCAGCAGGATATTTACAAACAAACCCCAAATATAAGCATAAACAAACATTAGAAAGGAATCCACAAATTACGATTTATATTATTGCTATATTCGACATATTATCGTGGCCTGAGACTACCATATGAAGCTAGCATTCGACCAGCTCCACCTACAAGCTAACCTTCAATAGGTCCAACCCTAAGCCTATTACTGAAACCAGCAATCATACACTAAATGTGCTGAAGTACATACACATTGTATGTCACCATTGTCGTTCATATATCTGTGTGATTATATATCTGTGACTGTGACAGGTTTAATAGATCATGTTCTTAACTATTTTACACTCCAGGGAATAAATCTTTGCTTCACACCACTACAATACTTGTCTTTCTCCCTTACACAGGAGGACATCCCCAAGACCAGCAATATGTCTGCCAGAGCCCAGTCCCGCGGCTCGCACAAGAGCAGCCTGAAGTCCGGCAAGTCCACTACGTCCAGCAGGTCCAAGTCCCCAGCCAAGTCTGTCAAGATGTCGCGGTCTGCCAGCGCTGCAGGCTCCACAGCTCAGAGTGAAGTGAGCGGGAAGAAGGCAGGCTCTACCACCGAGGAGATAGATGAACATGGCATGGTGCATATAGACATGAACAACCAGGGGTTGACTGCTATAGCCACCACTATATTTGACAGTAAGTGCTCTATGATAAATCAAGATGGTTTAAATCTATCTGTTAGAAAGATTGCTTTAAATTGGTTTACCCTGAGGACAACACAATTGACTTTCTGCTATGTTTGATACTTTACCCGGTGTGCTACCAGGGCTGCCTAACCACTCAGTCTAGGCCCACACTTGAGAGAATCCCTTCAAGTGAAGGGAAAGCCTCTCGCCTCAAAACGCAAAGAGTCATTATAATTCCATTAAGACGGCGAAATGTCATTATATTCCCATTAAAATGCCGAGTTTTAAGACATGAAACCGATTTATAGCGAAGTAGGCTGACATACCATTCTTATCTGATCTGAGGGTTTGGACCTAGAGTGCACCTCCATTAGGCCTACTCTACTACATTTCTTTCTCCCCATATGTCTGCATGTAGCCTCTGCAGTCTAGGGTAGCTTGGGGTAAATATTTAAAAACAAACTAAAGGCTCTTTCCTCATGTGGCAAATGCGATAAGAGTTCTGGGTTAATCCCGTTATATGACCAATGTATAGCAACACAGGTGAAGATAATGTAATGAATATTTTAATGAATATAGATCAGAATTATACACGAGTGCCTACAGTCTGTGTATGACTATGAGTATAAATGATAAGAGCATGGAATTTTAAAATGTATGATACATAGTAACTTAGGTAAAAAAAAATTAAAAAAATAGTAACTTAGGTAACGGTAAGAAATACAAGAAATAATGTCTGCTGAGGTGAGTGCGATTGAGCTTTTATTTGTTGTAATAAAATTAATGAGTTCTTGAACAACAACTGCAGATTTAAAGTAAAGTTGCTCAATTGGTGTCTATTGCTCGCTACAGGACAAAAGGTGGTGACCCTAGACCTGGGTTGTAACAATCTGCGCTGCATCCCGCCCTCCATAGCCAAGCTACAGACCCTGACCCGCCTCAATGTGTCCAAGAACAGTGTGAGGTGCACACACGCTAACGACTACTCCGGGCTACCCATGGAGATCTCCAGTCTTGTGCACCTGGAGGAGCTGGATGTGTCTGAGTGCAACTTCCCGCACGTGCCCCCCGCCATATGGAGGATACCCAACCTCAAGGTACTCAACATCAGCCGCAACAAGATCAACATGCTCGTACCTGAGGTTTGTATACATGTTTTAATGAGCTCCTCCCCTAAACTCTTCATTATAACTACATTGAAATTTCTTAGCTTTTAGCGAATCATTGGTGGCAAATAATAATCAGTGTCATTAAATAGGAAATTGATCCATACAATTAAATCCAATGAATCCATCTCCAATAATCAAAATGATTTTGATAAATAATGGATTATGTAATAATACATGTAATAATTATCTTTATAAGACTTTACTCAAATGCAATATGTCTAATAATGATAAGCTAATAAGCCTAATTGTCTCTGTTTGTCTGCTACAGGTGGGTAACCTGATCAAGCTGAAGCACCTGAACGCCCAGCTCACCAACATCTCCACGCTGCCGCCAGAGATCGCTTTCTGCCAGGACCTGGAGGTGCTGCTGCTGTTTGGCAATGTGATTGACAGCCTGCCAGAAACCCTACGAGAGCTGCCCAACCTCAACACCCTGGCTATCAACTATCAGAGCTTCTGCTCTATATTTGATGCTTATGACATGGACGATCTCCTTATGAAAGGCCAGATCCCTTCAGAGCACATCCCCCAAGTACTATTTGAAATCCCAAGTCTTAGAGCCCTAAACTTTGAGGAGACAAAGATTAATACTTTGCCTGAGAAGTGTTCTGCCAAGTTGGAGGAATTCTATCTACATAGGAATTTCCTCGCAAGGGTTCCATCAATGGTACAGAACGTCCTCACACTGAAGATATTGGATATGTCGAACAACTTCCTCACAACTCTGCCAGATGAATTAGGACAGTTAAGGGCCTTGGAGGTGTTCCGGGCTGACAACAACAGGGTGGAGTATATACCTACAAGTATCGGTCATATGGTGTCCTTACTTCATCTGTCTCTGGGTGGAAATAAGATAGGCAAGATCCCCAATCAGATAGGCAATCTAACCAAACTCCAGAGTCTTGTTCTGGAAAGGAATAAGATCTCAGAGATACCTGAAACTATAGTGAAACTAGTAGAGCTTACAACTTTAGATCTGACATCCAACCAGATCACAGCTTTGCCTATTTGTTTCTACAAGATGCAGTCATTAGTGAAGGCGCACACTTATGACAAACTGACCAAAGCTGGGCTCTGGCTGCACCTCAACCCCATCACTATCCCTCCCCAGGACGTGTGGAAGACAGAAGACCCGCAGAAGATCTATACGTATCTCAAGAAGCTGGAAATCATGAGGACGGAGAATCTACAGAGGCAGAAGGTGGTGATGCTTGGAGAAGTTGGATGTGGGAAGACATCTTTGCTGCACACCATGATGACAGGCAAGTCGTATCTGAGCCAAGGGGTAGAGTCAAGCACCAATATAGTAGAACATGTGAATTGGACCACTGACAATGATGTACCATTCATGGTACTGGACATGGGAGGCGCCACAGTTTACCAAAGTATCTACCCCATGTTCCTGGACCCATCGTGTTTGTATTTATTAGTGTATGACCACAGGAGATACACCGATCCCACCCACCATGAAGCCATTGGGTATTGGTTAAACCTGCTTCATATCAACGCCCCCGGGGCCATTGTTAAGATCATAGGCACACAGATTGACATGATAAGCGACGCTATCAGTGCTCCCACTTTGGAGACCATCAAAGAAAACATCGATAAACAGCTGAGTGAGATAGATGACACCTTGAAGGCAGAAATAGCTAAAGTGGACGCTATTCTGGAGGGAAATGGCGGAAAGAGCAAATCAGTGAGGGCGCTACAATTAAAAGCAATGAAGGAAAAGATGTGTAAAGCCAGGGAGAATCCATTAAGGATCCATGGAGATATTGCATTGGTCAGTTCTGCGGATGGAATCCCCGGGATTTTACTTTTGGTGGAGGAGTTGGAGTACTTGGCTGTCGATAAGAAGTTGAGACCACAGGGTCAGAGATTCATCCCCAATAATTGGAAACGATTCAGAACGGCTCTGAAGCTGGAAAACCGGCACAAGTTGGAATGGGAGTGTGTGGAAGCAACAGCCAAGAAGGTTGGAGTGTGGGGCACGGCTTTGAATGAATGCATCGACTTTCTCGTGGAGTCAGGAGAGATTCTGTGGTTCAAAAACATTCCAGAACTACAGAGAACCATCTTCCAAAACCCTAGGAAACTAGTCCAGATATTAAGTGGCATTTTTAGGCATGATTTTGAAACATTCTTCAGATTTCCCGAAAATTTGGTTTTCGCAAGTAAGGGGCAACTAACAGCTGAGACTTTTGCCGAGGCCAAGTATGCCTGTCTTAACTGGGGTCAGGTGTCACGACCAATGCTTCAGTGTTTGTGGTTCTACCAGAGACTTGATTATGACAATTTTAACTACCTCTGTGACATGGTACCGCTACTAGATCTCTGCTACCATGTCCCTCAGCCTGATATCCCATTCAAACAACAGGTATTCTACCCTCTCATCACCATCCCTTGGTACATCACAGACCAACACCCTGATGATATGGATACCATAGAAATGTGGGATAAGAACCTGCCATCAGGCCATATGGAGGTGCGCACAGATTACACCTTTCCTGTATTCTACCCGCAGGGTTTAATGGAGAGATTATCTTGTAGGATACATAATCTTGTATCCAGTAGGCTCGACTGGCAGGATCTAATAGTAGCCAAGGCAGAGGATGCGGACGGCAACGATATGAGTGTACACATCCATAGGTTCCTGGACACCAAGGATTACACTCCATGTATGAGCGTTAAAGTTCGAGCGCAAAATGATAAAGCTGCAAGTGGATTAATGAAAACAATAAGCAGCCATGTAGTTTATCTGCTTAGAGACTACCCAGGCATGATTTGGTACTTAAACTTTACCAAGATTAACGCTAAAGATGCTTCAGCAAGAGACTGTATTCCAGAAACGGAGATGCCATAAAGTTGGCCTAGAACCATCCCCAGAGTTCTACAGTACAGCTGATACGTTACCCATACCTCCAGTATAAAAGGCCTGTCCCCTGTAATAATTCGTTTCCAATATATTAACTTCAAATAAGTCATGAACATACATTGGAAAGAGTACAGTGTATGGGATTCAGAGAACCAATGACCGTACTAAAATTGAAATTGCTCTTTTCAAAATTCAGCTTGGAACCTCCTGGGTTCTTTTGCATGATCACCTCTTTCTGTCCTTCAAAATACCAATACTACTTGCCACTACTAAGATTAAAAAGGCTAGGTTCTGGACTGTATTGAACACGAAAAAAAAATGTAAATTTAATTTATTCATTTATATTGCACAAGCTTAAAAAAACTTAATAACACCCAAGGACCTAAACCTTCACCGGTAACCGAGAACAATGTGATAAGTTTGTACACTGTGATACACAAGTGACTGTGTTATTATGCAAATAAAGTTTTGGCTAGGCATTTACGAGCATATCATCCTTATTTATATATTACATGTTGTTTTTGATATCATTCTTCTTCAATAAGAAGATTGAATGAAGAATTGGAGCCAGATGTTAGCCTGAATCCCTCAATAAATGCTGACCACACACCTATACAAATTCGCTGCACGACAGGATGAAATTTGAGAACTTGCTTAGAATGATTCAAGACGAATTATTGTTTCACTCTTTAATTATCAATAGGATGTCGGGTAGGGAGAAGTGAGGGCTACATGTATTCACTTTGGAAAAATGATTCAATTTTGATGAGTTGGAAGATTAATCATAAAAAAAGAATGAATAATAAAGAGATATGATAAGCTAAAAAGAACCATCCCCTGCAGTCGACGACAAAAAAAAGAAGACTCTTAATGAAAATAAGTATCATTATCATTGAAACTATACACCCTATATTTGGCACTAACAATAGTAACATTAATTAATACTGCGTCCTTCCAAAGGTTTCCTGACATTACATTCACCATTCCATTGATTGAACGATTTTTTTTATATAGAAAATCAAGGGATAGGAGAGAGGCTTAATTATCGGTTCAAGATGTCCCAAACTCAAAATTCAATACCGAACCCAAGAAGCAATGCTTCAGATGACCTCAAATGATCCAGTTATTGTGGGACATGCCCTCTCCGTTCCCGTAATTATGATAATAAAACACGGATACTAATAGCGTAACCACTGCATGGGCTTACTTTCAAAACTAATAAGATATGCTCTACATACAATGTAATTAGTTTAAATTGGAAAACGACTTGGTTCACCGACTGCGCTACCACTACTGTGCAAATGCATTGTGCACTGTGCAAATGCGATTGTTTATCTCTGTTTAGGATGTATTTCAGGGTGAAATTAAATAATTATGATCCCATGGGTTCATATAATTAGAGTCTGGAGTATTACACAGGTATTGAATGTGTATCAAATGTTTTCCGGCTTAATTTCTGTCAATTGAGTTGTGGTTTCAACTCCCAAGGGTCTCATCAGCCGCTAGCTTGGTCACTTTGGTTATTTTTAGGATAATAACTCTGGACGAACGGCACCTACTGCTATTTCAATAGAAATAGCTATGCTATGCTCTTCAAACTCGGGACTGGTGCACTTGCCCAAGTGGCAAACGGTATAATAATAGGACCCACCTATGATCGACAAAAGCTGGCTAGCAAGATTTACAGATAAAGTTAAGTTGTTGATTTGAGCAATAATTCAAAAGTTCTTGCAAACCACGCATTCGAAGCGGACTGGGGAAGCCCTCATCTTCGATCAGAAAAACTAAGGAATGTAAGGTAGAAACTCCGGTATTATCCCTTTAAAATTTTTATCAAATAAAGAATCTAATCCTAAAATCTAAACATCTGCAGTCGTCTTATGGAGGCACCATAAGACTGACTGCAGACCTTGCAGGGTCGCACGGCAAAATGCCTGACAACTCTTGTATTGAATGGCTAGAAAAAGTTTAGTAGCCGGGAAATTGTCCAGCTTGTTTGCGACGATCCTTAACTTTTAGATATCAACTTTTATACAAAAACATAATATTAGTAGGCGTACAGATCTGGTGAAATAAAACCAATTTACTGCCCCCCCCCCCCCCCCGATAAATATCTCTTGCAGCGGTAAACTTTCTGGACCTACAATGTAATTAGTCTCACTCCAATTTGAAGTGGTAACGGACACATCCACTAGCTCGACGTCACTGTCTTAAGTGAAGATAACATTTATCAAAACATACAAATATTGGGAGACTTACCTGAGAAGCGAATGCAAAGATTCTTTGCGAGCGTACAGGTGAGAAAAATAGTAGAGGTACTGCTATCTCTATTATGAAGACAGACGCCACACTTAGCTTCTGGAACCACTCTGGCAATTGGTGGAAGTACCAGGCCAAGGGTGTAGGGATACACTGAAACATGTGAGGATGAATCATACTTAAAATGATGGAATTATTGTATACTGGAAGAGGAAAGGAAAGAAAAAGGACACATGAAAAGAAACAATGATTTAAAACAATATCTATGAATATAGTAAGATGGGAGGTAAATAACAACATTAATTACATGTATTTTGTTACAGACTTATATTTTTCTATTACGTTTCGGAAGTATATAGCATTAATTGGATTCTATTTCTCATGAAAAGAAAGAGACTTACCTGTGTTTCATAGTGGTAATTCAACGCTGCAAGAAGAGTATAAGAACACTTAATATTGATGGTGCTTTTGCGGGATTATAAAGATATATTTATAACAGTTACAGTAATTAGTCATCGGCTGCACTTCTGAGACCATATTCTAATCAAGATTTACCATAAAAAATATATATTTCAGGATTTTTACAGTTGTCAGTTATACATTATCATGAATACAATGATCCTCCCATTTTATAATGAATTAATCAAAATAAGGGGGCTTGTTGTCCACGTGCCTGAATGGCGTAATGAATACCGTTTATACATGAATACACGCTTATAAACACACGTAGTGTGACCATCTGGAGTCCACTCACTCACCCGTGAGTCCCCACCATGTAGGGCACATGCTGGTCAGTTTGACGACGCCGGACGCGAACATGAGCCTAAAGAGTAGCCACTTGACCAGCCACATGGTGATGTTGTCGTGGATGTGGTGTGATACGCCGCGCCACCTCAACAAGTTGAGTGGCGCCACTAGTACTGTCAGGAAGCCTAATTCCAGAAGCAGGATGTCCCTAGGATCAAAGAGTTTTCATTGTTATCATCTCTGCATAAAATAATAACAAATTCTGTGGTGAAATCAGGACCACTAAGCTACTTCTATATGACCATTATTTAAACAATGCGAAGCGTTCCTCCCCTAATCAGTGCCACGCACCATGTTACTGAGGACTTAGGAACTAAAAACTACTTCTACATGTATATGGATATTGATTATTCTTGGGAGTTGTAATGTTCATGTTGTTTATGTTTATGTACTAAAGGTTTAATGCAATGAAAGTGTAGTGATCACTACAATGACCTTAGAGCATTTGCGTATTCATAGGATAAGTAATAACAAATTCCGTGATCAATATTGGATTGCTTCCCGTTTCGCTTATTTGCTCTAAATATAAAGTTAAATATTAAATCAGAAACCACGTGATCGAAAGAAGTGCTTGATTGAAGTCATTGTGGAAATTAGATTATATCAGGGAAGTGTGAATCTATTTTACATACTTAGTTTAACTAAAAGTGAAAATTTGAGGATAAACAAAAGAAATAAACGTGAGCTTACCATTGGAACCAAAGAAACGTTTGTCCCACCTGAAAATATCAAAGATCAAACAGTATACCAAACGTATCGCGTATCTGTAACCCAAAGATATAATTTGTCAAATTGTATTTAAAAGAAAAATCAAGTTTAAGTAAATAATATGCCTGGTTATACGGTACCTATATCGGTGGCCTTACCTGGAAGAGGGATAGGTAGAAAACCCAGAGCAATCCAAAAACAATGCTGTTTCGGAGGCCTCTGGTGATCATGGCAGCGAAAGCGAGGATTACCCCACCCAGACAGAGAAAGTCCATGCCCGACACCGTGTCCAGGCCGAGGCGGGGCAGCAGCCGCAGCAACGTGGGTTGGTTGAAGAGCAGGTCATTGAGCGACTCAGCTTCTGGAGCAAAGAGAATCATTTGTGTTGGTATGGTACTTTTGTCTGGGTCGTTATTTATCACCAAATGAGTGAGACGAATAATTAATTAAGGAAGAGGGCATCATATGCCATTCACTTTTGATCAAAGCTCAGATTCCAGGTCCATATAAGTATGATGATGTTCTAGGACCTTCGACCAAAATGCCCATTTTCTAGGCTTTTCAAACCTTGAGTTTATTTTTTTCAGTTTTCTAGGCCCCACAAAAAACCTGTTAATTATCTGGTGGAAAATAAAGTTCACTTTGTTCCCACTACGTTTATAACAAATTTCGAAATAGGAATTTGTCGTAAACGTAAAACAACTTAATTAGGAAAGATAGTTACCTTTTTGTACCACGAGTTTGGCCGGTAGGATGCCATTGTCGCCATATAGTCCTGCAACAAGAAATATTATTTTATTACTAATAGTACCGTACGGTAGTAGTGTATTAACCGGTATTATGGGGGAAAAACCATTACACCAATCAGAAGCGGTTTAAGGAAGACATGATGAAAATGCCGATCATATTATATGCTGCACAGAAGTAGAGAAATCTCAGAAAAATGATTTTGGGCCGCATCAACTGTTTTCAAACAAAATATCAGAAAGCCGTGCGGAACCCATGCCAAAATCTGGGACAGCTTCTGAATGTCAACAAAGCGTTCTCTTTGGCACTTCTAGGAAGAACGGATAATATATTCTTTTCTGGTCGACGCTTAGTTAAATATATTGAGAACAAAGTTTCTGAGGTCCGAACGAATGAACAAATTATATAAATTCGGATTCTTCTAAAAGATCTCAAAAGGGCCATGAATGATGGTAAACGTAGGTAAATGGATACTAAACTCTTCTCATGAAATTAACATTCAATGTCATTTCGAACTCAAAGCGGATCGAGGAGGAAATAACAGCGAAATTCCAGGTAACTATGCCTGTGGTTATTTTTATTTGTGGTACGGTAAATGTCAAGTTCTCTTCCTAGGTTGATGGTAATGTGGGTTCACGTGAAAACTCAAGCGGAAGATAACTCGTCTTCTGCGCTGAATTTATTATGTCTAAGAATATAACTATGATTATAGGATAAAACAATTTGTGAATAAAATAATGGATTATTATGGGGATTAATTATTAGGACATAGTTCTACGGCTAAGTCATTTTGCAAGTGTTACAATCATCACTTCAGAAACTGTTCATCTTGACTTGTCATTGAGACGCTGATATACATATGTCTGACTCTATTGCTGAGTCACTCCCAATCATAATATCTATAATAACTGGTCCTAACACAAGTCAAACAGGGCTCCAGGTAACTGCAACCAAGACCCAAGTGATATGGAAGCAGAATGGGCCCCACCACTGATCTATGCTGTGACCACGCCTCCCTAGGCAGCGGCCGCTCGGCGGGTTAATGAATAACATGTTAACAACTTGGTATTTATACTGTGGGCCTAAGTATCGGTATAAGAAATGCGACTGAACACAACAACCTGCCAAGATAACAATAGACGGAATCGACACACTGACACAGAACAGGTTGACTGCTTCACCTACTTAGCCTTGTGCAATATACAATCAGCACCAAAGATCCCACTGACACTGAGAATAACATGAAGAATATAGACTGGCAAAAGCAAAAACATTCTCCGAAAGACTATCCAAGACCAACCTGGAAATAGGAGCAGTACATTTGCAACACTAAGATCAAAATATATACCAGCAAATGAGCAATGTAAAATTTAATCAATATTATGCTATAATAATTATGGAAATGAATGCTGGAGGGCCACCAAAGCACCGAGCACTAGCGCGGGCTTCCGCCTTCAAAGAACATGTGTTTTTATAACTGGCCACGCAAGATCTCCAACAGGGACATATTAAACATCACAGAGACTGGAGTCCACCTGTATAATCCAACTGAACTGAAGCAGAGACGTTGTCTTTGGGGCTGGCTGGGGCACGTTTGAAGAATGCCATGCGCTGGGTCTGCTATCACAAAAAAGCCCTAGGGTTAGGCTAGATAGGCCTATTATATGAGAATATCTATCTAACTTAGATTAGATTATCGAACCAATATAATAAGCCTATTAGGGCATAATCATAGTAGTCACCAAAGGGCAAAAGACACGGGGGAGACCTAAAACAACCTGGGGAAAAATGTAGAGAGAGTTGAGTGAGACGATGACCTGGGTTGGGATGAACCTGGAAGCGAGAATCAGATGGACGGACATCCTCAGATAGGTCATTGGCTTATAACTTATAAGTATTGAAATTGATATCATCAAATAACTTCTGGTTTAATGTTGCAGGAATATAAAAGTTTCCGATATTAATATAAAACAAAACTTTTGCAACTAATTTTTATTGTAATATATAGCCTAAAGATACAAAGAATTTGGTTTTATTTTAAATTCATTGGACTTATCATAATATAAGTTATGTCATGACATGAAGTTATGACTTATTATATATCTGTATGTCATGACATGAGCTTAATGTGCCTTGTCATCTGGTCTTTCAAGACAACAATATTATAGGGCCCCAACAATATACAAACATGAAACAACATGTTTCGTTACCGTAAAAACTTACATAAGATAGACATTCATGAACGTGACTAAAGGGTGTTATTGCTAAAAAGTAAAAATAAAAAGTATGTATAATATTCATTATATTGTCCGGGCATCGGGACCCGGCCCCAGCCTCCATCCGGCTCACGGATGTCCCCGCCCCCGGCCCAAGGCTAGCCGGCAAGGGATGCAGACAGAAGAAGTCGAGAAGAAACAAAAGTGTAAACAGCTAGCTAGAGATTGCATTGGACCGACATCCTGCAAGCGACCCGAGTGATGTACAAAATTAGACCTCGACAGGCTATATAAAACGTGAGGGTGTGGGCCCGCAGAAGGAGGAGGTACTGACTCCAGCCAGCCTAGCCTTAGAAATTATGATGAAGTCAAGAGGAGGGAACAGCTGATGATCAGGAGGGATGCAGGAGGATCAAGATCAGCCAACCTACCTGGGATCTGCACAAACAGAGAACTGAATGCAAATAGGTAGATGACGGACATGCACCAAAGGAAGAAATCTCGGGTCATCCGTATTTCTCCCATCTTTGGTGTCTCTGTCTGGGGAAACTATCGATGGAGAGTGCTCCGGAATAGGTAATCCTACACCGAGTTGGTTTGACGTGTCCTTCTACCCTCCACAGAGCCGAGGAACACCTGCCGTAAAAATGAGCTTGAAAAAAATAGTGCATTAAAAGAAACAGTTTAAACTCAATATCAAATCATAGATATTCATCAACTTTACCGGAAATTACCATCAATTGTTATTACTAACAGTTAAGTTATCAATAAAATGATAGTCATTCTTTGATTCAAAGAAGTTAAGTTCATCATCTTGCGTATGATTACAAAATAGTTCTGCCGGTAAAGGTACATTCTGATTGGTCAGAATTAATTCAATTTTGCCGAGTCGGGATCATGAATAGAAAGGAATAAAATCCAATGATACACTATTCTTCAATTGGATATGATGCTAAATTAAAATCCTCACATTTTATTTGGTGAAAGTTTGTTTTAAGTTTTGATAATGATTAGAGTTCTGCAGCACCGGTTTTCTTAGCCAACCACCGCTCACTGTGTTGCCGACTGCGTGACGGTGGCCAATGTTTTGGAAAAGGCGCGGGTCCTACGAAATCCGTTTATGATTTCTTATTCTTAAGGTACATTTTGTTTAATATTACTGTTTAATGAAAAGATAAGGCAGTGTTAAAGTACTTGATTGCACGTGTTTCTAGCCAGTAAATGTTACGTATTAGCCTCCGGTTGTCCGTGATGTAGGCAGTAGTTGAAACTGAATCAAAACAACAACAGCAGCTGACCACGACCTCGGCCGGTCTACACACACCAAAGTTAACTCGGAGCGGAGAGAGACTGAGTTCAGTATGATCTATAATTTCTTTGAAAAAGGGCTCATGTAGCCCGAAACTTTCGACCCTCTAGACAGGACCCCATGCATAACCAACAGCCCCTGTCCCCCTTTTTTCACCTACCACATATAGAATTTGTACTAATGCATTTGTCGATTTGTTGTTTACCGGGCATAGGCTTAGGCCTTAGCCTACACCCAGTAGGCCAGTGAAGTCAGTATTTGAAAACTTCGACGAAAAATTAGATTAGTTAGACGAACCATATGACTATGGAGTATGGGGAGGGGGGGGGGGGATTTTAATCTATTCTGTTAGATATCGCCTTAATCATAGTCGAACACTCTAAGCACCCTTTTCTCTGTAGCCCGGTGAGTGTAGGGCTTTAAAACTTGAATGTGTATTCTATTATTAAGTTGCACAAGACAGTGTAAATACACGAGTACCGGTAATGAATATCTAAGCAACAACAGTGTAGAGTAATAAGGGTAGCAATAGAATTGTATTCTACGACTACAACTTAGTATAAGAGATGAGATAAGCCATAAGTAAGGTTCTTATCTTCACCCACAGTACTAAACATATTGGCATTATTATTGCAGGTTCAGAATTTGGTTGTACCCGGTAATGTTGTTCTAACTCTTAACCCGTCTCGAATCTTTTCAGGTAGGGTAGCAAGGTTGGTGGATCATGGCTGGAGATCTAGAATCCCGTTTTGCCCATCTACTCAAACCTATCCGTGATTTGACCAAGAACTGGGATGTTGACATTGCGGCACAATTGGAAGGGTATCTAGAAGAGGTACGATATAGTTTTTACCCCCGCCCCCGATATGTCTACCATGCTGTGAAGTTGTGATTATAATTAGTTTACCCTTCTGTCACAAGTCTAGCTACAAGGGGTTATAAGTGATTGGAATTGGTTGTTTGAAAATATCCCTTTCGCCCCGTGTTTTGTAAATAAATTTTATTTTGATAACTTATAGTTGTTTTCCATTTTCAGATTGAAAGCATCACCATCACATTTGACAATGGGCAGACTTCCATGAATTTTGCTGAGGCTGCTTTGCTTATTCAAGGTTCAGCCTGTGTATACAGCAAAAAGGTAATGCACGCCTTTTAAATATGTTGACCTGAGGCTGTCCTGTCCAACCTTGAATATTATTTGCCACCATTTTGTGCACAAAATCTACTACTCACACTTTGTTTCCTTGGCCTCACACTTGGCCGCCCAAACTGTGC
This sequence comes from Sthenelais limicola, assembly GCA_942159475.1. NCBI lineage: Eukaryota > Metazoa > Annelida > Polychaeta > Phyllodocida > Sigalionidae > Sthenelais > Sthenelais limicola. Next base: position 30,319,889 of record OW804101.1, read on the forward strand.
CGGTGTATCCTGGGCCCCTTTGATCTTATCCAGCATATATATTACTCAATTTAAGCTTACTTCTCCATGCGGTAGCTTTATCGAAAAGGTTTCCAGTATTGTCTCAAGAATAATCAAATGTATTGACCTTTACTAACAGGTTGAATACCTCTACTCCATGGTCTATGAAGTTCTTCAAACAATCACAAGTAAAAAGTAAGTTCTAAATCGACATTGCCTTTCCTTCTTGTGTATATATTTTATGTACAGTTTAGTTCATTAATACCGTAATGTTTTAATCGTTAACTAACAATGCATTATTTAGGTTTGTTTCACAAGTTTGTATAATAAGTGCTTCAGTTCAGAACTTGTATTACACAAGTTTTGACTTAAAGTGGTTTGGTACGGAAGAACATATTCAGTTGAAATGTGTGAGTTACTGGAGCTATATATTCTGAATTTGTTCATCAGTTTTATATATTTTGTTTTTCAAACTTAACTCGTTTTTCCGACTAAAAAAGCCACTGACTTTTCAGAAAACTTCTGCAGGCCGGATCAGTTGGGGAAGATGGGCAAGACAAAGACGCACCCACTGATGGTGGAGACAGAGAAGACGACGTATGTTCTCTCTTTGATCTCTTTATATTTTGTTTTTTAAAAAAAGCATATCCTCATTGTCAACCTACTTGGATGTTGCCAATTATTCAATTTTATATCAAAATATATCTAGCATTATTTGCTGTTGGAACATGCGCTATTGCTATATCCCAAAGCCACTGCGTTCTATTTTTGGTGACGTGTTCTGGTCGAATGCCTGTTACTTTATCTTACTTTCATATATTGCTTGGCCTCACCAATATTTTTTTATATAAACCCGATAGCTGGACATATTCTACACAGTACAACTTTTCATGGGATTATTTTGATATCTTTATTCCAGTTCTTAACGCTTGACGATATAAAGGAACACAACAACATAGACATGAAGAATGATGATGAAAACAATACTAATGTAAGTTTTTAGACATCATGATTCTAATAGCTGTCCTAAGTAATTTTTAATTGTTTCTGTCCTGGAGGTATATTTTGGTGACAGATCTTTCGGAATCATCTTGATAACTTGGTAGCCTAACTAATAAATGTAAATTAGTAACGATTTTTCGCTGTAGTCCCACCCTGTAATTAGGATTTGACAATTAATATTGTTTTTAAAGGTACCTGTTATGTTCCTAATGCAGATTATCGTTATATAAATGCTATTTTTTTTGTAAGCCATTCAATAAAATATTTTCTTGTATGTTTTGATACTATTCCTTACTCCAGGTGGTCAGAACCATTCCTAGAACGCCCATGGCTTTGGTGAAAATGGACGATGCAGAAAAAGGTGAAAATCCTTTGCTGAGGTAAGTGTGGTTCCAATTCGTTTATTCAAGTAACTTCGTGTGTAACCCACCCTAATATTTCAACCTTGTTTGTCATCTAGGTATGAAAGACTTCAGTATTTCTACTGAAATCAGTATTTTTGAAATTCTAATTATTGTCCAATTTCCTCCGAATTCCATCATTATTAAAATTCACAAAATTTAATTCAACAAATCCAGTCGGTGCTCAGAGAGCAAAGGACGGGTCCATGCTTGGCCTTGGGGGATCCCCCTATGGATGCTTTTCCCTTTGCCACAAATGTTTCAGTATTTTTGCCGTGACCCCACTTCGATCCCTGGTCCTCATATCGAAACTAAATAGGTTAACTAAAATAAAACCAAATTAGTAACTTTAAACCGAAAAATATTAGTAATTTGTTGTAACTGAAATGCCAAAACATTCATAATTTTTCAGTTCTGAACTAATTCTGAATACATACATGCGCCTGACTGAATACTTTGGTGTTCTGTCCCATGTGTGCAAACGAAGCTGCAGACGTTCCTTCTATTCCATGCCTTAAAGTATGCATAATGGAAACTTACCTTTTCTCTTGACAGTAAAACGGGAGAAGTTCTTGGCAATAGATTTGACTTCAAGATGAACACAAGCACAACCCACCAGAGCGGCATGATGCTACTCGACATGTCCCACCTGTCTATACTAGAGCAATCAATCATTAATAAACCCAGCTCTACACCATTCCATCCTCCCATCCGTAAGTCTCTTGTTTTCTGCCACAATCCTGTAGGTGCTTGTCCTAAATGTTTATCTCTTTACTCAATGGTTCCTTGTTTAATTAAATTTCTCGCTCAAAATTAGATTAAAAATTAAACTCATACTTGGTTGTCAGACATACTCGTATACGTAGCCACCAACATCTGATCAAATTGACCTTACTACACCCATTTTTCCTTTTGATTCTTATTGTCTCCCACTTCCAATTTACAAATGGCGTAAGAAAGAAATTCATATTAATACTGGATGGCTTGTCTAATAAGTGATGATGAATATTGTATCGACTTGTTATTGCAGAATCGCGGGTTGGTGCTGAGGCTATTCCTGCTTACAATGCCACGGATGACGAACCACAAATAGATGAAGGCTTACCCGCAGACATCAGTAGTAAGTCATGTTGTCTTCATGTATGTATGTATAGCTCTGATATCATCAAAATAACTTCCATTTTCCCCTTGCCAGAAGTGTTTAATTATTTTTGCCCCACTTTCCTATATATGTACTTAGGTGACACCGAACAACGTAAATCGGAATTTTATCCGACAGGCTTCAATAAAAAAAAAGAAGATAAATTTGGGATTCAGAATCAATGATAGTTTCCGTTTGTATTTAGTAAACACACTAAAGAAGAATTAGTTCTAAACTAGTGAGGTCCATTGGGAAATGGTTTGATAGGTTTTCTGTTAATACTAAGCCTTATTGGATTGGATTGGAAAATTGTTTATTCATCATAAGGATACAGAAATCAAGAGGTTAATGTGACGACAAGGTCGACAAGCTTATGGAATTAAGTTCCATGTACCCGCTGTTACCTTTAAGGGATTTTTTCCCATTTCAGTGGATGATCACATACCTGGCATGGACTTTGACGAGGAACCCATGCAAGCCGATCAGGAAGAACCAGTGGTAAGGAGACTATTCTTTACCCTGCTGTCCAAGCCATGAAAAGATCGTTGTCTTCGAATTATTCATGTGCATGTCTAGTTGTAAACTTTTCCGCTTCCAAAATGAAACTAGCTTCGGAAATCCCATGAACCTCAGTTCCATGATGACAAAATCTCATTCCATAATCAGTCAACTGTATGCGATAAAAATAATGGTGAATGAATACATCTGAAAACAGAGCAAAGAAACATTATCCTTGTGCCCTCGAATTATATCGTCATGACAATAAGATCTTATTCAATATTTGATTAGCTTTGTAGATACGAAATGTGCGAAAAAGCAATCGCCAACAACTGTTAACAGTAACTGTAATTAACTATTACAAAAGTTGGGAATCAATGAAAATTTTAGGAACTTAAATAGCTGTTCATGTAATAGCTGCAGTGATATTCAATGTGATTCAACGCCATGATTTTTATTTCACTAAATTATGGGAGTCTCAAATGTATTAGGAAATTGACTTAACCTATAGATTGTATTATATAGATGATCAGATTATGCGACTTTTGAAATATAATTTTTTTCCTAGGTGGAGGGGAGAGAACTAAGAGAAAGGAGACCTCCCGCCCCAGCAATAACTACCAAACCTGTGAGTTAAATCATTTTCACCTTGTCTGCAGTGCGAGCAACAGCTCGTCTGTGTGACATAGAAACGTTTCTTATAATCTAATCTAATTCACATCTGTATTAAATATTTCCGGATGTTATTGTTCCAGAAACCCAACCCCTGGAGAATACATGACCCTCACGAGCCAATCAGCACTGCCAACAAACCATTCAGGAAAGGTAATCCATAATTCCGTATTATTAAAGGAGGGTATGGAATGATTGATTGATTTACTTAATTAGACTAAAGTATGCATACCCACTCTAGGTCCAAACACTCAGATCAGATAAAAATGGTATGTCAGCCTACTTCGCTAATCGGTTTCCTCACCTTTTAATGGCGTTTTAATGGGAATATAATGACATTTTGCGGTCTTAAGGGAACTTTAATGGCACTTTGCGGTTTGGGACGAGAGGCTTTCCCTTGGTTTGAAGGGACTCGCTCAACTTTGGGCTTAGACTACCCTCCTTTTCTGAAATCACTACACGAGAAACCGTGTCCGACCACTGTCCCCCTGTTATGCAATTTGGCTGAGCGGGGCACATGGTGTTTGTGGGAGTGGGAGTGGGGTGGAGGAGGAAGAGTCTGGTTCGGTGGTGGGTTGATGTCTGTGGCCGATCTCTTGGGGTTTTTTTAACAATTTTATTTATACCTGGTATCCCAAGTCCCTTATCAGCTTTTTCACCAGTTTTAAGAAAATATGTACACATTACATTTATTCCGGTAGAGCAAAAGATCTAAGATATACAGGCTGTCGAGCATTATTTGGAATTAATCACTTTGCTCTTGTATAAATACATACATCTAATAGCCGCATTTCTGTTCGACTTTTTGATTCACCTTATATTACATCAAATTCAATAAATAAATGTAAAATAAAAGCTGCAATAGATGACCGATACAATAGTAGAACGTAACTATAGCTGCTATACCCAACTGATATCAATAGATATCATTTAGTATGTGGCTGTTGTGTATGCTTCCTTGTCTCACTATATTACAGTTACCCAATTATTTGTCGAATTCTGCATCATGTATCAGTTATACCCACATATCACAAACTTATAGCTCCGCTCTACTTTTAATTAATCATGCCTTGGTACTTGTATTGAAATTATTCGTTGAAAATAAAAGTATTACGCATTTACAGTACTTAATTAGCTAGAACGAATCTCCTCTGTCTATGTCACGTATAATGACAGTACATGTATTATGAATTCGACCTTCAGCGAGGACCTTCAAAGTGCCTGTGTGCCTTGAGACAGAAGCAAGTAAAAAGAGGAAGAGGAAGAAAGGGAGCGAGGCGGGGAAACTTCAACCTATCACGGAATTCTTCGCGCAAGCATGTAAGATCTACCTCTTTTTAATTAAAAAGAAATTTTGTCGACTCTGGTTTTTGCCACGATAAAGAAAAATCCTGGCCTGCTCGTCCTGATAAAGGACAACAATGCCCCAAAAATAAATTACATTATCGTGTAAGTTGTCCCTATTTGTGACTCAAGTTAACTTAAAGGGATAAACCCCCGTTCAACACAAATAAAAACCCCAATGAAATAAAGGGTTTTTTTTCGAACTTTTACTTATGACAGAAGAGTGCTCACCGCCCTGGTGTCCCGAGTGAATGTGGCTCCCCCTGGTAGTTGTTTAGACATCGACATATATACTAGGAGAAGATTTATATACACTGTAACAGTTTATCCCTTTAAACATCGTAGTAGCAGCAATGACTATGAATGACTTTAATGCATTATTTGGTAAGTGCTAAACTTATGCTATTTTTCTCCCAGTTTACTCAGCGTCCTCACGCTACCCCAGTAACCCGCTCAAAGCGCCCTCTTTCCCCGAGTTCGAACAACTCTACTGGAAGGAGTTCCAAAGGAGGCAAGCCAAGATGAGGAAGGACAAGAAGATGATGGTGGGCAACCATTATATGATGCTCCTTTTTTTTAAACTTTTTCTTTCTACACCTATTTACTATATTTTCATTTCCTGGGTTTTGGCAAATGAAAATTTAAAGAACTTGGAGATCCGGTGACCTTTTAAGTCCTGGAAATGCATGTGTTCTAATGTCCAGAAAATTCTTGTAAAAGGTGTTGCCTTAAATAAGTATACAATGACTTTCCATACTTTTATATTCAACCTTTTGATATCTTGTTATTTTGGGGACAGGTCCTGTTTTCTTTAATATTAACTGAAGCATATGCAGTGTCCTGGATAGTAGGAACATAAATCCAAAGGTCTGGGGTTCGGCTCACAGTCTAGGCAATGCTATTTTTCGGCGGGTTCACTACACATATATGATCAATGTTTCAAAGATATAATTCAATTAATAAGGATCTGAAAATCATAATAAATAGTGCTACCGAAATCCTTCATTTGAGTCAAACCATATCATGTTGCGAAAAAAGAATACAGAATCTGAATGCTTCCATGCATGAGGTTTAAAAAATCGTTTTGTTTTAAACATGACATTGATGTATTCAGGCTGACCAGGGTCGTTTAGAGGAACTAGCTGAGGAGGAGGCAATTGAAGAGGAGGCAGAGCACTATAACGCTGGTAAGTTGTATAGACTTCTTAGGCTATGTCTATCAAGTTATATACATGGGGTTAGCTTATATCTAGCTGAATGAATATATAAGATTTTCACCTGTAATTCAGTATAGATAAAGATGGGTGGATATACTGCTAGCCGATTGGGAGTCCTCCGAGCTTTACTTGTTAATTCCCAGGCAAAATAACAATAAGTACTAGGGTTTTTTTTGTATTGGTGAGCCTCTGCCCGACGTTTCTGACCTTACTTCAGATTATATTTAGATATGTAATGTATTTAATTAATATACATATAGTACGATTATATTAACTCCCATGTGAAGTTTACACCCAACGTAGTCTGAATCGTGCAATGTGCTATCAGCTTGATATCTATGTCTCTTTAATTAATACTAGGAACTGTATACATGTTTAAAGAATACCACTCAGTGTTCCCTTCTAAGTTTGGTTTCCCGTCTATCCCCCAGATGTAGATGATGACGACTTCAACCCACCAGAGGTAGGGGACTTCCAGGCAGCCGGTGACGGTTTGACTGACCCCTTCAGTAACACATGTAAGAAAGTGATATTGACTTTGTCCACTGCTACATCCATTGGATGCTACTTAACAGGGCACCTCCCACAAACGGGAGAGATGTCCTCTTATAGCGATCGAAAGATTAATGTTTTCTAAAATCTAATCTAAGTACATGTACTAGACTTCTTTATTCTAAGAGTGACGAGTGTATGCTTTGCGTAGAAAATCCTGCGTTACTTAAGCTAGGGGATGGGTTGTATTCCAGGATTTCGTTCTGCCCCCTCCCCCAAGTCTAGCCAGAACCCTCCTCTGGCTCTTGTGCCTCTGAGGATAACCCACGATACTCATGTGTGGTGTTCAAGAACGTTAATCATCCTATGCTGTATTTATGTAGTGGATAACATGTGTGAATTCTTGTCATTCCTAAAATACATTTTCACACGATATTTCTTGTTTACAGTAATAGCAGCAGCTCCACTGATCAACTCCTATGAGGAACTAATACGACAACAAGTGGTGAGCATACTTCCCATCACAAATCTCTCATATAGATTTCTCAGTAGCATACAACTACCGTTTCATTGTGACTATAAATATAAAATGACGTGTACAGTATATTGACCATGATGGGGTCGGCTCGGCTCCCTCAACCCAATTTGGGGGAAAGTTCCTCCTGTCTTGGCTTTAATCCTGTCCCCTCGATATCCCGTAGCCGACGTTTAACCACACTTAAATATCACGTAGCCGACGTTTATGACACTTAAATGACCAAAGTATTTCTTTTGACGTTCGGACTCACTTTGACTTTCTGCACAATATTATAGAAGCGATATAGACAGAAAGTTAAACATTTAAACACTAGTACTGCCGAGAGTATCAAACCCGTCAACGTTATTCAACGCCCAGACCATTACAGAAAACCATATGGCGATAGCATTCATTTTTGTTAATACACAAATGTTAATCTCCTTAAAAGCAAAGTCTTGTTAATGATGTTATTGTAGATAGGTACAAGTAAAAGGTACTCACCTTGCTATTAACGTGTATTATCATATGTCCTATTGAATGTGTTAGTCAGTTTGCTAGTTAATTTTTTTAACCTGTTAAAAAATGTAGAATGCAGCAGCAGGTAGAAGGCCACAAATGTTCTCGTGTTACCTGTTCCCGACTGTTTTACTGTTAATCATGTCTTGAGATGCTGGATAAATAAAATCTTTAACAAAAAATAATAATTAATATGGGTTATTTGACCATTTAGGATGGTTACCTGGCCAGCGCGCAGCAGTATGCACACGTGACGGAGCTGACAAAGCGGGTGGCTGAGTGGGAAGAGAAGATCATACCTGTGCTGGCAGAGGAGGTGAGCTCTTTAAAATAGGGTCGGTTCTCTGAACTCTTGTACCCTTACAGGTCTTTATTATATACGCATTGCTCTTAGAACAGCGCGTCTAGAGTGAGTTATGCACAGTGCGTATTTTGCTAGTGAGTTACGTGTGGTAGTCATGGCAACCGATGCGCTTGTTACCAAGTTTCCTGCCAAAATTCAACTTTATGAATACGGTAATCTATTTACATTATTAAAAGCATATATAATAAAACCGATTGTTAGTCTATATATGTGAGGCGATCGGCCGGCCGGCCTTGTATCAAAAGGTACTTAAACTACTAGTACGATATGTCCCGCACTCACTCACTTCGGAATTTGTGAAGTCTATTGTTTATTGTTGTGTATTTCGATGATCTGTAGTCAGTAACATTGTATCAAAAGGTGCTGTGATTGTCTATCTTTCTTTTATCCTCATTTTGGGTCTTCGGGAAGAACTGCCTTGTCAGATGAATGAATCAATTTCTGTTGTGACTGTGATCGGAATAAAAATACAATATATACCGGTATATTATAACTCCTTGGTTTCAATCGCACCTTCAACCAACTCGTTAGTTACCTGTATTTATTGCAGACGCTCTTTATTGACATCACTATTCTACGGGATGCTATGGAAGGTTCTGCATGATCATCTTTATTTTGAGATAACTGGGCGTATTAGAAGAACCCAGAAAACTGGGATAATGCCAACCCAGTGGAAATAAAATCTTTTTAAAAAAAGTGATCCTTACTTTATCTCTCAATGGTCCAATATTTAATCTAGATTCCAAATTATTTCTAGGATACTCATGAACCATTTGACATCCATAAATACGGAACATCAGTGATGGAGAAGTGTCCACCCAAGCAGAATGAACAGGACAAAGGCAAGAAGATTGCCTTCAAGAAGGTGGTGCAGGGTAAACCGGCCTATCAGGTGTGCCGGCTTTTCCTCGCTACTTTACAACTGGTACGTAATGTTCCTATGATCCCTTGTACATGTACTAGCCTCCCTCTTCTTTATTCTAATCCACCCCTATCTCGTATTTATTTTCTTAACAGGTCATTGCTCAGTTTATTATAACAAGGGAGTGAATTCACTTTTATTTCTGTAGCATCTAGGGAAAAATCAAAAGTGGGGAGTGCAAGTAGGGGTTTTGAACTTTATGGCTGAAGCCTAAATATTTCATATCTCAATTATTAAAAGCCAATTGTCACTTTTACTCTTACTGGAAGATAGAGTCATTACGACCCTTTGACAGGATTCATGCGTTTATGGGCCTGCATTTAAATTTAAGGGACGGGAAGTCTAGTTGGGGTTCTGAAATGTTATTAGATGTGTTTTGTGGTATTCATGCAGGTTGTCTTCTTAATCTCTAAAATGTGGCATTAAAGGAGTGAAATCCCTGTTACTCCGCAACATAGAAATAAGGCTTCATATGAATGTGATCATATACATTGATCACTATGTGATATTACTGGAAATATTTAATAGAATCCCCAACTATTCTTTTTGTTAAGTTGTGCTTATAAGTGGGTGTATTTCAGGTATAAATAATATTTTATTTGTTCTGTTTGCAGGCTAACAATTATAACGTGGAGATCGGGTGTAAGGGCCAACTAGAGGAATCAGTGGATAAAATGACTATCAAACTTGTCTCCTCCAAGCGACATTTTGAAGAACTACAGGAGTACCAAGCGCCGTCTTTACAATAATCCATTTATTATATATATTCTGTTATCACTGTATAATTAAGTTAGGATATAATGTGAAAAGTAGACATAAGTATAACAATTGAAAAGTTGTTATTTGTTAAACCTGACCAGTCTGATCGGATGTCTTTGTATATAATATATCCCACTGAAAATATTCAAATGCTGTTTAAATATCGCTTATTTTGCAGGGAAAACGGCGTATGCGAAATCCTAAATAAAACAGAAGATTAAAATCATTGATTATTGTAAATCGGTCAGGTTATAATTGTTATGGTAATATTGAATTATTTTACTCCATGTAAATCAGATGTATAATGGGAATAGTGTTTTGGAGTACCCATATTACATTAGATAGATGGACAATAACTACTGCCCAATATTGAGCCTGTTGCATAAGACAGACTACGAAGAAGCCAAACTCCTTCCCAAGAATTAATACAGCCACTACGATACATATGCCATATCTGTACTTAGCGAAATAATAAGGAAATAGCTATATTTTCATGTCAAATAAAGTATACGTATGAAATTAAATTATTTTTGTTGTCTTTGATTAACTTAATCCTATCTTGCCTCTGAAAGATGGAAAATCTAATCCTGTTTTCTCGCAAAGTAGTTAAATTCAATATTATGTAGTTGTACATGTCCACAGTTCCTTCCTTAAGTAAAGATGGATGAGTTTCTTGGCCTTTCCCTCACCAGCATTTCTATCTGAACTCCACGTGCAACATGCACAGTAATCGGTAATTGGTTCAAACCGGTAAGATTGGGGGAAATGCATAATAATTCCATCCAGTTCACCCACATTTAAGGGCGTGGCCTTCTATATCAGGAAACAGAATTGAAAGTACAACGCCATCATTTACCTAGTAAAAGGCTTAAACAAAACGTCACTTTCATGTTCCGATCCTGGTATAATGCAACACAAAGGGTATGCGACCTTTTGCATTGGCACCGATAAGTTGCGTGATTTTAACTACGAGGAGGAGGAGGAGGTGGCAATGCCCTTGAATGTGCACGACTAATAATGTACGGTGTGGTAAAAGATCAAGAGACGGCAGTACTGGATTGAGTATGACTGATGTTACATTATTGCTTGCTAGTGGCACTGAAAGTCTAAACACCCATTTGCACTGCACATTCAAGGGCATTGGGACGGGTGTGGAAATGTTCTAACATATTCTAATGTATCCTTTCACCCAATGGGACACTTATAACCCAGGTGAATATCCTTCTTTTGTTTAAATATAATATTCAGTTTAGACCAAGCTTACAGTCAATTTGATACACTGATCAAAATAATAAATATGTGTAGGCCTACAGTGCAAATCCCTCCTACCAATGTCCTAGAAGTCACACATATGGCGAGTTGTGTCAACCAAATGGAACCTAGACTAGTCCATGCGACTAACCTTCCTGTTTTCCTTGAGCCTATGGATCTGTCTGTCACACAGACTAATTACCAGGCATGTGACATGCATAGTGAGAAGGAGTAGGATTTCAGCTAGTTTATGCACATTATTTGACTAAAATTAATTCCGTGTTGTAGATTATATGATATATACTTTTTTCCAGAAATTGGGCATGTCTGAGAAAAGCATCTAACTTGATGCAATGTAATTTCCTGCAATAAAAGCTTTTTCAAATCCAAATCATTTGCAGTGGCTAGAAGATGCAAAATCAGAGGTACACACAGATTGTTACCTGGTCTTCCAGTTTATGCCGTAGGCTTACATATCCCCAGGGCATGAAATTTTATTGTGAGTGAATTTTGCAACGCATGTTAGAATGTGAACAGTGGCTATGGTTTTTTATCACAGAATACTCATTTTACCATGCAAATTTAATATGAAACATGAGTGATATAATTTTCTCTAACGAAAATAACATAGCTCATTTTTCATACTTATTTATATTATGTCCCCATTATGTTTGTATATACAGTGAAAACACCCCTTGCACTTTCGGTGCTTTAATTCAAAATTTCTGATTCTATAGGGGTGTCTCCACTGGCTGCGGTAAGCTCTGCGTTTGGCCTTCGATTGGTCTACTTTTCAAACATTCTATCAATATTATCTTGGAGCCGCAGACCAAACGCAGAGGTTACCGCAGTGTCATAAAGAGGTCTCACGATTGCGATAGAGACTGCGACTGGATATCCTTCCGTTGCCCTAAATTCGCCGAAATAATGTCTAAAATTATGTCCGGATATTGACGCTCATTTAAGGGTGGTCTCCACTGGCTGCGGTAATTGAGAAAGAATTTTGGATAGTCGAAGGTACTTTATCAGTATTGAAAGTTGTATAAGAAGGACCATTAAACCTATTCAGTAACATTTCAAGCACTTATTAACGTATTTTCAACTCATTGCAAAGAAAATAAATTGCAAAGTTATTGTAAAATGTAGTACAATTGTCTTGGTTTTGTGGTATCTATGTAGGCCTATGTATGCTGGTGTCACCTTACGGAAGGCAAATAAAACACTTCCTAGACCCATCTAGCATTTGTTGGTAAAGTACAATACAGTTTTAAAATACAATTACAATTCTGTGTAAAGTAGATGCCCCGATCAGGAACTTCGCCGATCTTTTACCAAACTTTTACCGAATTTCGCCAAGACTCTAGCCTGATTTAAAGTGGGGACTGGAGATCGGGCAATCGGGTTTAGTGAACCTCGGGCAAGTCGCCGAGTATTAGGCTACAAGGACCAGCACGGGGATATATCAGGGAATGCATGAAAGTATCTTGTGTCCTATTCAAAACCACAGTGTTTCATTCATTAGGCGCTGTGCCAAAGCCGAATTACAAGTGGCGCCCGATTACTGACTGTAGGCAGCCACTGGGTTCTTCCATCAATGATGAATGGATAAATATTTCGTCGACACTCGTCTCTATTTCGGCCTATATAAAATGTGATATGTGTTTTAAGAAAATGAGTCACTAGTCACAAAAAAATGGAGTTTGAGATACCATCATATTTAAAGAAACGAGATCAAGACGATTCCAATGATGGTAAACATTAAGAACATCTAATAAGTATTTCTATATTTTGTGGCTGATATGTTTATGTTTGAAAAAAGAGTTTGCAATATTACTGGATGGATAATTATTAGTAAAGTAGCCAAATATACTCCATAGGATGACCTTCGAAACGCAAGGATACATTATTTTATTACAGTCTCGAGATTTAGTACATGAACTCATAGAACTTCAGGCGCTAAACCCTCCAAAAATGAAAACATTCCTACAAAGAGATGTTGTGAATAATTCATGTGGCCTATATTTACGCAGATTTCAAATTTCATCCTGAGATGCCTCCAATGCCGGGCTTATTACATGGGTTGTTTAAAATAATTCGATGATTTCATTTGCTTCGGAGATTCTTTTATTGAATGCCATACAACCAGAGAGGGAGAGAGAGAGACTGCAGCCCATTCAGATATAAAAGGGGGTATCCTGCTATGGCCACAGAACCTAATTGCTGCTATACGGTACTATCCTTTTTGACTCTGAACTCTGTGCTTCGTGGTATTGTTCTGATATGACTTACCTAAACCACCCGATTTCTTGTACCACTAATTGTAATGCAATTTTTCTGATCTAGGCTTTGGTACCATTATGTTTATATCTACTTTCAGTCGGCTGCTTGTGTTTTGGGGCATTATTGGCTGATGTTCTTCCTTATCTTTATAACGTTAGATACACATTAATCTGATGATGGTGATATTGCCTCATGCGCGTACAGAGTTTATATTATGCATATTCATTATTCCTGGATTGGCTCTCTGCTCTCCGTTATTTTTGGCCTAATCCCCCTATTTATGATACTGTTACAAGTGTTGTAACACAAAGGACGAGTAAGATATATCATAGAGTATGAATGTGGTTTTATTCCCGGTACAAGTGTAGTATACCTTAGGTGTAGTACAGGTATGGTGGTAAGTGAATACTGAGGGGTCAGAGGGACCCTTATATAATGGGAGAGGCTTGTGATCGGACGGTGAAGCCGTCCAATCACAGGTAATTAATAATCAGTTCCTCAGAATGTCTTGAAATTAAGTAATTAGATAACTGAAAATATTATAAAAGAACGTCACTGCAGGTGCAGATACGGTTATCAGCGAGCGCCAGTCACCCAGTAGTCGCAACGCTACCGTGCAGGAGCGCGCGGTGAGCGCGCGTCATTGGATGACCCAGATAAAAGTATGATGGCTGCCGTGGTTGGTGAAACGTGCCAAAACCTCGGAGCTGCTGTTTAACGTATATCTGTCGGCATTTGCTATGCTAAGGCATAGGAATGAAATATCTAGGGATTTGGGGGGTTTGGATTTTAAGGGATATGGAAAAAGCCCTTAAAGGAAGGAAATATTCGTAACATTACGTAATAAAATAATGGAAGATGATCACTAGATATTTCCGGAGGTAACCATTACCTTAGGTAGAGAAAAGCTTTCCCGACCTGATAATCACGGGTTTTTACCCTAACTTATTTACAAGAAAAATAAAGAAAAAGAGTCAGAAACAGCTCTAATGGCGGTTAAAATGTAAAAATACAAAATACACAATGCGACCAAGAAAAGGTTGTTATAGCTGACTCCTGATGGGTGCGCTAGCTAAAGAGACCCAGGAGAAGGCAACTACGCAGATAATTATAGAGAAGGTCAGAGGTATTTAAAGAATTATATAAATGTGAAATAAGGTAAAATACCCGTTTTAAAGAAGTTAAATCATACCGATAGTGTATAAACTAATATAACCAGGGGTAGACATAGCAACAATATAGAATACAGGGGTAAAGGCAGGTCCATCAGGCAGCAGCAGTCGGTTGTCATTATAAGTGGGCCCTCGTCCCTCCAGACGTGTAGACAAAGTAGAAATATAGCTCGATTTTGAGCTAGGCTCATAGGATAAAATGTTCATAGATGTAAAAATGTCTCTGTTTAAAATACTATAGGCTATTAATTAAAGATGGCGTGCGGTATCCTCCCTGGGTGGGAAGTTCAACACTCCGATGTTGAAGGCTGTAGAAAAATAAAAAAGATCTATAAGTGTCTAATATATGATCTATCAGTCAGACAACAAGTATAGGCAAATGAAATCAGGTGTAAAGAATATAAATGCACTGATCAAATCGAAAGAGTTCTTAAACGATGTCAAATGTGAAGAACTAGTCATACATGAGTCAACATTGGTGCTAGGAGGTAAATGGGAGAAAATAGAAATAAACCTGTGATATTTATATTAATAAATAAGGTATTTTGCTGCGGTTCTCCTGTGTGGAAATTGGATATATGGAAAGCCAATTAATTCCTTGTGCAATTTTTGTTTCTTCAATTGAAACACCTCATGGGATATTGTTCAATTGCTTATAATTGTATGTTTTATTGTTAACGATTACCTTGCCTTTTGCTACTCGAGCATCAAGGGCTTTTGATCTGGCATATCCGATGTTGGGCTATTTTCAGGGGTCAGGGTTAAGGAAATAATGGCTATTGTCCTCGGATTCTCTCAGCAAAGCTTTTTTCTTATTTATTCTATTTGCTAGTGCTATAGAAGTGAATTTGATGAGAATATTTCGGTTTCTTCTTTCCCTACCAGTTTGGGGTTTTCCCAACCTTGTAACATATTCGATATCGGTAGGATAAAAAGCCTGGTATATTTCTGAGAGTAAGTTGCAAACCATGTCATATGTAGTTTGACTGCCCCGTTCTCCCTCTCCTTCATGCTCCTTTAGACCATCCAGAATTATATTGGCTGATTGGAATCTAGCGTAATGCAATAGTCCTCCAGATATGTTGTATATTGCTCTAATTTTTCCTGCCTTACTTCTAGGTTTGTCACTCTTTTTGTCAGCTCTTCCATAGTGACCCAGATCACCGTTACCAAGCAAACGCAATGAATTAGCAAGATAAAGCTAATATAGAGGTAATCTACCCTTTCAAGTGTATCACGTAAACGCATACAAGAATAAAGGGAGTGATATATGGAGGCAATTGGGAATCAATATTAGAGAATCGGTAGCAATTGTTCTGTACAATTGTTTTTATAGCAGGGGAGGAACTTGCCGAATTTTGACCCGAATAGTTCACTTTGTGACACCTTTTAGAACAGATCATAAGGTTTTCAAAAATCACTAGCTGCAAGTTGGTGGAGACCCCTGGTGGCCGGTAGCTGCAAAATTCAAAATGGCTGCCACCAAACACCAAATGCACCATATCTTGCCTGCTACTGGCTGGATTTTCAAATGAAATACCATTTTTCAGATGTTTCTGAGGACGAGGAATTCATTTCTGTGCTCTATATTTGGTTTTAAGGTCATTTTAAGGTCAAAATCCAAGATGGCTGCTGTCATTAAACTAGAATGTTATAGCTCAGCTCTGATTAACCACACATGAACGAGAAAACTATTTCTGAAGTCATTTTTCTTTTTCAATAACAAAGCCCCACAATTTCTATGGTTTGGAGATTGAAATATCTAAGAGCTTTTTATCATCACTGTATTTTGTATCATCACTGTATAGGCCATTTGGGCACAGCCTGGCCGCTCTTAGTTGGTCATACATACTCGCTGATAAATAAGACACCTGATAACATACTTTACATGTTAGCCATCAAAGGCCTTTTATTTTCCCCTCCATTGAACTCCATTTTGCTATCATTTTTCATCAATATAAAAAAAAAGAAATAACAATGAGGCAAAATTCTTCCACTATCAGAACAACTGAATATCATGTCCATACCCAGATATTTTATCTCAACCTTGCTCTTCCTTCCCTTTTGGAGGGTTAGTGATATAAAAATAGTCTGCGGATGGCACCCTCATCTTATCCCTCCTTAACATATTTCCCTATACCAATTTTTTCTATTGTTGAGTTTAGGATATTTTCTAAATCTAAATTTGTTCCTCAACTAGGGCGATGGGACTGAACATAACAGTAGGGCCTACTACCATCCATTGGTTCCTTGGCCAGAGTGATGGGGTTAACATTAATGGGATTACTGGCATCCATTTGTTCCTTGACTTGGGCAATGGTGTTAACCTTGACAGGAGTACTGGCATCTATTTGTTCCTTGACCCAAGTGATCGGGTTAACCTGGACAGGAGTACTGACATCCATTTGTTCCTTGACTCAAATGGTGGTGTCAACCTTGACAGAAGTACTATATGTTGTTGATGAAGTTATTGCCGGCCGAGCATCCTTTGGCCATCCAGATACCTTTGCCTCAGGCATATATCTCAGCGGTTATTATTCACAGAAGAAACAGGAAGAGAAGGCAGCTGCCATGACACATACAAATCAAGGAGGCCGGAAGTCTGGCCATGCCTTCAGCAAGAGTCGGGATGACTTGGGCTTTGCTCCCATGCCTGACAACTGGGATAAATAAGTTTGCTACAACTTTAACACCAAGGGGTGCCTCGGTAAATGTCTGAAATTGAATATCTGCGGATCTTGCAAGTTTAGGCACTCCATGCAGTCTTGTTACCTTCGTGATAAAAAGGATGACAACGCAACGTGAAATCTCGTACAGCCCGAGACTTCCGGTATAGATACCCAAGATGGTGGCCCTGGTCATCAAATTGTGGATTTACAAGATGTTGCATCTCTATCTCGGGCTGATACACTTTCAATTATGCCAGATCATTATTCTAATATTGATGTGATGGATCCTGGTGCGATTTCTGTCCATATAGACTATACCATTTCACCAGGGAACAGACCTTTGCCTGGTTATTCAGTTTTTAAATTGCTTGAACCGTTGCCTCTTGATAACCGCCAGTATGTTAGCCAATTGAATATCTGATGTTTCATATATAGGCGGTCTATGTAGCCAGTTAAAGACCAATGCCTGGATAAATGAATTGTGTTTGGAACCTGACATTTATTATCGTAGTTATCTTTTCAAAGGTGTCCTATCAGGCTTCGACATCGTCAACCCTACAGCTGTGATTCCATCGTACAACAAGTCAGTGTTGGTAGAGCCAGCTTACTCCTTCCTCGACGAACGGCAACACTTCCGCTTTTCGCAGGAAAAGAGGCAAAAATGACTCCTATAGACCACAAAAACCGTTGCAACCCCCATAATCGTTTTTCGCTTAGCGTCTACTGACTCCTATACTTATTGGCTCGTTCTCCTTATTTTTCCCGGTGACAAACATTTTCAGTTATTAAAATCGTCCTAGATACCATTTCTGTACACTTTAGTTCAGGCGGATTTGTCCCATCGCTCTCACTCGATAAACAGTGTCCGTAAATATAGGAGCTCATTTTCCAGTCGGCATCGACATTCAGCCATTCCCACCGTCGTGTTCACACGCATTTTAGTTCCGAGACAAACCGCTCCGGCGGTACCGTTGGCAACACTTCCGCAGTTACATCAACTGACACCAGGGGCGCTGTTCACTCAGTCAGTGAACAGCGCCAAGGCCCACGGGTGGGGTGGGGTGGAGAAAGAGACGGCTGGGTGTTGGGTAGTTCATCGGCAACTGTTTTTCTTTATTCATATAACCAAACACTAACCATAGCAAACCCTATACAAATCGTAATATCTAGCGGCTAAAATTTCTGGATCAGCTATTTCGTGGGGAACTGGTAGAAGGAAAATTCCTAAGGACATCTGAGACCCCTCATTGTACCCACTCCATGGGGGCTGTACCCAAGAAAGGTGGCCAGTTTCGCCTGATCACTAAGCTGACTGTTGTCAGCCGATCGGAAAATCAATTAATAATTATATGTCAGAAACTGCCCAACCCTTCACTTTCAACATGGCTGATTCTGCTTGTGATTTATTAGATCATGGAGATTTTCTGACTTCTGTTGATCTGAAAGCTGCCTATAGGACTGTGTGTATTAATCCTAACCAATGGAAATATCAAGGTATTTTCTGGGAAAATTTATACTACTACGATACCAGATTATGTTTTGGGCTTAAGTGTGCTCCATTGATTTTCAACAGGAAGATTTGGAAAATACCTAAGAAATGTGTTTATATAATCAAATCAGGAAGCCATGGGTAAAGGGAAATCTATTGCACTTCATTTCCGAAATTTTGACCAAACTCTCATAAATGAGTTCTTCGATCGGCAAGTGCCACTTTAACAGTATAATATTGTAATGGGAACAAATATATCCATGTTTGGTATAAAGGAGCACTGTGTATTTTCTAATTGTGTTAATTTTATCTTCTCAAAAAGCTTTTTTTTTTTTTTTTTTTTTGTGAAGCAAGATAATATATTAGAGCGTTAAATGTTGTTTTGTTAGACAACTTAGAGTTGTGGGGCTTTATTTCATTGTCAATAGGTAAATTAACTGTTATGCATTGCGATGGCATTCCAAACAGGCGAATCTCAGAAGATTTTGACCTCAAGTGTGCCCCCCCCTAGACCTCTCTTCTGGTACCGTCCCTGCAAGGGATGGTCACTTCCTGTACCATCCTTCTAAGGGTGACATTATATCAACCATGCCAACCATGACCCTGGGGTCAAGCCCCTCATAACTGCCATGACCACACTGAAGAGTTTAGGGGAGGTGTAAAGAAAGAGGGATCTAATTACAGGAGGAGATAGGGAAAATAGGGTAAAATACAATTGCTTACAGTACTTTTTTATACCTATCTCCATTATTTATGGCACCAGTGTACATGAAACATTGCAAAATATATGCAATGTGACTTGGAAAGTCTTCATAGTTAATAAGGGTTTATTATACTTTTTTCCAACACAAGAATAATAGCTAATATCATATTCAAATAACATAGCATGGAACAGCAACGGCCCCAGAGCAGTCCCCTGGGGGACACCACATATCAACCGTTGTTGTTCTGAGGTAATATTATTTACTCTGACAGATTGGTAGGTACTTGTGATCTTGTAAGTAATTCTTGAACCAGGCTGTAGTCGATTCATCACTCACCCCTAAATGTGTCTTGCCAAAATAATGGAATATAGATGCATTGGGTCGAAGTGATACTTCATGTATATAAATTTAGCTTCTCGTCGGGGCTTCTCGAGCCAATTGATGCGAATGAAACAGGTCTCTGAATCAAAACTTTAAATTTATTAATGCATTGATCCTGTGTGTGTTTAGTTTAGGTTGCTTCGATCGAACACCTATATGGCACTATATAATAACATGTGACATGACATTGGAATTAAGCTGTTGGATCATATGCATATGTTGGAGTTCAAAATTGATATAGCCTATTTATATTACATATACATGACATGTTATGTACACATACTATGTATATAGCCTATTAATTAAAGGTATAGCGGCCTCATTGCATGTTAATCCTTAATTAATTTCTCCTTGATATATTGATAGGCTACAGTGAACATCTTCACCTGCTGAGGAAGGTAGCCTATAGGCTATACCAGGAAGCCAATAGAAATAGCGAATAGTAACGCTAGCAAACATTACAACTGTTCCTCTAGACAAATCTCGAGCCACCATGTAGGCTATTATGTATTTACCTCCCCAAGTCCATGTGCGTGACATGATTTATGTTAACTGTGCTATACGGACCTACTTATGGCGCACGATGTTTACCTCTCGCGCATGCGTATGACCTAGTTACCTTTCTGTTACCACGCGCTGACCGCATGGTCACTCCTTATTTGGAAATTAGGCCGAGGGTGCCCTCGTTAGATCGGCGTGTTGGCCACCACCCTCTTCTGTTCGCTTACGTTCTCAACGGTGAAGATAGAAAGAATAGGCTACGTTTCTTAGCTCTTAAAATATTTCACTTTACTAGCTTTTACTTCTCTCCCCTGTGGCTAGATTTTGAATATCTACATGGGAGAAATCAGAGGCCTCTCAAGAGATTGTTACGGAGGAAGTTGCAGATCGAGGTGGTGTAAATACAAGGAAATTTTTGAGTGGAAAAGACGACGAGAGGGAGGACAGGAAAGAGGTGGCGGAGGAGGAGAAAGGCGAGGGGGCATACTACGGTATACTACATAGGAGAGATAGGGTTGGAGCGGGCATCTTCTCATCACACAACCAGTCTTGTTGTGGTTAACCCCCGCGGAAATAGCGTCCGTAAACACAAGGTAGGCCTATTTATTTGTTTTTCTACGTGCAACGGCAATCATATTCAATTAATTCCCGGATTCAATTCAACATATTGATTTCGATTGTAGTTTCATATTAATTACACAAATTAAGTGGGAACAAAAGTTTATTTTCCGACGTATAACTGTTTATTCTTCGAGCAAAAATTAGTATGAGTTCAGAGAAGTTGCGTAGTTTACTAATTTGGTCATAATTCATCATTCTTTTAAGCTAAATTTAAAGTAATTACACTCAGTTTTTCCCATTATTAGGCCTACATTGTCTAAACTTATCACCATTAATATGTGGTATCATTGGCGACGCGATCATGATCGAGATTGGTGTTTATCCAATATGTATATTTTGTATATTTTCTATTTTGAACATGGTAATTGTACCTATGACATTTTGAAAATCGTGAAAGGCTAAAATAACAGTCACAAACAGATCGCTCCATGCAGGTGCTTGGCAGTGAATTGGAGCGTATCAAAACGTGAGGTTCTGTTTGGTAACAAAAAGACTGCAATACTTATTGAATGTATATTGTAGGCGTATACCAATAGCCAGCGTCCTGAAAAACATCCATTGAATTGACATCACGACTCTCCTATTATATTATATATTATATACGGTATGCAAGGCCTCCCTCTTAATTTCTGTCTCTTCCCTCGCTCTATCTCTCGCTCTCATCCATTTCTCCTACTTTCTCTTTGTTCTCTTCTCTCATTCCGTCTGTCCCTGCTCTGCTCTCGACTCTCGCCCTCTCTAATACACCATTTAATTAGTTCCACATCTTTTATCATAATTAAAAGAACTAGTCATGGCCATACATGCGCAAAATATACCTATCACTGGACCTCGCGATTTGGTAGAGGAAGAGGAGATAAAGCGATATATATTATATATAGGAGTGAAACGCCTTCCCTGTCCTCACATGAACCCTTGTTCATTGCATGGATGTAGGGGAAGGAATACCAGTACACTAATACCCGCTACAATGGAAAACCTTTTTCATAGAAACGAGCATAGCGTGAAAGACCAAAAGGTTCATAACGGGTTATGGTGAAGCATGGTTCGTGTTTATAGATCTATACATGTATGGGTGAAGCACTATGACTTTAGTACTTCATAGAATGAACTGTACATATAGAATCTCTGTAATATGACTTCATTCATAGATCGTTGATATATCAACAGCATGTAAAATGAAGATGTTAATCTAAAGAGACTGGTGGCAGCAGGGAGGTTTGGTGAGTGAGAACTTAGGGAGATTGGTATTAAAGAGGGAGAGACAGCGACTAGAGGGAGACGGGGAGAGAGAGAGAGAGAGAGAAAATGAGAGCGAGAGAGACAATTAAGAGAGAGGGAAAAACAGAATGATGGGAGATAGATGAAAAAGAAGGGAAGAAGATGAGAGAAGACGAGTGAAGGCGGTTGGGGAAAAGAAGGGGGTGGAGTAGTTCATGTCATCAAGAAAAGAGAAGGAAAATATGGAGCCATGCAGGGGAAATTGAGAAGATGCATGAATGTTTTAAGTTTAAGATATGTTTATTCAGTAACAGATATGTTTATTCAGTAACAGCAGCATTACAACAGGTACAGTTGCTCTTCTCAGCTATTACTGAGGTTCAATTCAAAATTCATTTTTTACATCATGATAACTCACTCCTCCTATTAGATAAGTTCTGTATTACATATTCTGGCAATCAGACAAATGAATCAGGTTTATCAGCAGCAGAAAGAACGTATGGTTCATTTACATACAGGACTATACCATAAGCGAAGCCTTGTCTACGATCAGGCGGATGTGTAGTCCATTCCAGTTTTATGACAAAGCATAAAACAAAGCATAAAAACAATGACACAAAAAAACCAGCTGTAAGGTAAACACTAATACAATAATTCGACGCTTGTTTTGGAACAATTTATACCCATTTAAACACAAATTACTATTGGGTTACAATAAGCCAAATTGATGTAATTATAACCTAATATCCAGAGCGGTTCCGAGGGACCATTGGGGGCAGTTTTATTCACAATTGCTGGCGCTGAACTCACACTATTCTGGGTCTACCCCTTGTGTAATTAATTTATGTCCCTGAAGAAGCCCACCATAGGGTGAAATATTGGACCTAAGAAAATAAAATAAGGAAACCGAAGATGACAACTTGAGTGATCATTTTCCTTTATCAGAATAATTAATTTCCAATCGCACATCTGTTGACGTAAATGGAAGATGCTCTCCTATCTGAATATACCGGTAGTAAACAATTGTTATTTTATACTTTGAATCATATATTATGTACTAAGCAATATAAAAACAGTAATATCGTCAATAATTAAGTCTTGGGTTACCTGAAATCGCAAATTCAAGATTGTAGCAGATCCCCTGTGCATTGTATCATTTGCACGTGGCAGTCTAGCCGAACCAATATAAAGATTTGAATTGCAATTGTGCATCGTTTATTTTCGTCTTCTTCACCTAGCAACGGTATTTTGGCCAAATATAACCAGACGAGTACAGGAAAGCAAGAAGCGAGATGGTTCCCACGAGGTCCAATACATGCTTAGAATTAGTCCTGATTTAGGCGAAAATACTTATAAAATTATTCCCATCTATATAACTGCGCATACCCCAGTGAAAGTCACATTTAACTATACTACTTACAAAATTAGCAGGCATGCATCCTTACAACTATATACGGTACATGTGCGTTTCCGTCGTCCATGTGTGCATGTGTATGTTTGTGGGATCTACATCGCGTGATTTTAACCTCAAATACAAGGGCAAAACCAGAGAAATTGAGGTTAATGTATACTGTTTTCTATAAATGTAGCGATAAACGAATTGGAGGGTTCATATACGTATTGTCCAGGAAAATGTCCAGGCTATTCTCGCACTTTTCTCGCTCCAATCGTCACAAACAAAAATGAGACAAATGTAAAATGCTGCCTGCTCTGGGATTCAAACTGGCATGTCCCATTCAGAAGTCAAACTACTTACGACTTGACCACTGGTTCTGACTGTGAAAAATGCACATACATTAAACTAATCATTTAATCATAGAAGCATGACGTTCACCACTTGACTGTAATGCAATCATTCCCTTAAACTTTGAAGGTGTGCCGTGTACCTGTTAGCCAAACCATAATTAGCATCATGATCCCGCCCGCCCCACCCAGCGATTCAAATAAAAAAATTCTGTCATTTATTGTGTATTATATGGACAGGATTTCTGAAATATTGCGGAATGACCTATACCTCCGCACATTCTCTGGATTAAAATTGCCAGGATTATCTGAAAGATCTTTTTTTCTCATAGAGGATTAAGGTCCCATTTGATCCAGATATGTACGTTTATGAAATTGGAATTAAAACTATTACATATAATATCACGCTACACATGGCCCAAACGTGAAGGTGTTACACTTGCCTTCTGTCTGAGGGGTTGCTGACATGCCCCTCCTTTTGTTATGGTGCACGTGTGGTTGAGTACGGTACACCTGTCCTGAACAACCCCTCTCTTCGTTTGTTGTAAACAAGTAATCAATAAATGAGAACCCAGGTGAGGCGGTGTTTGTGGAGAACGTGAGAGATGACAGGATCTCCTGAAGTAACATCATGTAAACAAGATTAGTTGGAAGTGAGTTCAGGGTCGCATACTTATCTCCATGAATAATGGTATCAATGTTCAATTATTATTGCATTGGCGGTCATGGAACGATCTTTTTGTCACTCAGAGAGCCCCTGATATTTACTCTCCTTGAACCTTGGTCTTGGCCACACGCCTATAGATCATGCTGGTAAACAACTAAGATGACAAAGATTATGAGAACATGATTTACAACTTGCAATACTTCCCACCTAAAGTGAAAACAGTAGACAACCAACTCAACATGATTCGCCTACATGTCGTTGGTTAAAATATAACCTTATCGACTTTCCGAAATTCAGGGATTTTGAATACGTCTAGTCTTGCTCGGTGCGCTACCACAACAAACAGTTTGATTTGGGGATCGTTGCAAGCGGACCACTGCGATGAAAATGCCGAAAAACCAATTTTGTAATGACTTTATTTTCTGACTGAGAATGATAATTATAATAATATCCACAGATAATCACGATAAGAATACTCCCGAGTTATGATAATAATTTATAGGAATACCAATGGAAACCAGTTCTCCCAAGCAAAGAACGGTATTTCTCTTTTGTTGCATGGATTTATTACTTCATGTTAATTGACATTGATATAACTGATGTAACTGTAAACAGTGCAATAAACAATTTGTAGATACAGAAAATTATTGGTACAAGTAATATCAATCTGATTAGTTCTCCCCTTGGCTGGATACCCTTCAATTATGTCCCAATGTTTACAGTGACTGACTCAATTTATTTTTCATGCTGATGCACGTCTTAGGCCAAAAAACAAATAGGTGTGTTTCCGATTTATCCCCGCCCCCCTACCTAGAAAAACCGTCCCCTACCTAAGCTTTTTTATATATATATATATACCATACCTCACTTTTTTTGGATTTTTTGACAAAAGAAGCTAATAAAAGCAGGAAAACAGGTTTTCACTGTCAAAAAGCAACATTTCCCAAGTTTAAGACAACTATTGTTATAAAATAGATATTTTTTCAGTTCCTGGGAGGCGGTTCCCTAAAAATGAAATTTTAAAAAAAGTTACCACTCCCTACCTAGTTTTCAGCCAGATAAATCGGAAACACACCTATCTTATTTTTTTGCCCTATCTATAACTTGGTGGTTAGAGGCTGGTTAACCACAAGATGCCTTCTTGTCACGGTATATCCCCATCCTGTCCAATGCTTTCTGCCCTTTGTGAAGTAAACATTGCGTAGAGTGGGTACTGCGTAATAGATCACAAATATTTGTGTAGTGGGTCTGAAGAAGTCAAAACATATTATTATGCCATGAATAGTTTTGCAAGGATTCATTGAATATTTTACGATGGGTTAGGGAGATGGGAGAGGCATTGTTGCGTGTGCTGTGTTGACATCAAAACTCATATTCCTACTCCTACCAACATTAATGATTTTTAAATGTGATTTTAAGGATTTTATTTATCAGGGAAGAAATACAAAATAATATTGGCCTTTCCTCAACACTACTACGACTGACAATTGTTTTCCTGGTGCCATGTTTAATTTAGGAATTATCTTTCATTTCAGCGAATATTTGTGCAAAACCATGGGTGTAGTGGAAAGTGGAAAGCGAAAAGGTAGATTTTTCCCAGAACTTTTATTTCTCTATATTCCTCATATTTCATTCTTGCTATCTTCATCACGTTAGGTATTGCTACATTCTTCATCTATTCATATTTTACTTATAATCTATGATATTTATTAAGGCATGAGTATAAAGGCATGCCTTTCTTTCTTCACTCTTGGATCACCTGTACTCCCTCGTAATATCATGGGATGTTATTGGATTTATAATTTATGGCACCCCCTGCTATCATTACTAGTAATTACTTTTAATTGTATGTTTTAATCAGGAGTATTGCCCTTAATTGTATTGATTTACCTTGTCCGTGATGCATTCACGAGTGGTTTTGAGAAACTACTTTAAGTTTAAATCTAGCCAGGGATGTTTTTATGTCTGAGATGGAAGTAGAATGCATTCTTCCTTTTGCTCTGAGATAGAAAGCAGGCTGAACATGTTCTTTTTTAAAGATTTTATTTCAACTGGGTTTACATTTCCCAGATTCCCAGGATTTTCAAATGCGCCCAGCATATATATTTTTACATCGATGTATGCACATCCTCTCATCATTAGCAGCTATATGTTTCTATATATCTTAGCTGCATTTGCTAAGATTGTCGCATGTCCGATTTATCTGGGCCTTTAATCTTTTCAAGAGTTTTTGCGTTTAATTTTCCTTTCATCCAAAGTAAGCTGTGGGTTGAGAGATCATCCTCAAATATGGGTAACAGGCGAATAGACCTGCGATCAGCTTTGTCTCAGACTCAGTGTTTCGTTTCTTAAAAACTTAGATCTCCGCGATATCTATGAATTATCTATCTTAAGGAAAATAAATTCCAACTAATTTGGAGTACCCACCCCCTCCTCATGCTTTTCATAGAATTAATCGATGTGTTATCGCTCCCTCCTTGTAAACCTGCAATAGGCTATGATCATATAGTATAGATCTGCAACTTACACAGGCAGCACACTGAGCTCTACCAACCCATCACCCACCCCGTCACCCACCCATACCTCTATACCCTACTACACATCTCGGGACACTCGGCTGCTTTCGATTTGTTCACCAAGTGCACCAAGTGCACCAGGTGGATATAAGTTGAATGCAGTATGGTGAGTCACCGGGTGTCCCCAGGATCCACTGAGCTCACGGGGCTGGTCTACTTTGTGGACATGCGCACTGGCTGTCTCCAGCGGGATGCACAAGCACCTTCGATTTTGCATATATATTATATATATATTATATTCTACTTCACCTGCACCTGGTGAAGAAATCGAAAGCAGCCCCGGTAGACACTGAACGGACGCCATATCCCAGCGTCCTATTGCCCACACTGCATGGATTATCGGGACTCCACTCCAGGGTGTTATGAGCTGTTCTAATCCTGGTTCTGGATATAGGAGAAGGTGGTTGGAGTTGCTGCTGCTCCACGGTTTTGTCACGTTTCCATGGCAGCCAATATAGTGTGAATACAATTATTAGAGTTCCGTTGCCTTGGAAACAAGGCATTGTTAAACGGGCGATTGGAGAGAGAAGAACCCTATACCTTACCCGAACTATTATTGATACAAACACTTTAATTAGTAACTAATCAACGAGGAATAATGACTACTCAGAACCCAGTGCGCTCTGCAGAGGCTGAGGATGTTGTGAGGCCAAGTGCGGATGACACTGACAATCGTAAAGGTATTTTTACAAAATACTTGTCTATTTACAAAGTATTCCTGCAGGGATTGTTCCATTTAGATAGTCGTATGGTATTTTCGTGGGGATTCCAGATTTATTTCACCCATCATATGATCATTCCATCATTTTACTCTTGTGGAAATTGATAAACATATATACACGTATTGTGTCTCTTATCCCTCTTTGTGTATGATATATCCCTTAGCTTTAAGATGGTAACATCGGGGACTCTGTAGGCCTAGATGCTGGTATGACATTAGATCAACAATTAAGTATAAGATCCAGGATTCCTTCACCTATTCCATTGTCTCTGTTGAATTGTATAGTACCAAATGGGAACTGGATTTGCACAAGACTTGTACCGTTATATCAGTTCGGACCGGGACTGAGATTATATATATTAACATGAAATTAGTATTATCATGAATATTAATTTCCTTGTTCCAGCCACAGACATAGCCTATGTGTCACACTCGTTGCCTACTTGCTTGTAAACATTATAGTATCATATAAAAGTTGGTTCGTTCAATTTTGGAGGAAAACACAGCACGTGATAAGAAGCAATTCTAGTCATTCTATCTATCATTATATCAGCATCGTGTGCATTTGAATAGGAGTTCAAGGACATTTGTCAAATTGTGTCATCGGCAAATTCGGTCCGTTCCCGGGATTCGTTACCCTGGATAGAAATCGATCTGCTATATGATATATAATATGCATGTATACATATATCCAGATATATAAACATATGCTGTTAGAATAAGTAGATAAAAGGCAAACGACATCATGCTGTTAGCTAAGCTGACAGCTGCTTCGCGCCAAAACCTCCATGTTTACAAACAATGGCGTCACGTGGGTTTATTGCTCCTCAATCAAACGGACGCCCTCGGATTATATTGATTCTTGCCGCATTTCGCCATGAATGGCTCTTCTATATCATAGTTTTGGAGGTTTACTGAAATGGTACAGAATTGTATTAATGCCTTTAGCTATGAACAAAAGACATTATCTTAGCTTATCTTGCCATCCAATGCGTATCTCGTAGGCCTGCATGTTTAACATATATCGATCTTCCCTTCTTTCACATTGTGGACAACGGAACCCCCATGCTTCCGAGTCTTACGTTGTTTAGGTTTGTGGTCTTAAGTTTTATCAGAAAATGTGGGTTTCGTGTAGTCACGCCTGCAATTAATACAAGCTGGAATACATTTTTTATCCAAGGCTATTGGTTACCTAGGCGGTGGGGCTGCGCTTTGTTGATACTGAAAGGCATGAAAATTATCTAGGTCAAGCATTCACTCCGTTTAACCCAGTTCCCTGACCTTTCAATTTAACGCGCCAAGGCAAAGGCAAAGCGCGGGGAGTAGTAGAAGAGGCGGAGAGAGGAACGTTGGGCAATCTGCCCGGTGAACCACTTCTACAATATAAAAATACCACGGAGAAATGTTGGAGCTGATGCCCGTTGAGACATACGTACGGAATAACTGGGTCTTGCCTTGGGAGGGAGCTGGGGGATTATGAGGAGGAAGTTTAGATGCACACATAAGCCATAACTTATATTGATAACGGTTCTACGCATGTAGCAATTTTGCGGGGTCAAAACAGCAAAAGTGCTCAAAGTATGAGCATGTATGATTCTTAACAATATAATAGGATATTGTAGGTGTACGGTAACGAATTTGCAATTTGTTCTGAACTCAATTGCCAAAGTATAACCAGATTTATGCAATATTTAACAAATAGTGAAAGAAATTGTATTAGCATTTCCAAAACGGATAATGAACTGGGAGGCGGTATTTTCTGCAGGCCAAACAACCTCAGATAAAAAGGTGACCGCCAGAACCATGAACCCTTTGGTTTTGGTATAAGGTGGGAAAACCTGTCAGAAATTCCACCGAGTTGTAAACTCTCTTGAATTTACCCTTCCTGGTTGAAGTATAAAGAAGATGGGGGAAGTATTATATAGTAGTAGTAGACTTTGAAATAGACATTTCACAATGTTGTTGTTGCTGCAACCCTACTGTGTAAACATGATACCATCGGTGAGATTATTCTGTAATATTAGATGGCAGAGTTTGTTGTAGTAGCCTCTGTTATAGACATTTCCCAATGTTTTGTCGCTGTAATTATATTGTGTAAACATGACACAATCGTTGATTTTATTTTGTAACATTATACCTTCATATCATTAGCTAATTTGATAAATATTATGACTAGGGCAACGCATGAAATATAACGGCGTGGTCTGTTATCAGTTTTTTAAAAGTGAAGATTGACTTACTATTTGTAATGTAATGTGGCCAATAAAAATATTTAAAAAAAAATGGCGTGAGGTGAATACAATTGCTTCAATGTATATGATTTATAGATCATCTTTGAGTATAGCAGGATGGACCGTAGGCCTAAGTAGTGCAGAAGTTTACTATAACTTATAAACAGAGTAATAAGTGGGAGAAAATGGTGAAACATAGTGGGAGTGACTAACGTACGTTGTTGTTGTGAATCTGCCTGTTGAGTCTTTTTAGTGACTTACTTTTACACGGGGATCTGTTTGTCTATGTTTTTGCCGTTCCCTCCTCTGGTTTCATGCATAACATTTACTCTGCATCTGTTTTCCATGGGGTATGGGCGGGTGATGAAAAAGGGAACAAATATATTGTTTCCCATCACTATTCCCAAGGTTAATGTATCTTATATGTTTAACAACATAAAGCTGAAGTTGTTTTGATCATGTGGTGCCAGTTTTTTCTGTTGTTTTGTTTGAGTGTCCTTGTTTGTTTCAGGTTTGAAGAACTGTACTGGAGCAAAACAAAACTGTGAACGTGATAGAGAGGTAGCCATAGTATGTCTAGAAAAAGTGTGTATTCATTTATGCAGCGATGTATTGCTGCACCATGGAATGCCGTACTAATGGGTCCATCCGGGTGTATATGTAATTCACTTCGAGGATGAAATGAATAATGATGAAAGCCAGAAAGAAGAATAATGTTGACCACTTGTTTAGTTAAGCGTGTGGAAGTTGATAGAAGCGACAGGCAAAGTTTGCTAAATCAGAATAAATCCATTATGTTCCCGAAATTCGTTTCAGGAAAGGAAGGGGAGGGGGGGGGGGGGGAGATCGGTTGCTTTACGCCCTGTTTTGACACCATACTTTTCGTATATTTGGTCATATCAGGGCGAGAGGAAACGCGCTAACGGGATACAATACCCTGCCCTTTTCCAATATTAGCAATGGCTGTTTTACATGCGGTATAGCCATAGGTAGCTATACACATGGCCGGCCTTTGCAACCCAGTCACAGCCACAGGTTAGTGTGATCACAAAACAGGACAATTCGTTCTCGTTCACCACTGGAACAATGTTGGCCCTTGAGGAAGTTGTTAACCATTGATTGTGGTTATTCTGCACCTGTCACCTGTTGATTGGACATATAGGCTTGTATCACGATGATTGTATCAAGCTGGGTTATTGTTGAGTAACCTTTCAGTCCTGTGTCCCATGCATATAAGATCATATATTCCCATGCAATCATCGACGATGCATATATCTTCCCCAAAACATGAAAAGGTGCCGAGGTAGATTTATTTCTGAATGGAATCCATCGTTGCACTCTTTTGTTATGTATACATAAAGAACATGTATGGAAATATATTAAAACCTTTAATTAAAGAACTATAAAGTTAAATAAGTAATGCTACAACGTAGTGTAACATACTGTAGTCATGGCTCATTTTTTAAAGATATAAACACATTACATGTATTGGTGTTATATGGCTTGGTGTTTTTATGGTTTGTGCATGCGGATGGCCATGTCAATTCAACATCATAATAATTGGCGGGATTCTCGATTGAGGCCAATAGATATATTAGTTACATAGCTGTGCATACAACCCATTTGTGTGACTATTCTCGCAGGAGCAACATATCTCCGTGCCACAAATTCATCGTCTTGGAACCAGGCCATTTTTCTGTGTTCCGTTATTTGCCACTCATAGCATGGATGAATACCGCTCTGGGTTGGTGTGTGTGTGTGTGTGTTTGTTCTACACATCGACTTTGGGAAAGGGCAGTTGGTGAAGGATGGTTGAACGAGAGTTAATGTTCCACCAAGCAAAGTGATTGAATTATCTTGTGTTTGGTGCCTGATGAGGATTGTTAATGAATAATAGAGACTATAGACTAGCTGGCAATAGATGATTGAGTAGAAAAGAAATAAAGACATTTCCCTTTGATGTTAAATTCTGCATTCGGGTTATTGAGAAAATTACATATCTAAAGTGCTCCCGAATAAAAACCTTTAAACAAACAAGACTACTGGGAATGTGCTCCCCTCTATTGAAAGAAGAGACAGTAGACGTCTAGTCACCCATAATGTACTGCTACCAGTATATCCGTATATAAACATGATACATGATATTGTCCTAGAAGTAGGACAAAGCGGACTTCCGGACATCAGAGCTCCTGGTTGTAGGACAGTCCTGTTTATATGAAGGATCCATGTAGAATACATTTATGATAAAGATTCTTATCTATCGAGAACTTCCAGTAAGGCCGGAGTGTAGCAACAACAAACTTTATGAACAGCTAGAAACAAAATCAAGGTCGAAAGTCAGTAGATCGACAGCCACCTGAATTATATTGTGAAATCAGGTCCATGAGTTTGTGTTTACGGCTGGGAAACATTTAATGGCTGAATATGTCACGATTCACATTGAGTCCTTCATGCTCCACATAATGTTCTAGTATAGCTTAGTATACACCTACATTGCGAACTGACTTAAAATGTACTTTATCATAATGCAATCACTATGTATATCTTAACACTTGTGATGCCCAAAATGCACTAGAGAAAAAACCCGCGGGAATCCCTGAACTGACTAATTCATCACTGACTAATCAACATATAATGCGACACATACAAACTATCATAGTTATTACATGTAACATGCCTTCATGGCCTTAATGACAATGCGGGAACGTGACTTCGATAAATAACATGGGCTTACGTGACATAAACCACGTAACCATGTGTAAGCAAATATCTTCCAGGTATTCATATTTCAATTGTAGAGTGTAGACTTCTGCCCCACACCACCACCACACGCTCACTGGTCATGGCCACCAAGGTAAAGGGCCAGACCTTCCTGCACTTAGATGAAGTTACTGCAAATATAACCCTTGTTTGGCCACGCCTCCATGTATTGATAAGCCCAGGCTAACAACGTGACATTCACAACATCACAACAAACAAACGTGACATTTAAACAGAGGAAGGAAACAAAGAGATGGCTTTGTCGATTGTCTTTTGTTTATCTCGAGTTATAGATATTTTGATATGTATTGTTTTTGCCATCTTGTGAAATACAATTTGTAGTGGAGCACCATATATCTGTTAAATTACGGTATTATTATTCATATCGGTAACCAACCGATATGAACTATAGCTCTACCAGATTCCAAGAGAATCACATATACTAGTATTAGTGCGTTCTAACCCATGGGATGGCCAGGTGTCTGGCCTCACAGGTAGGACGCCTACTGGAACTTTGTCCAACTATTCTACTCATACCTGCATGGGGAAATGTTTTCTCTCGTTAGTGAGACTTTAATTCATCTAGAAAGATGATCGGGAGTGGTGTCTGCCCATCCTAATCGTGAACTTTATTTTAGTATCAAAGCTTGTACTTAGTTGCAGTGCTTGTCATTTAAAGGTATACAGGACAGTTCAATGAAAAAAAACTCCCTGTCGAATTGCCATAAAACTTTCAGGGATTGTTCCTTACTACAGAAGAAACAAATAAATGAAAAAAAAGTGATGTTATCCCATCGGCTTTTTTGCTAGGGTCACTTGAAAAAGAACCCGGTGTTTTACTATGGGAACTCATGAGAAAATGGTTTTTTTTCACGTTTCATGGAATAATAAAAAAGATGTCCAGTCCAAATAGTATAGTTCAACTAGGAGCCGCATAGGGCCGTTTTTTTCGGACGCACCCCTATACCTTTAACCCCCTTGCGAGACCATGCAGCATTAATTGTGTTATAGTCATGTTGGATCATACTTGTAATTATAAGAGAAAGGAATGCGGCATTCTGTGTTTATATGTTGTAAAACTGGTGTGAAATAATAATGTGTTGGTGTGGGCGGATGTGTGTGTGTGGCCTTGTTAACACAGGACAGATTCTGTTAACAACAGTTACTATGTACTGGTATGTACTGGTTGACCATCAGCATATGTAATCGAACACATGACACTCATTTATAAACGTTTCAATTGTTTAACAGAACAAAACAAAATCTACAAAGCACATTAATTTATATTATGGGATGTTCAGCATTCATGCAATATCATGTACTAGTAAACCCCAATATTCTCACGCTTAATCAAAGAACATATATAGATGGAATGCGCCGAGGGCGCCATCTGGCGAAGTATTATGCATCAAGGTTGCGGCGCAACCGAGATGCATAATACTTCGCCAGATGGCGGCCGAGGTGTATTCCATATTTATTACATCCCGTTCATAAATAAGAAAATATAAATAAATGAAAATAAAAGAACTAAATTCAGTTTTCCGCCTTTTTGTACCGCCATTTTGTATGCATTTTGCGAAAGATGAAGAAAATAGTCCCTCTGGCCAGAGTGCTTGCTTCGATGAGAGCCTTGTCAGTCAGAGCCTGTGTTGCCGTCGTGGCTGATTAATGAAATAAATGATTATCGATGATATACTTTAGCAAAATCGCATCTTTACATATGATTCAACGATTGAACTTTTCATTTAAAGTCCCTAGCTTTATTATTTCCAGAGAAAATCGGTAAAAATATTCTAGTGGGCGATAATATGAGTTCCGCAAAATCATAACAAAGCTTCGATCTACTTAGCCTGTCGGGCCGTGGCTATTTAATGAAATAAATTATTATCGTCGATATAATTTGGCAGGATCGCATATTTAGATATGATTTTTCCCCTGAACTTTTTATTTTGAGGCCGTTGCTTTATTTTAAAGTAATATTTTCAACGTGTTGAGATGAAGAAATAGTCCCCCTGCGCAGTGCCGATCTACTTTCGGCGTCATGTTCACTTGCTTTCTTCGATTTTGGATTACTTACTCGTGCTAAGATATGGAACGAATGGAAAGAAATACAAGGTATTTTAACAGTTTGAGGCTTTTATTATAGCTCAAATCCTTCAACAATATAAACAATAACATGTCACCATTGGTCCTATGGAATATGACAATACAACTCGTATGAAATATGAAAATACAAAAAGTCTCGTGGTACTGTCACGATGCTGTCAACTCTATGACATTACTTTGACCTAAATAAAACGTGTTAAATTTATTTTTCTATTGCGATTTGGCTTGGGCTCACATTCAGCTGAGCCTGAGAAGTCTGGATGTTATAATTAATGTTCAGATTGACATTACCCGATATATTTGCGGAAGCGAACATGCCTGTACTAGCTTGCAGGATCTTATCGACCGGAGATTGGGGAATTTGGGCGGGCATGATTTGATTACCGACGGCAGCAACTGTCAGACATCCAGCGGAGGCAGAGGGGGGGAGGGCTGGGCGGTGGAATGTTGTAGAAGGCAAGGCTTTCTTATTGCTCGAAGCTGCTGTGATTATGTCTGACATTGCCCGTTGCTGATCAATGTTTGCAGTAGTATACGATGCCAAACTATTAACATTCTTATGTCCTGTGAGTTGGCAAACGAGAACTGGTGGGACCCCCGAATCGATAAGGTTTTGACATGTATTCTTCCGCAGGGAGTGGTTCGTAATTTTACCTGGAATGTTACATGCTTTAGCCATGTTAGGCACAATTTTACTTATTGAATTTTTGCCCATTGGTTGGCAAGAATACCAGACCTTGTCACCAGATTTCACATTATTCTTAACGCAAAGATAAAAAGGAGAATCGTCCTCCATCATGGTTTCTGGCCTGTGAGAAGCAAATTTAGAATAGAAATACACAGGACATCTTTCATTCTGAGTGGCAAATATCTTCGGCGAGAAGGCTCTGCAGCCTGAGGTACTGTCTCCCGTTCTTGTTTTTGTTAACTTTTCTCGGAATGATAGATATTCTCTTCCATTTTCATCTTTATTTAGGTGAACATCCGACCAATTCATTTGTCGTGACTCATGGCAGCCACGAAACCCAAACCCTTGAGTTAGAAAATAAAACACTGTATTTTGAACCGATTTAGCATCTCTATCTCCCAATTCGCCTTCATTCCATAGTTTCTCGATCATGTCGTCCGACATACCCTCTGCACGATTCGGTTTGTTTCCTAGGCCCAACGATTTCAAGTTTTTCCTTTTCGCGTGCAGGACGTCTCTACTAGAGCGAAACTTCTCACTCGTCATGATACTATGTGGATATTCATGTTCACGTAGGTACCTGAAAAAAAATCTATAATAAATAAATATTGTTCATGCTAAATAATCGGTCTGAAACATTAAATTCCGCTCAGATTTCAAATTGGCAATGTGTGAACTCTCCCACCCCCAACTCGCTATTCATTCATGTTCCATAAGGATATAGTTATGTACGGAGTATGACCTTTTGGTAACAGATCGATTATATGTACGGAGAATGACTTTTTGATAGCAAATTATTTCTGCTTACCGATCGATAGCTCTGTGAAAGCTGGTGACACTGTCAGGCTCCATGTCCGTACCATCCTTTTTCTTCAGACTCATGAGAAATAACCCAATCTTGGCATTTAGTAACTCGGGAACCATTTGTAGTATCTCCCCTGTTTCATTTTGATCGTCTATCAACCATTCTACAAATCTGTTCATCACCTGAAAATTGAACAGAGAATATAATATAAAATATCGCAATACATAGCATGATTATTCAAGTTCTTGTTAAACAAGGTTGAAAGTCCTGGAAATAAGATTCAACTAATCAAATATCAATCTGTTTTAATTCAAATCTATTATAATATTCTAAGCCTATAGACATAGCATAATGACATACCTGTTTCGTTTTTTTGTTGGTGTTTTTGTTCCTCTGGCCTTGGATGTACTGCTGCATTTCTTCGTTTTCTTTTGAGCCTGAGGCAGTATTCTCTCGTTCTTGATCAATGTTTTCTTCTGGAACAACTTCTGGAATAAGCATTTCTTCCCCCAAAATATCGTTAAGTTCCTCCTGGCTAAGGATTAACTCCTGCAGACCCTCCATTGGGTCTGGCGCAAAAAAGTTATCACCCACAAGTTCGAACGTTGCTTCTTCCTCTGTCATGTTGTCGGGAGTGAAGTCTCAGTGTCCCGGTCACTATTTATACCCCCGGTTTGTTGTCGTCTGCTTCGGGCCTGAAAGCCCGCGCTTTGCTTATTTTGTATTATAGATTTACAGCCATTGTACATCGATATGCTTCCACAAAATGATAGATTCACATTTTTTCTCTAGGTAAAACTTTATTTTGAATCTTTAGCTTAAACATTTCCCGAGAAATTAGAGTGAACGGTCGATGATTTTTTGATGTAAGTTTCGCCATCTTAAGACGTCTGCTTGCTTCGCGGGCTAGCTTCGCGGGCTTGGTTAGTTGTCGTTCGTTGAAGGATCTTTCTTTATGGTGATTTTTCATTGATATAATTTAGCAAAATGTCAATTTTAGATATGATTATTCGACTGAACTTTTCATTTTGAAGCCCTAGCTTTATTATTTCGAGAGAAAATCGGGAAAACGATCGATGATTTACCGAGTGGGCGATGATATAAGCTTCGCAAAATCAAAACAACAGCTGGGTACACGAGCACCCTGGCACTGCCTAGGTTAACTTTAGAATCTTGTGTTCATGGTGGGTCTACATGCATATACTTTAGCAAAATCATTTTTTTAAATATCATTATTCGATAGAACTTTTTATTTTGAATCTTTATATTTAGTTTTTCCACAGATATTAGCTGAACGATCGCCGATTCCATCGTCGGAAGTGACGGCTCATGAATATACAATTTTTTACTTCCGGTGATCAGGCTTTGCTGCCGGACCTATTTTTTGTATGCGCCAAGGGCGCTCAAGTGCGACATAATTTTCATGTTATGCACCACTTTGACCAAGTGCGACATACAATGCTGAAGGTATAGGAAGCAACATCACAGGGGTGTAATAATATACATTTATTATACTCTATTTATAAGCTGTCCGAGCCTTTAGTGTCCATTTAATTGTTGGTGCCCTGACACTGACTGTCATTTACATTTAATAGTTATCCTTATAGCCCGAGGAACAGTACATTGTTTAGTTACGGACTCTAGTACACGGGACTTTCCCACCTAATAACGCAGTATCAAATCAAATAAACATGTATAGCCTAATTACCAATTCTATCACCAAAGTGATTTTTTCCCGCCCTGAGGTTGAGTCAACGATCGTGTTGAAGGGGCTAAGAGGAGAACTTAAAACGGTTTAGCTTGTAATAATAATAATAATTAATGAAACACAGTGCTACCTTAGAATTAGATCTAGTATATATCTATATTATTATATTATATTAATGATCCCAACACTATCTCAATATACAATAATAAACAATACAATGACATACACACATGGGTCAGATTTTCCGAAAATGTACAATTCACCTTCCCCAGTCCTCTCAAATAACCCACATTCTAGACAAGAAAAAAGTTCAAAATACAGTTCAACCTAGCCTATATACAGATCGCTAGAATCAAGGCAATGCCAAATATACTAGAATTTACCTAGTATTGACCAAATTGCAACCTTATTTAGCAGAATTTACTAAATGAGTTCAGCTGCCAATTGTACATTTTCTGAAAATCTGACCCACATAGTACACACAGACGGTATGAGTACATGTAGTATATGTGTGCGTGACCGACCGTGGATAAACATGTGTGCACTATACACACATAGGACTGATTGATGTAATGTGTAGTATAGGTTTTCACTAGCAACAAGTTCTAACTCATTGTTTCTTTGGGATATTGAAATATGATACTTCGGAGAACCGATTTTGAGGGGTTTTTTCCGCGCAACTGTGGAACTGCACAATGAGCTGGCAGTTCAGCATTGTTTCATGCAGTGGGATGCTATAAACCAAACTTCAATTGAGTTTAGATGAAACGAACATATAAACTGATATTTGGATTTGTCCTGTATCCAAAGACTATAGTTCATCTCTAAATTGTGTAAGATATGAATTTTGCAGGTTTTTGTATGTGTTTTTAACGATTTCAGTGATCTTAGTGGAGGTTACAAATGAGATCTGCCAATTATATATTCATGCCATTAGGTTTAACAGTGTTGAGAACCTGTATCCATTTGCCTTCACTTTGTAGTCTTTTTTATGTTTTTTTTTCGGTCTGAGCTTTGGTCTAATATTTGTCCTATTGGATAAATCCCCATATTTTCCTCTGCAGTATGGTATAATATTATATCATTGAAATATTCCGGCCGTGGATGAAAAGGTGTACATTATACAACTTTTGTATACACGTAGGACTGATTGATGGGATTGTGATATTGATTGCGTCAATATTGGAGAGGAACTTGTCCCCATTGGCAATGAGAAATCTCCATTAGGGCCTTATCGCCTGCCCAATATGATGTGGGACATATTGCTACGGTATATATATGTGCATATATAGTGCAGGTATAATATGGACTTGGTTACTACACGAATAATTAAATGAGATATATAATATATGAAGATATAAAATCGTAGTGTGCTACATTTCCATAGTTCCTCCAACCAGCTTAAGAGAGGTTGCTACCCCAGCATGGGTAAACAACAAAGAGATTAACTTAGGGTAGTTAATCCTACCAAGCTTTGAGGCATGGTAGCTTACATGTATACAATAATTTATTTCTACTCTCATCTAAGTTCCTTTTTCGAA
Organism: Sthenelais limicola; assembly: GCA_942159475.1. Lineage (NCBI taxonomy): Eukaryota > Metazoa > Annelida > Polychaeta > Phyllodocida > Sigalionidae > Sthenelais > Sthenelais limicola. Next base: position 30,359,569 of record OW804101.1, read on the forward strand.
TATATAGAATATATATGTCTAGCATAAAATCCAATGTTGTTTTATCAAATGCATGGTTACTACTAATACACGTGTGGGCGTGGGCGGTGTTTAGGCCTACATATTCATCTTTCTACTTTATAACATTAGAAAGTACACACGGGTGGGGCTTTATTTATTTTAGCAGGATAATATGGAATATGAGAGTATTCTATAGTAACGTGTTGATTCCGTAGATCCATTACATCTGCCACTCTCACTTAACCTCAACCACTGAATGTTGACAAATGAAGCCAACCAACATGAACTTCCCACATACCATCGACCGCCCTATTGGCCTTATCTGAACCCGGAGAGCGGGAGGTGCAGGTCGCGTTGTGTATTTACTATCTCCCAGGTTCCCTAAATATTAATGTCAATCTGACATCTCTGGTGGCATTTATAGTTGTGCACCAAACCTGACAAAAACAATAACAACATCACCCGACTCAATTACTCAATTATATACGCAGTAGGCTGTATTAATTGTTTAAGCTTCAAAACCGCCACCCCGCATCCCTGTGATTTAAATGTTTAGAACGTATGTTCATGTTCTGATAGGCCTAATTGATGGTAAAGTATTTCCTTTTGATGTTAATGATTCATCGTATTAACTCATATATGCTGATAATATTATTTTTCTTCTTGAACTGTCATTATTGTCCATTGAATCAAAGGAAGGAGAGAAAAATCCAGAATGTTTGTATGGAAGAAAATTCTATGTGAGTTGGACGAAGATGAGTAGTAAAATTCCTTGTAAGAAAAACCTGTTATAGGTCTGTACATATACTTCATGATTAAACAACTTTACATGGGTTGGATGCGTGTAAATGAAGGGAAAAATATGTTTTTAAAAAAACGCTGAGATGTGAAGAAAAAGTCAGAAAAACAACAAAAAAAAACTAAAAAAAACTACAAGGGACGCGACACTGATGTCATTTAGAATTGTAAGAGCCCAGATGGCAGCCTATGTTGAATAAAACCTTTTTAAGGAAGGAAGATTTACTTCCAAGGAATTATCCTACTTGACATACAAAACATTTGCTATAATCACCGCATGCCCTCAAACAATTCCTGGAGCGGACAATGACAAATATTGTTATTTCCAATAACTCACTCACAAATTGTCCTAAGATCACCTCTGTAACCCATATCACAACTCGCCCAAACAGTGCCCCTTGCAGAGCCTCCGCCCTATTTAAATACTCCTTTCTGATAGGTGGTCACTAGGTGCCGGTGAAATATGATTGGCTGAGTGTAAAGGTAGCTCCACTGTGATTGGTCAGTGTCCACGTGCACAGTGTTGTGGAGTGGAGCTTCGGGCACGTGCCGTACGCTATGAACTGCTGGGCTGGGAACTGGGCCAACTAACTGGGTCATATAGGCTTAACCTAAAAACCTTTTATTTTTCTCCGCAAAGAATTGATTTTATACCCTGTATTAATATTGTGATTAACAATTCAGTATGATATAGGTTTAGCAAGAAACTCTTGTGACAAACATGAAGCAATTTTAGGTTGGAATTATTTGATATTGATGAGTAGCTATGAGTTATAGATCTACTCTGGTTATAGTTCTTTGGTTATACTGTGCCTGTGGGTCTGTTGCAGGTCTATGTACGGGTGGGTGGTACGTGGTTGGTATGTGGTTATAGGGATTAAGGGAAAAGCTCTCCCTCTCTCTCAGCTGGGAAGGGATTGGAGACTCTCTCAGCTGGGAAGGGATTGGAGACTCTCAGCTGGGAGTGGGGACAGAATCAGCGAGACATTTGACTTTTCAAATAGCACCCCTGAATAGCACAACTAGAAATCACATATATATATGTATTAGCCTAGGCCTATATATAGGACTGAATTAATCAATATTCTGCTGCTGTTATATATAGGCCTATATTTATGACAGAATTTGAAGTCGGATTGGACAGGGGAAAAAGGCAGCGATAATAATTAAAGTGACACTTGCTGCTGAGTTCCTGATTTGGGGGACAGTTGCCTGAACTTCAACCATTTGCTCATTATGTCAGTAACCAATATCTGGGAGCATTAATGTATGCAATACATGTATTTGGACTATTTGTGGGTTTAAAACTCCAAATATCCATTGAGCCGTAGGGACGATGATTCCTCTCAAACACAACCGTTGGACTTGCAAGGAGGAAGTCCCCGCCTCCTCTCATCATTATATTTGCTTGAGTTTTAAATCAAATCAGTTATTCTTGGTTGGTCATCCAAACTTATCCCCTTTCCCAAACTCTTAGTATGCACCGTGTTGAAGACAGTATCTCTTCTCTTTAATATCTTCCATCTCGGTGTCATGCTTTGATGTGGAGAATGTTGTGCCAAACATGTTTTTTTTAAAATTTAAACTGGTTATATTTATAGTTCATGAGCATTGCAACATGCCAGACTTCCACCTACTCATACCACCCACTCACAGAACTAACTATGGTGTAATCCCACCTCTCTCTACCCCCGCCCCCACCCCTCCATCCCCAACCTCCATCTGATCAAGGGCAAGGGCGAAGTTTTATTTGTATCGTCATTGTTTCACAATATACTTGGCGTGTTTGTCAGTGTGGAACCCTGATCCTCCATTCAGTCCAATTTTAAATAAAAGCTATTTCGTTCATCTGAATTGAATTGAAAAATCGTTTATTTGTCAAAAGATATAGTACATATATATAATATATGCATGAGGTATGACAAAAAAGGTCGACATGCTTCTGGAAGAAATCCAGCCGTTAGGAACACTTCTCAGAGGAAACATATTTGTTTAGATTTATAGAAAATATTTATAGTTAATTATTACACTTTGGATGTATGACATGTATGTATGATGGTTTGTATTGCCATGCCTGTAGGTCACGCCTCTAGTGCGTGCTCACTGTACTGTCATAGGCATCATAGGCTACCTGATGTAAGTAGTATAGTGAGAGGGGCTTTAGCAGCACACCCAGACATACATTGCTGCCAGCTCCATCGATGGCTTCTGCTTCATAACAATTCATTATTGTCATGTAATTGTTTTTAAACTATAGTAGTGACCCCAGGTACAAAGAAAAGCCAGGCTGACCAAGGCAGGAGTTGAACCCACGACCTGTGTATTTATTTCATGCCTGGTTAGTGGTTTATACCATCTGAGCTACCATCCCTTGTCCAACCCAGTACATTTATCACGCCAACCTAAAGCTACTACACTATAATAGTAAGCTTTTTCTTTATTAGGCATTCATGATTTGTTTTATTCTTGCAGTAAAATACCATAGCAATGCAAGGAAACATAATGAAACACAAGTGAAGAAATTTCAATAGAAAAACTACCCCATGGACATATATACACAATGACACCCATCATATGTAGTATATTTACATAATTAAACATAATTTATACAACGACCACTCATGTCTCAGACTCTCTGGAGTAATTTAAATGTACTTATGCTGAAAGGCATTTTTTAAATGCTTTACTGGACATGAGCCTCTGTGGTACAATTTATACTTGGTGTTTTGAGAGAGGGACAGACTGAGACAATGGCCCCAAACCACCATGCCATCTTTCTAAAGAAAGAGTACCAATGGAAAGCCCCGGGGAAAGCCCAGGACTGTGAGGGTGAAATTACCACCCCCACGGAATCCAAAAACTTGTCTATGCTATAGTATACCCCCTCTGGGTCTGTGTGTTAATCTCTTGTTACCTATGAGAAAGAGAAAGTTCCAGTTATGACAAAGAGAAAGTTCCAGTTTAACCAAATGCACCTTTATTTCTGTTTCTGTTTCACAAAATAGAAAAGCAAAGTACTTCTCATTACGCAATCTGTCTGAATAGTTTCACATTGAAGGAGACCAGCGGTAATGGATCAGGCAGGGACCACGTGGGCCAAGTGACCTAGTTTAGGGACGGAATGATGTCATGTGTTAGTTCTACGGGGAAGTTCCGCTCTCACCTGGTCATAGAAAAACTTTTTCTTATAGAAAAACTTTTTGTTAGGCTTACCTTAGGTTTTCTACCGGAATATAACCGCCGAGAATTCTCTAATCAATTTACCAATGTTTCGTGAATGTTATCCATGAATATTTGCATTTAAATCTTTAAGTAATTTATAAGTTGATGGAATATAGGATCTTTTCTATGTTTACATAATTTTATATCATCGGTATCACTTGAATATATAATTAATCAAGGAGTACCATGATTGTTAGATTTCTAAAGCAAAAGATTTGGAAAATGATATTCTATGGAGTATAGACTGATGATGAACTCATTGTAAAGTTGGGCAAGTCATACCTGGCACTATAAATTCATAGTATGTGAAAATAGTTGGTAGAATCACCTTATGGATCAGACTTTCAGAAAATGTACAATTCAACTTCGCCAATCTTCTCAAATAACCCAAAATTCAGACGAAAATAAAGTTCAAAATACAGTTCAACCTAACCAAACAGATTGCTAGAGTCAATGCAATGCTGAATAGACTCAAATTTACCTAGTATTGACCAAATTTCAGCTGAATTTTAGCAGAATTTCCTAAATGTGTACAGCTGCCAATTGAACATTTTCTGAAATTCTCACCCATATGTGAAGTAGATCCACCTTATGTCAGCAGCCGGTTTGTGATTAGGTGGCAATAATATGGTTAAAGGCTACTAAATTAGCGCATTCATGTATTAGGTCTATACATTCCTCACCTTGCTGTTGTTGGCTTGGTATAAGCTCATGGCTGGAGTGATTCAGCCTGGGATCTTCAGCATCCGTCTGACATCAGCACTGTCCTGTCATTAGCTGGCAGCACAATGGTCCTTGGCTGCCCTTGTTTATGGTGAGATTCCCACCAAATCCCAATACAAATTGGACTTGGATAAATTCCATATTATATTCTATTATTCATTTAGCAGCGTTAAAACAAAGCCAGGTGCAGTACCAAAGCACAAAAGTCACTGTTGTTATGAAGTATGGTTATATAAAAGTACTATAAATCACCCATCCATTATAATCTCCTAAAATAACTATAGTCACCCAGTACGGCATGCACTGGAAGACCAGATCTCGATTGTATGTGTAAGCCCGATCTTGTATCCACTAGTCATTTACACATAAAGAATATATTATCATTACAAGATTAGGATTTAGGTTCTCATGATATAGGCGTGGAGCCTTGGAGGTTATTGTGTCCTTACCTTCACGATATTATCAATAATACTAAAGATGAAGTTTGCGTATATATCTATCAATATTAAAGTGATGATTGGGGGATGGACAAGAAAGGCGTGGGTTAGTATTAGATGTTTAGTCGAAAGAGCATGAAAAGCGAAAACATGTAGATATAAAAGAGACGGGGGAATTTATTTCAACTTTTAAAAAAGCTTTTACACAGAAGCCAATAGAACTACATGTATAAGACAATCGCAAAGCGTTTCATTCAAGAAATCCTTCTTACATCCTGTTCCAGTACGTCCTGGAAACAGCTGATTGCTGAGCCAACTTTGGCTCTGCAACTACCACCACCACGTCCACCACCACTCCTCTACACAGCCTATAGCATGCTCCTAACAGCTGATCACCACGTGCTTGGATCCCCCACCTCTTCAACCCTACCCCCACCCACCCACACCCCGCCCCATCTTTCTCGCCCTACCGCTTTCTCTGTTCTGTGCTAAACACTGCTACAGCTTCTGCTGCTGTTCCTAGAATGTATGTGCCCTAGAAAACCTTCACCTTCACCTTCGCCGCCCCCACCCTCGCCCATCTGCGGCTACACCCTCCCCCTGTATTCAGCACGGCAACAAGGATCAGTAATAGTAAGGATATGAGTAGGGCTTGCATGGTGGGGTTTAGTGTGTGTAGCAGGGGGGGGGGGCACTCTCCTGAGGGCCTTTATTGTACTTATCAATTATATTGTCAATAGCATATCGCCACGATAAACAATACTTTAAGCTGATAACTATTCAATTTTCAACTATTCAAGAGAGAGGGGGAGTCGCTATATATCGGTGGGACAGGAATATCTTTTAGTTGGTATTTAAAGTCATCAATAAAGGTGTTGTTTGATTTTAATTTCATTTTTTACTAGCTTTCGGCCGACTTGGCCTTCTTCAGGCGATGTCTATCTTATTACTATTGCTATTCAAATTACTTTATTACTAAGGATTGAATCTTGGCAAGATTTCCAACCAAATACTATTGTTTTATGCATTCACATTCTAGTCTCAATCTCCTATTAATTCATAATTATATTTGTTTCTATAATTCTGAACATGTTGGTCATATCAAGTTGTCACATCTTGCCTGTCGTTACCTTTCCCCTTATATCTACATATATAATTGGCAACACACTTTTTAAATATTCACTCGTATAGCCTTTGTATGTTATGGAATTGGGAAGTTATATATTGGGAGAAGTTATTACTCGTGTACTATTGTGATGAATCATGTTTTAATTATTCAATGTTTCAGGAAATATAATAAGTTAGATGTGGGTATTTCATATAGATTCGACATACTATTAAATAGCAGAAACAGGTATATGAGAGCCTAGGCTTTCTCATTAGGTTTCAGGCATATATCATGCCGAATAATGTGACTGATATAGTCGTCAGCCCTGAGTCGTATTCACAATTGACAGGGTTCTCCTTATTACTCGATCATGTCCCCTGTGTTATAATGTATATTGCTATTTAGTATACCAGTAAATACACTTGATGATACGTTCCAGATGCCAAGTTGTTTCGTAAAATATATGTAGATGGTAGTGAGCTTGCTGAACTTGCAGCAATAGTCACATTATATGGAAAACCTTCTCATGACGGAACGGAGATAAAATAATAATTATACACAGACTACAGTAGACTACTTCTGGAAATAGGAGCTGTTGCTGCCATAGATGCCAGTATAGCTACCATTCCCGGTGGTTTTACCCATTATAAAAGGGCTATTTTAAAAATATAATCGTGGGGAAAACCACGCTGAATCATTGTGACATGCCCTGCCTCCCGCTTGGATAAACTCAATGCTGACTGAGCCTATAATAGATATAATTTCATAACTTTTCCTTCTCCTAAAACCATGAGCATGTGAAGAAAATATGTGACATTACATGTTTAAGTTTATACTTGGCCTTGATCAAACAAGCCTTGTCCTCTCCCTCTGCTCGCGACCTCGTTCTGTCCTGGATTTGGGTGTACTACAAGTAGTTGCCAAATATGTGGCCACCAAATATAAAAGAGCAACTATTTTTTAATGACTTCCTATAAGAAGATTACTTTAGGACTTCTAGATGTGAATGTTTGAACAGTGACATCGCCTCGGCCAATGTACTAATATGTACTTTCTACTATGCACCATAATATTATAGCCTAAAGTATATGGAAGGGAGCGAGGCGATTACATAGGCTAAGCCTAGAGTAACCCCACAATGGATGAGTTGTTTCACTTTGCCTCGCCCTCCTACAGGCCCTTGCCTCCACCGAAGCTTGGCAATGGCAACTGCCCAGGCCCTCTCAGCGCCCACCACTACCACCGCCCACCACCCAGCGCGGCTCCACAACACTGACCCATGCTGGAGCAGAAGCCGCTGCTTTACCAGCTGCAAGACACGAAGCAAGCGAGCAATCCTTGCAGGAACGCTGCCTCCCGATCACGTGAACAGCACGCGCTGCCCATGTCTGCATTCTGCTCTCTGATTGGTCCGCTCCTTTTGTAAACGCTAGAAGCACGCGGTGACCTGCTTACAATGCCCCTACGAGCAGGACCCGAGAGAGAGCTTCTGACACACCATTTCAACATATGATTGCAGGAAGGCAACCAAGAAGGGATCATTGCTACGCATATATATATGCACCATACATCCATTTGGACCATTTATACTGAAACATTCCTTGGAGAGCGTCCGTACTGAGACATGACAAGTCCAGAGTCTGAGAGTGAGAGTAGACCTAAGAAGGAACCCAGGAAGGATCTGTATCACATTATTAGTGCAAGGCAAAGGAGATATACAGAGACTGTATTAGCCATGGGAGGAGCGACTGAGGAAGAGGTGAAGCCCGTTGTGGTGGCCGTATCACAGGCCGTGTGTAAGCAGAATGAAAAGTTCGTCATCAAAAGTAAGTTTGTAGGAAGTTTTGGAAACAGAATTGTCTGTAAAATTGATAACACAAGGATTGATTTCCCTAGAAATTCCTAAAACTGAGTGTTATAGGACATAGGATGAGATGGAGATAATGGAGAAGATAAGATCTATAATGTGAGCCAGCTGATATGGTTAACATTATCATCACTCAACTATCAGATAACTCTCTGGGAACTATTGTTTTTCCCCCGCAAAACTAATTGTTTTAATCAATATACATTTGTCTAACTGAAACATACTTAATAATATTCTCATGCTGCTTAGAGGAATCCTCTCCCTCTAAACATACTGTTACTATACAGGCTGTTAAATTGATATACCACACATTTCCGGGCGCATATTATATTTTGTCACTATTCATATTCAATAATAATATAATAAAAATCCGTTGATAAATGTACGACGTTTGCTGCAATAAATGTATCAATTCGACATGATTTCACCCTCAGTTGTTGAACTCGATGGTATAATCATGATGTCATTATACTTCCACGACTAGTCAAATACATTCCGTGGTTATACCTTTATATGATTAGGGAAAAACAACCAAATGTGGAAATTTAAGCGTTTCATTGAATCATGAATCGACTGGGATTGGGTGGCCATACTCCCTTCAATTCGTTAAAGTAAATAATGGGAGATCGCCATGCTTGAACATTTCTAGGACATTAACACAATGAATGAAGTTATTCTGACTGGAAATGGAAATGGAAAGAATTCCCTAGTAGAAGAAATAAGTGAAATATAGTTAAAAGCTGTGGGTTTGGCTGTTTTGCCGCGTTAGCAGGGCACGCTCTGTACACGCACCGCCCAGCTGATCAGGCTAGTTCCGCAGTGCACCACGGGGCAGCACCACTGCAGCTTGGTCATACATTAGTCATTAACATATCACCGGGCCAGTGGTGTGATGAGCGGTAACCATGCCAAACCTGATGATATCACCTGGCCGGTATTCTTGAACATCTATCACCTGATAGTGATCAGTAATTGATATAACTAGATCTGGCATTTATTCATATAACTCGCTCAAGTCTGCTAATTAGGTGGCAGAGTTTGTGTTGGTCAATATGCCCTTATTGGGGGAGGTGATTAAGGATCGGTTTCATTGTGATTAATTAGAAACGAACATTTTTACTTTATCCGAAGAAACCTTGGCTCTCTCCAAATTATGAGACCTCCATGGCAGAAACTCTTTTGTTTCAAATCTGTCAAATTGTGGTGTTTCAAAAATATTTCCCAATATTGGTCTTCTATATTCTGCTAAATTATATTGAAAGCAATTAAAGTACTCTCGTGGCAGTAGATTACTGTCTATTGCTGGAATCTGGGCTTTTCTGTCTTAAGGTGTTCCATAGTGTAGCCACATAGTTACAATGCTCGTTTAAAATATATACAGAGAGAAACAAACAATACCTAAAAGAAAGAATTTGTGAAAGGAGCGGAAAAATTGAGAACATGGTCCAAGAGTTAATGGAAAATAACCACATGCTAGACTCCATGTACACTTGTGTTGATCCCTGCATATTACTTAATTCTGTCCTACAACCTGCTGGCTCGGGCTCAAAATACCTTTCTCAGAAGAAAAGTAAATAAATGTATACGTATATACATGGTACAGTTGGCTTATCCTTTGTAAACTGGGCGCATTACAAGAACCCAGACGACTGGGGTAATGCTAACCCAGTGGAAATAAAATCTTAAAAAAAAAAAAAAAAAATGTAAACAAGATATATGAGAAACCAGCTAAGTTGACCCCCAGCCCCATCCCGCTCCCTATCGGCTTCTAATCCCTTCTTAGATAGAGCTGACATTGGTTGTGCCATGCTATAGCAGGTGGGCCTTCCCCCCTAAGTGCTGCCCTGTCGTCTTACATGGCTCTACATGCTATGTTGGTCAGATTTTCAGAAAATGTACAATTCGCCGTCACCAATCCTCTCAAATAACCCATATTTAAGACAGAAATGAGCTTCAAAATGCAGTTCAACATAACAGAACTGATACTTTAAATCAATGCGATCCAAAATATACCCAGTGTTCATAATTTTTCAGCCTAATTTAGCAGAACTTCCTAAATGGGTAGATGTGCCAATTGTACATTTTCTGAAAATCTGACCCATGTAGTTATCATGTAACTTAGAGAAGCTTGGAAGAGGTTGGACAAACAGAAAGATTACAGGCCAGGACTGAGGAGTGAGGTGGCTAGTCGCTGAATGACATAACTCAGCTGGCGTATAGTCAGGAAGTGGTCAAATATAGAGATTATTTTGCTATTGACTTCAGGAAGAAATATGAATGATGATAAACATGTTTATACTTGCTGTTGATTTCCTGAATTAACGTTATTTCCATCCTATATAGCACATGAGAGCTTATAGACTAACAGGTCCGGCATCTACTCTGACTTTGATATATTCCATTGGTTTGATTAAAATAAAGCTTTTTTCGTCCACTTACAGAGTGGTTCCTATTTTCCAATGTTTTGCCATGTTTACTTACTTCCCATTTCCAGAGACGAGTGTGGTAATATTATCAACATACATTAACCCATTCCTTTATTTGTATTTTCCAGGGCTAAAGGTGAAGATGGCCAACTGTTTTGACTTCAGGAATCGGACCACCAGTTTTGATCTGCATCACATAGGTCAAGGTACCAAGATGTCATTATTAAGTAAACTCTTCAGGAGCAAGTCCGACACCAGCGTCAAATCCCCTAGAAGTCCCGGGGAATCACCTGGTACATCCCCTAGAACATCACCCAAAAGCTCACCTGGTATGTACAATACAACTTTAATTATAAACAAAATGTGTTCTATTAAAAATACAAATGTGCTCTATTTTATATATAATGTGTTCTTTTTATATACAAAATGTGTTCTATTTATTCATGTATTGCATCCCACCGAGTTTAGTTACTTCAAATTATTTTACATATACAATACACATGATGCACACATACAATATATTGCCCACACATATTCCAGTATCAGAAATTGATTGGAACCGTTGACGCATTCGTACCAGAGCCATTAGAACTTTAGACACTCATTTGTTTCCCTGAACACTACTGTGTGTACGTAGATGTTACATTAGGGTTGGATGTGCCGCAAATCTAACGTTGTTTTAATTGCTTGTTCCAGGTGCACCAACTAAGCGTAGATTTATGCGCGTAGTACGTGATGACAAACACCAAGGGGAGGAGTATGTAAACCCACATGTAATCAGGAAATACAACCCAGGCTTCTGGGAAAAACAATACATGCTTAAAAAGTCGCACTCTCTGGACGAGGACCCTGATAGACCGCTACCATACACTGTGAGCGGACACACAATCCTCAAAAAGCATTCCTCCCTCGACGAAGGACAATCTAGCGGTTCCAATTCACCCACTGGCGAGAAAAAACATACCACCTTTAAGGAGGTAGTAGAGGTGGTAGAGTATCACCCCAAAACCAGGTGCAAGTTGATTTTGGAAGACTCTTGTATTGTTAAAGAGAAGTTACATGACGAATGGGAGGAGTGCTTAGATGTGGAGTACCAAGTGTCCAGGGAACAATGTGATAACATTAATGAGGAAGAGTCGTGTAAGGCTATCATGGACATTGTACTTGATCAGGTCTCAAGGGCTGTACCTCTGGAGCAGATCAAAGAAGGAGACCGTGAGGAAGAGGAGGACGATGTTCTAGCGGCGACTGGAGGGGCTTCAGCTTCACCTGGGTGTAGCTATGGCAACGGAGTGGTCAGCATGGAGGCAGAGGCTTCCCCAGCCGATCCCAGTGGAGGCTCTGACACAGAAATCTCGGCCAAAAGATCAAAGTTAGAAGAGAAAGCCCCGGAATTAAGCAGTAATGAACCTTAAAGGTAAGACAACTTTATGATTATATATGATACTATTTTTAATTGGTTTAGATTAGTGATACTTGTTAAAATTGAGCACTTTTATTAAGACTAGTCTATCTGAATCGAGTTCGCTATTGAAATGACAACTATGTATCGTATCCATATCTAGATGTAATAGATTATGAATATGAAAAATAGCTAAAAATGACTTATTGAATTAAAGCAGAGGTAAATAGTGGAGGATGAGGCCAGTTCATGTATCCGATATTAACCCGATTAAAACTGATTTAAATTAAGATGTGCTCATGTTGTCGAGTATTGAACTAATTATTTGTAATTTTCCTTCCAGAGCGTTCCCACGACCCTAAGCTGAAATCGCTCATTACGACGTCACATTCCTCCTGATAAACCGTCGCTGCGTTTCCTTAGCATCCACTGAACGTCATGAACATACGCGTTCTTGACAAGCAAGCTCACATGATGACATGAAGTGATGACGATGAAGGCAGGAATTGATGACTTTACAGGAAGTGTTCATTTTTGATAGAGGGCAGAGCTGCGCTTCTCAACTGTTAAACGGGTGTGGCAGTTGTGCTACCATTGTACAATCGGAAATAACTGTCAATGACTGTCAGTCAGTGTCTGTGTTCAATCCTATAAAGGGACAACATCTGCTATTAGAGACAGTAGAGGGACCATGGTTTAAATGTGAACGTTCCCCTAAGAGACTACACAAATTTATTACTTCTACCTGGTCAGGCAAACCTCTGCTCATAACGAGAAGTGGCCACCACCGGAAGTTATATATGACGTCATTTCCGCGCAGTTTCTCCTCTGGCTTATCCGGGACTCGTCTATTGTGGCTCTGATGTTCTTTTAGCGCAGAGAGATGGAGAAACGAAAGAGTAAATCTGAGAAAATATAAAGAAGAGGTTTTTTTAATTTTATTTATTTGATGTAATGAGGCACATTTAATGTATACATTGGTAGAGACAGCTACCTCAGTATATGACACTTTTTAGCATTGGTGAGTCTTATGAAGACTTCCTGTTTCCATGGGAACAAAGACTGCGTAAAGAAGAAGAAAGTATTGGAAACCTAGCAGGCATGAGTCAGTATCTATATGTATATGCCCCTTGAAACTTGCCCATACAAAATTTAAATTTAAAGAATACTACATTATGGGCCTTTTTTTAAGGAGCAGTCCTGTGGATATATCCCAGTGATGTACATTGAGAATATTTTTTATCGCCGCCACATCATACCGATGGGTTTTACATAAAGGTGTGTTTCACTTACCTCCGATGACCCTTACCAGTCGTTGCTTTTTGCTGCTACGACGAGACGTTGTATCATTCCAACTGGATTGGTGATGTTTTTTCTTATATCGGAAATTGATATTAGTTAAAACTATCACGCTTATTCGGAAAACATCGCAGAACGAATCGGAGGTATTGAGTTGAAACAGTTTTTATGATATTTGTGCCCTCGGTGAAGAAAGAAATTGTTCTCTTTTACTGGCAAATTACTTTAGTGACTCAATGGTTTTAGTCGTTTAACCACGCTGATGTCATGTTGGTTCTTGTCATGCCCGCTAGGTGGTTACTGTGTAGATAGAGGGCGCTGTGCGGGTCTCAGCGGGGAGAGAAACTGCCATTATCATGTAATGCATGTAAAATACGAAACACTATCATGTAACCACATGTAAAAGAGGGACTTTTTACATTAGGAGTGGGGTGGGGTTAGTTGCAGAAGGAAGGGATGAAATACATGTTTTTTTGTGAGTGAAAGGAACGGCATTGAAATTAATGAATGTGATAATAATTGTAAATATTTGTGTAAATGTGTGTGTATATATATGAAAGCAGAGTCATTATAAAAATGTTGCTATTGGAATGATGGAGATACTAATGTGGAAAGGACCAAATGTTTGAAGTATAGTGATGGAAATATGTCATGAAAGGATGAGAGTTTATATATATTCAATATAGCATTAGCAACGTGAAAGGCACAAGTGCATATATAATGTATTCATGAAAAATGATAAAAACAAAATGTGTATCAAGAGACATATTTGTGTTGGCCAAATTGTACGTTTGTAGCATATTTCAGTGATATTTTGGTAAGAAAATAAGCGAAGAAAAATATGAATTACTCATAATATGGCTGGATGAAGATGGAAAAAATGTGGACGTGCTTTAACTAAACAAGCCTAATACATCCGTTCAGGGAATGGTTACTGTAGTAATCAGTCGCTTTGAAACTTTATTGTCTTCCTATCTTTTCTGGTTAAGTTGAAAAAAGTACATTATTACATTACTGTTAGTTCAAGCATAAAGACCGCAATTGTGATATTAGTATCCGTGCATTGTTAATAGCTGTGAGAGTGAGAGTTGGGGAAATAAGGGATTCACATTAGCTACTGTGCATGTCTCTTATCAACCATGGGAGCTACTGATCCTACTTTACATTACACTTGTTCCACATCATTAATTTGTTAAAAACTACCGTGGAACATGTTGTGTGATATAACTGTCACTTAACCCCCATGGTTACATGCGTCTGTAAATTAAATATGGCATCAATGCGAATCCCTTATCCTAGAATCAAATGGTTGAATGTTGGGTGTTTATCATGTTTTATTTGAAGAAAAGTGTATTTATTTTTAAAATTCAGCTAAATAGTTCACAGAGAATCGGTGCTCGTTATAGCAAGAAATAATAAAAGGTAATGGTACAAATGTGGAAGTCAAAGTCATAATATTACCTATTGAGTATATTATATCGTAGGGATGATGTATGAATGTTGATAATTTATTCTAAGATAAGTGGTTTATCCAAAGATCTATCATTTATCCAATGATCTAATCCCATGTATTGCGTGAGAAGAGCTCAGCTCCTGATTGGTTGGGTGTGAGTGTATGTACGTCGGCCACCGGAAGATATTTTATAAGTTTGTACATTTCTAAAAGTCGTACAATAAAATGGTCGGTGACAATTGTATAAACAAACTTTCCTTGCCTTCAGTTTTCTTTCCATTACAGAACACAATCTTTGTTTTTGTCCCTGCTACATATCGAACTGATTTATGGTAATTACTTGGACTATCCTATGTACAAAACTACCTTTTTTCCAATACAATCTCCGACGTCAAATGCAATAGAACATGTATACTCCTAGATAGAATTCGCTATTTACTATATGCCCCTAGACAGACATCTCAACTGTCCCAGAGCTAGTTATACTGGCTAATACGCCCCTAGCATAGACAAATATTGAAATAGAAACCTTTGTTTGGGGTTTTGGATCGTCCTAAGTTATCTTAAATTGACTAAAAGCTAAAGGTAAAACCAATTCGAATTGATATAATTTACGTACGATTTTTATTGCACCCCTTTCTCGCACGTTTGAAGTGGAATGCGCATATATAATAAACAAGGATATACAATTATTTCCAGATGACACAATCGACTAAAAGGGAATCTTGGTTTTTAAATTCTTTCTTAGTTAAAGAAAGTGTTCAATCGGAGCTCACATTTTTCCAACGATTGCAAAAAGTATGAGGAGGATCAGACGATCTATTCTTTACTTGACATCATTGTGTTCTCAGCTCTGCTACTCATTACATTCAAATACTCCCAGTACTTGAGTGTACGTGCGCTTGGGAACGACAATAGGGAGATTTAGCAACAACAACGCACCAACACAACACGCATCCATTTGTACATTATTGCCGTTCAACGTGGGGATATTATATATCCGAGATAGATCTCGATAGTGCTCTAGTGCTCTCGAGATATCCCCACAACGGTAGTAATGTACAAATAGTTAGTGGATACGTTAGTGTTGTGTTGGTGCGTTGTGGCTGCTAAATCTCCCTAATAATGGAACTGTCACCGCCTGCACCACTGAGTAGACTAGGACTGGCAACATGACATATAACAACAGCTCTATTAACCCTGCGCCAACCCCTGTCCCAGCTAATAGAATAGTATATATCTCTTTTTTTTGCCAGATACTATTAGAAGGCCAAGTCGTTTAACCCTTCTCTCTCTATTATTTAATTCTCCAATTCTACACGTTTAACCCTTACCCGTGTCTAATTTAAGTTAATCAATTTGTTTGACACGACCTCCGCGCCCCTCCTCTCCAGCTCCACATTTAACTTCCTATGCTCTGCAATGGTGACTTCACGATGGCACACTTTATTTGATATACACTATTCCACACGGTCTGTGTTCTACGTTGTAGTATGCTTCATACACAAACCAATTTCCTACATCTGTTGTTTATTATCTTTTAGTTTATCCTATTCATCCAATTTCATCCCATTTCATCCCATTTCATCCCAGCAACCCCTGATCACTGCCATCATTCTCCAACCGGTGTATGATAGGGCGTATCACTGACACATACACTCCCATAATGTATAGTAAGGAAAGAAAGTGTGACCTGAAACCATAAAGGATGATATAGTCTGTCCGAAAAGTAGTTGACACGTGATTCCTTAGTCCCTTTAAGGGGAGGGAAAAGTGGGAGATTTCTGATTTCTATTTATGACAAGGATCTGTCCACTCTTTGCCCAGCGAGTTGCTTATTGCAATCAACCATTGAGAAACAAGGCCAGTATAACCAGCTCTTCCTTCCTTTTAACCAAAACAACAGCTGCAGCACATGGAACAGAAACAGCACAATACAGTACAGCTGGACATTTGGCCATGGTTGGTCGCAAACGGCCATGGTTGGTCGCAAACGGCAATGGTCGGTCGCAAACGGTGATTCTGGGACAATTAGTTTGAAGTCAAAATTCTCCCACTTTTCCCTCCCCTTAAAGGGACTAAGGAATCACGTGTCAACTACTTTTCGGACAGACTATAGAAATGAAGTGTCGAAGCACCACCACAAAGGAACATGGGACCAGTCAAGGACCAGTATGGACATCCTTGTTGTCGAAGACCTGAGGTATTAATTATGATTAGGTATGTGGGAATGGTGGTATATTTTCTATGCTGGAATCGAAGGGTTTCTTCTAGTCTAGTTTTCTGTGGCATAAAACTTGGTTTACCCAAGATTCGAGCAGATGTGTGATATGATATAAAACCCTCCTGCGACGGTCCAAAGACCGGGTATATGGGTCAGATTTTCAGAAAATGTACAATTCAACTTTCACCAGTCCTCTCAAATAACCCAAATTTCAGACGAAAATAAAGTTCAAAATACAGTTCAACCGAACCAAACAGATTGCTAGAATCAATGTAATGCCGAATGTATTCGAATTTACCTAGTATTGACCAAAGTTCAGCCTAATTTAGCAGAATTTACTAAATGTGTACAGCTGCCAATTGTACATTTTCTGAACATCTGACCCATATACCCTGTATACCCACAAGACAACCCTCAACACAAGGGGTATATGGTATGTATACCTCAACACAAGGCATTCTGCGTCTGGCTAGTACTAATGCACATATACCAGGGGTATACATTCACAAGGAAGTACAATATATTATGACAAATATTTACATGGGCATATAGTCAAAGTAGAGCAAGTAAATAAGGCAGAAATAACCGGAAACTATAGCCGCAAATGGCCGGTGACCAATAATTGTTACCATCCGGATATCTTTCATGATAGTTATAGATATCAACATACGACTTCACATAGACTTCAAGTACTGTATATTTAACATGCCAAATCAGGGTCATGAACCAGGCCGATAAAAAGTTCAAGCAACTGTTACGCGAAATACTTATCATAACATTAGCATAATGCCGGGCCCACACATTCAAGAACTCAGAGCCGAATTGGCCTTAAGACAATTCGTGTGAATTTAAAATCATTCTTAAGAAAGATACTTGAGTTCAGTAATGTGTGGACTTTCTCGGGAGGAAACCTACAATTCATATGACAAATCGTGGGTTCTTACGACAATTCATAAGCAATATCTGGGACTTTTCGTGAGTTCCCAATTCGTACGAATTGCAAGTTCTTGAATGTGTGGGCCCGGCTTATTTTAAAGTCTAGAGTAAATAATTATACTATACTTTTAAATCAACGTGACTGCCATGTAAAAAGAAATATGTAGAGTATAGAGACAATTGACATGAGCAGTATCAAATTGAAATATAAACTCAAGTGACAGGTTGCTGGCGACTGCATGTGGGCCTACACCACAAGTGAAGTGACTGCAAAATGTGCTAATCCCAAGAAACTTTTGGATTTACGTCTCATTACTTTAGAACCATTAACTCTTAGAATAATATACCAACTTAGGAAAATTAGAAAATAGACAGAATGCAGATTAATAGTAGTGGAGAGGAGTTTCCCTGTCCCGAATGTATTATATGAGCATATTCATAAGATAAGATAAGAGAATTTCTTATTTGCCTTTGTGATGTTATATGGACAAACATGTCGTGGGCTTCTCAAACAGAGGTCATGACCCTGCCTCCTTGAGAGGATCCAGGCACCGGTATCGCACAAGCGTAAGTTGGTAACTTGATACCCGCGTAGCGGTGACATTTCTTTGATAGGGATGGGTGGAAGACGGAATTCCATTAAACCTCTCGAAATCTGTCACCTCCTCATGAAAACAACAGCTGGGGCCACGGCGGTGGCTCTGGCCGGCCCACCCGATTTTGATGACACCTCCTCCTGGCTTAGCTTTAACCCTTTTCCCTCCAATGTACCAAGCTCAGTTTGGTAAAGTATAGAGCAGCTCTTCCCTGTGCTTAGTTCATATGGAGTTTCATTCTCGACTGAGCAACATGTCTCTTCCCATTCATTCAACAACACCAACGACTTCCAGACCTAATCCACTGAAAAGGCTCAAAGGTAGGCCTATTACGAGTAAGGAGAAGTGGATAATATTGAGTGTGTTCAACTGTTTTAGGGAAAAGAAACCAAAAGCAACAGTTGAAAAGATTGCGGAAATTACCTCCAATGCTACTGGCATATGCACTACCTCAATTTTCTGTATTCGGAAAGAACTTAAGGAAACAGGGAAATTAACTACACCGGGTAAAACAAGGAAAAGAAGAGTAGGTGATGGAAGGAGTACGAAATTTGATGAATTTACTCTATCAGCCATCAGGAGACATGTGCATTTATTTTTCAAAAGAAATGAGCCACCAACATTAGCCAAAATTCTTCAATCACTCCAAGAGGACGATACGATTCCACGAATGAGTTCAATGACCCTGCATAGAATTCTTCGCAAAATAGGAATTGTGTACAAAAAGAGGACGAGAAAAAGCATGATGATAGAGAGAGAGGACATAGTCTCATGGAGAACCAATTATCTGCGAGATATCAGAAAATATCGCTCAGAGAAACGTCCAGTGTTTTACCTCGATGAAACGTGGGTCAATGCGGGGCAAACTACCCAGAGAGCTTGCCAAGATACCACCATAACCAACCCTAAAGATGCTTGGTGTTCTGGATTATCTGCAGGGCTTGTAGAACCAACATCAAGGGGTGGTAGATTGATCATGCTTCATGTAGGAAATGAACATGGGTTTCTACAAGGGGCTGGTCTCATATTTAGAACTGTTGCTGACTATCACGGTGATGGTGATATGAACGGAGAGACATTTGAGAAATGGTTCACTAAGGAACTTCTCCCCCGTATACCAGACCGGTCAGTTATTGTGATGGACAACACAAGCTACCACAGTGTAAGAATGGAAACATTTCCAACATTTAGTACTTTGAAAAAAGACATGCAGGACTGGCTAACATCGAAAGGAATTCCATGGACATGTAAAATGTTCAAATCTGACTTGTACGATCTAATTAAACAAAATAAACCAGCACGTGTTTCTTACAGACTGGATCATATAGCACAGGAGAAAGGATACACTGTACTTCGACTTCCTCCCTATCACTGCGAATTAAATCCCATTGAGATGGTTTGGGCACAAGTCAAACGCTATGTTGCCTCTGAAAACACTACCCACAAGATGGTAGATGTAGAGAAGCTAGCACATGAGGCATTTCGGCGGGTAACACCAGAACAATGGGCAAACTATTGCCGACATGTACAGGCACAAGAAGAACAAATGTGGGAAGTAACTGGAATCATGGACAGATTAGTTGACCAAGTCGTTATAAATATTGGGACAGATGATAGTGAATCAGACAGTGAGATTGAAGACAATAGTGATAGTGATTAAGATAATAATTGTTCTGAGAATGTATTGGAAGGAGTGGTGCCACTGGATTTGAGTTCTCCCAATAAACACAAATAATATCAGGACACATGTATGTATTAATTCGTTTCACTTAATTATTAGTAGCTATTGGCCATACAATTTAAGTTGCCATGCAACCAATCCAAAACTCTATAACTTAAAGGAATTCAAAACTTATCTTAAGGGCTATATGCTGAAAGAATAATAGTAGGGCAGGGGGGAAGGTACTTCCTGGGTCGCCTCCCACTCCTGGCCGCAGGAGTTTGTTGTTTTAAGTGCGACCCACACTAGAGACATTTCACGGCCGATTTAGGTGTCCGACTCTTTTTAGGAATTAAGATTCAGTCGGGGATCAATTTTCTTCACTCGGGGATTAAAATCAGCGATCGGGAGGTCTCCCGATTGCTCCAAGGGACCTTTCCTAAAAGTTAAATCCCAAAAACGGCCGATTTAACCGGTTTAATCGGCGATTTAATTTTTTTATTAATCAGCTACTAGTTTGGGTCTAGGCCCGACTGGTCGGGAGCTCCATAAAGGTAGTCGGCTGGTGTTCCCGATCGCTCGGGAGGGCCCTCCCGATTATCCAATATAATGGATAATCGGGAGAGCCCTCCCGACTGATCGGGGTGGGAAGCAAATGTTCATTTTTCAACTTTTTCATTTTTTTTTTTTTCATTTTTTTTTCATTTTTTTCATTTTTTTCATATTTTTCATATTTTTTTTTTTTCATTTTTTTCCCATCTACCTTGTCTAGGGTTTTGCTCTCAACTGCAAAATGCCATTGAAATGCTCCAAACCGCAAATGTCATTAAAATCCCATTAGGACGGAATTTTTTTTTTTCATTTTTTTCCCATCTTTCTTGTCTAAGGTTTTGCTCTCAACTGCAAAATGCCATTGAAATGCTCCAAACCGCAAATGTCATTAAAATCCCATTAGGACGGAATCTTTTTTTTTTCATTTTTTTTTCATCTACCTTGTCTAGGGTCTTGCTCCAAACCGCAAAATGCCATTGATATTGACTATTTCCAATTAAAAATTGACTTTTTGATTTGACTTTTTGATTGACTATTTTGACTTTTTGATTGACTTTTGACTTTTGATTGACTATTCTGACTTTCGATTGCCTTTTTTATTGCCTTTTCTGACTTTCTGATTGACTATTCTGACTTTTTGATTGACTTTTCTGACTTTTTGATTGACTATTTCAACTTTTTGATTGACTATTTCGACTTTCTGATTGACTATTTTGACTTTTTGATTGACTATTTTGACTTTTTGATTGACTATTTCGACTTTTTGATTGACTATTTTGACTTTCTGATTGACTATTCTGACTTTTTGATTGACTATTTTGACTTTTCGATTGACTATTTCAACTTTTTGATTGATTTTTTCGACTTTCTGATTGACTATTTCGACTTTTTGATTGACTATTTTGACTTTCTGATTGACTATTCTGACTTTTTGATTGACTATTTTGACTTTTCGATTGACTATTTCAACTTTTTGATTGATTTTTTCGACTTTCTGATTGACTATTCTGACTTTTTGATTGACTATTTTGACTTTTAGATTGACTATTTCAACTTTTTGATTGACTTTTTCGACATTCTGATTGACTTTTCTGACTTTTTGATTGACTATTTTGACTTTTTGATTGACTATTTAGACTTTTTGATTGACTATTCTGACTTTCGATTGCCTTTTTGATTGACTTTTCTGACTCTCTGATTGACTTTTCTGACTTTTTGATTGACTTTTCTGACTTTTTGATTGACTTTGATTGACTATTTCGACTTTCTGATTGACTATTCTGACTTAACGAATGACATTTCTGACTTTTTGATTGACTTTCTGAGATTGCGCAGAGTATAAGCATGTGCATGAGGGAGAATACATTTTTATTTTTTTTCCAAATGCTCTCCATTCCCCCTGCCCTCCTTCAGTAGTTAGGCCTACAAAATGAACAGTCCCTAGGAATGGGACATGCACGACTGCGCCGACTTGTTTGTAACGTTACAACGTTACGTTGTGAACTTGGCTAAGCAGAATATTTCTCTCATCTTCTGCGTTATTTCCTTCACTATATGGGTCAGATTTTCATAAAATGTACAATTCGCCTTCACCAATCCTCTCAAACAACCCACATTTAAGACAAAAATGAGCTTCAAAATGCAGTTTAACATAACAGAACTGATACTTTAAATCAATGTGATACCAAATATACTCAGATATACCCGATATTCATCATTTTTCAGCTAAATTTAGCCGAATTTCCTAAATGTGTAGAACTGCCAATTGTACATTTTCTGAGAATCTGACCCATATAATGTCACTATATAATCTGAACTTGAAAAACTTAAAAGTTTGGAATCCATATAGGGAAGGTTTTGATTTTCAAAGTCATATGAAGTGAGACGGTTGACCAATAGAATTGACCATCTATAGAGATATTATTGTAAAGTATGCAAAACTATATATGGCTAGATAGAACTTGAGGAGATCTAGGCAATAGAAGTACTTTTGATAGTATATAACAATATAGTAAGCATTCCTTAATCATCCTATTTTAAAGGGGGGTGATCCCATTTTGTGAGAATGGGTCATATATATATGAGCAATTCTAACGAATTGGGCTCACTTGCATGCATGCATTTGAAATTTTAGCCAAAAATACCCCCTGTGTACCCATTTCGTGAGAACTGACCATATATATACACACAAAAACATATATGATGCAGACACTATGTATATCTATACATATTTATGCATACACCTGCAAGGAAGAGGGAGTAGAGTAACTCCTGATTATATTAGTCAACTCCCGATTATAGTGGTGAGGACACTATTCGGGGATATGTTTGGGTCAACTCCCGATTATACTGGCATTTCCTGCAATCGGCGCTAGTGTGGGACAAAAAAATTGCCAGGTTTATTCCTAAAAGTAACCGCGCCGATGCATCGGGAGCACTTTAATCGGCCGATTTAACTTACTTCTCTAGTGTGGGTCGACCTTTAACAGTAAATTGTATAATCATGAGTTGTTATTCCAATCATGAGGTGGCATGGAAATTGCCGACACAACATTTTGTAAGCTTGTAAGACTTACCCCCTCTTTAAAATTGTTTAAAACCTACTGCAACTTCAAGCCAAGGCTACATAGCCCCCACAATAGATGTGGTAACATGATATGTTAATTTAGATTTATTTCATATGTATTTCTCTTGTATGTATTATAGAAACACTTATGTTCTTGTAGTGAATTAGAGGGTTCTGTCGGAAGAACTGTCAAGGCAGAGATATGTAACTCGTTTTTCCGAGTAGGCCATATGTAAAAAAAGAATTTGGAAAAATAAAGTTTCAATAATAACAACGAGATTATATTTAAATATAATCTCGTTGATAATAATAATGCATGAATATATGCGATGTGACTCATTTTCCTGAAACACATCACATACAACAGGCGACAAGGGTTAAAGTAGTGAGAGGGTATCAGGTTTCGCGCCACGTTCCGGTCTACCGACAGAGGCGGTAGCGCAAATCGGGGAGGCGATCTTAACGACCAAGGAGGCAAGCTTAAACGACCAAACCATATGGCATTTTCTCCCTTTATTCCGCGGGAACATGTTCAGAACTACACTGGTCCTGAATGGTTTAGCTTCCTGGGAAATGTTCTGCCTTTTCTGATCATTTATGACATGGCATTGGTACACAATTATCAGTAGGTAATGTCATCAGTAGGAATATCCAAGGTATATATTTCCAGAAAATGGCCAATAGGTAAATGTGGGAAATAACGATAAGATCAATAAATGTTTATTTACTAACTGGCTTTTGACTCTTTTAAAGGGATATAAAGGACTGTTTTGGCGATTGTTATTTCAAATCAAAGCTATAAAAAAAACTACGAATATCTAATCTTGATAAGAGCTCACGAGTGGTATTACTGCTTTTAGTGGATGCTACGTAATGTAATTGTAATTTAACTTATGTCGAGGTAACACCTAAATAAGTATCCCAGCAGTATATTTGTAGTTTTATTTGGTGGTGAATGATCGGTGGGGAATGGTCTTTTTCATTATTACTATTAACGTATGAAGTTGATTCCAACGTTTCGGACCTGTGGATGGTCCTTCATCCAGGACTTTTAATTTAAAACTTTTTTTTTTTTTTTTTTTAAGGGTTTATTCAACATAATGCTGCCATCTGGGCTAATACAATTCTAAATGTCATCAATGTCGCGTCCCTTGTAGATTTTTTTAGTTTTTTTTGTTTTTTCTTACATTTTCTTTCACACATCATCAATGATTTGATATCTCAGTTGTTTATCATTTGTACAACAACACCTTGGTTCTGACTTACAGACTTCTTCACCTTACAAATTTGAGAAACAAATTGTGGACTATCTCTTACATAATGCTAATAGTTTAATACTTTTTCATCATCCGTGTGTCTACCAGTGCATAAGTTGACGATTGGGATATAGTCTATACATTGACTCATGCATGCCCGCATTGGGTCTATCACAGGCTACATGTGATAGACCTACCTTGCACCTGTAGGGCTATATATAGACTATCTCTGGGTGTGTTGTGAATATATGGATGTAAAACAGTGACTTAGTTACAAGCGGTGCCAACTCCGTTCTTAGCGGTGGGCTCCACATCTTTCGTCAGCTCCTAATGTATTGTTTTGTTTCTCCACAAAGAAAACGTGTATATGCCCGAGAACATACGTGAAATAACGCTAAATATGGACTGTTTTTGTCCAAGAGGATTATTAACCTCAAGGCCAAGGGTGGGATAGGGGCTAGGGGCTAGGGGTTGGGGGTTGGGGGTTGGGGGTTGGGGGTTGGGGGTATTGTCTTTGTGTGATACCATTCTATACAGATATATTTTCTGATGTATTGACCGCCTATTGTTAACATATATCAGTAACTCTATTTAGTTTATAGGAAATCTTGCATTTTTCAAGGATACATTTAATTTTGGAATGTCGATTCCGCAATATCACCTGAGAATAGGAGAAAGACGGAACAGGCAGGGCGAGTTCACACATTTCAAATGAACTGTGGCGATCACTGCACGCATGATTAGGTTAGACGAGGTGGCATGTGTGTACCAAACAGGTACCGGTATTGTGGTATATTAATAGCACAGAACAATTGCCTGAACAAACACAATTAAACACGACCTAGGGATTCGATTCCGTGGTTAAATATTAAATCTAGTGACATTTATATGAATATGTATATATAACCTATCTATACCCTATTATATTATATTATATTATATAACATGTCAAAATGTGAACTTTCAATTGTACCTGGGAAACGTACATTGATCACAATTCAATTATCATAGATGCAAAAATCTTGAAAACTGTTTTAAAAGTATACAGGTCGAATGGACCCTTTTCATGTATTACACCTTTTCATTGTTATTGAACTATATTTCATCGGCGTACCTGAAAGGCCTGTAACACAGATAATATAATCCTTACTGAGAGACTATGTGAACTTGATTATGAATGCTTAAAAGGAAATTACATCTATTATTAGTATTAATAACAATTTGTCGCCACGAGCCTATCTTACGGGTGGGCTGACTGGACTGGGCTGGTATGAGCATTTGGCCGCGTATCTGTCGTTTGGTTATATTTGGCCGAGGTCGTCATGTAAGCAGGCCATCAATCATTGCTCTAATAATATCACCATGATGCGTAGTCAATACACAAACATGCTGTTGTTCCAGGGCCCCATAGCAATCGTAATTTATTGCACATTACGTATGTCCTATGTCTTTGAATTGTCGGCTATTCGCCAAATCAATTCCCATAGATCGTAGATTTTTTCGTAAACTTGTATTTACTTGGCTACCCGACATCCCCGGGTGGGGGTTTTCAGTCGCCCAGGGGGCATTATATGCACAATAGAGCATAATACAAGTTCATTCATACACATAGGATTAATTAATTTCTACTATAAATAAAATTCCATCATAAGTTGGGAGTTCTGGTACGTTTGATCAATGATAGATAATATCTACAGAAATGCAATTAACCACTAAAAAGTGTTAAAGGTTTTCTAATGTTCAAACATGAAGAAAGTTCATAGATCATGAACCACTGAGAAGTGTGATGATCCAATACAAGCATGAGTTATAAATGATTGTTAAGGGCCTAATTCACTAAGCCGATTCTCATGCGATTCTCACATAATTTACTACAAAAGGGTCTTCTGCGGCGCAAAATTGCATGAGAATCGGCTTAGTGGACTAGGCCCTTTAGTGGCAATGAATCCCCATCCAATGTGCCATATCTGATGTCACCACAGTTAGTGAATGAGGGCAGTTTTGATAAGGGGAAATGGGATCTCATTTTCCCTGGTCGTAATTCCTCTATATTTGCACTGACAAGTTGATGCTCATAGATCGCAGTTTTCATCGGGTACCGTATGTTTGCCATGATCATCAGTTAAGGCTGGGTTCCACTGCCCCGCTACTACTTCCACTACTCCTCCCGTTACTATGAGGATCATTTGGGGCCGTTTCTTTAGCAGTGGGAGCAAGTATGTAAAAGTAACTGGAATGGGTACTATTGGTATGTTGCTTCTAGTCTGAAGCGTGTGCAGACAACATTTTATTTTCACATGAGAATGGGTGTGTCAAGTAACGTGAGGAGTAACGTAGAGTGGTGCCAATTCCCTGCTACTTCCCATTACTTCAGCTACCAAGTAGCGGCCGTTTCATCTCTAACATGTTTGATAGAAGCGGGAGCACTCTTCTAAAATGCTCCAAAAGAAGCGGGAAATAATATGGCTATGTAGCGGGAGCCAATAGCACCCATCCCCAAGTAGCGCGGCAGTGGAACCCAGGCTTTAAGTTGTCGGCATTATTGGAGTTGGGATAAAAATTGTATATTGTATAAAAACTGAACGAGATACAAATATGTTCAAATAGGAGGGAAAAGCACGGAACACCAGGTGTTTAGTAAGTAGGCATATAATGTGCCAAACTTCCCTCAGGCTCTACACCGTGCAGAGAAACAGGAAAATAAATTGTGATCATATCATCGAATGTCCGTCAGCAAAAGTAGTGGGAAGGTGTCATTTTGGCAAAAGAATATTTTCACGTCCACACTTTTTTTTAGCAGAAGCAAAGCCTGCCGATAGTAATATGAATCAGGAGAGACGCAAGTTTCTACCTTTCTGCATGACATGAAATAAGGAAGACGATAGAAATACATAGAAATGATAATGAACAATAAGTATATTGGGTTTACAGGTATAGTCTTTTCCTCTATGACCGTTTCCCTCAGGAAACGTAGCTGGGGCATTTTAATTTATTGTCAACTGCCTCAAAATAAGTAGAGAAGTTGATAAACCTCAGCTTAGACATAGACACAGCAATTTTCGTATTATTATAAATTAATGAATGACTCTGCTTTTGCACGCATTTATCAAACAGAGGATGTGTATACTCTGCACTCAGTTACAGAGCTATAATAACATCAATTTATAACCCAGCATAAGTTGTCATCAATTATTCTTCTCAATTAATGAATGACTCTGAATTTTCTGTTATTGCACTTATCTGCAATTCTCAACAGTTTCATTTACAAAGCTACATCTGCACTGCCTCACTGATTGACACTGTCACTCACTCTATCTCTTTCTCTCAATCTTTCTCTCCCTCTCTCACTATCTCCTTCTCCCCCGTCCTCCTGTATCCCTTCTTGCCCCACCCCCCACCCGACCTGATGAAGTGAGCTTACAAGTTTGGTCTAAGAGCAGGCATCTTCCTAAACTTCCTTTTCAGCAGAAACAACTTTAACTAGGTGTAGCTACTACTTGCAAATATCATCCAGACAGGATTATCAAACCAAATTTTAAAAAACGGAGAAGCATTAAGACACCCAGGTTAATATCCATGTTAACCTAATCAATGGCCAACTTTAGAAGACTTTATGCCTCAACCATGTACCAGATCAAAACTTGCAGCAGAGAGTTGTTAAAGTCATGTTCAGAAATCGCATATCCTCACTTGTATAATTTAGTGTGTGTGTGTGGGGGGGGGGGGGGGGGGGGAGTTACCGTGGGAGAGGGAGGAGTGGGAGGAGGGTGGGAAAGGCGATAGGTCTTGGAATACGACTATTCAAAGATTACTATCCACAATATGCGCTTGACTGGCCCCTTTTTAACTGTCAACTGTTGCAGACGGTAAATCGTTAGTAAGAAATAATAGCAATAAATATGTAACATATTGTCAGGTATAGGTGTTAAATAACAGTTCTATGTAAGTATTGCCTTAGGCATCTCATGCCTAGCTTACGTCGACATACAGGAATTTATGACGTCATTCTATATGATATGGTCATCTCATCTCATGATCTCATTCTATCACAGCAACATTACATATCATGACCAATGTGGCAGAGGACTGGCATTACCAGATACATTGTATCTATCAAATCTGAACAAATGCGTCTTCATATTAATTTATAACATACACGGTAATACAATAATAAAGAGAATTTATATATCAATACATTTATCCGCGTATGCTTATCTAATTCATTCATTATTAGTAGACTGCCATTGTATTATATTAGTTCAGACATTCCTTCAGATATAATGAATTGTCAATGGTAAAAGTTTTACTTGCCCTGTATACAGACCAATTAAGCTGAAAACCACCATGATGTTCTTATGATACATCAATACTCAAAGATTTAATTTATTCTGATATGTTCTCTAATACACTTAAAGGATTTTCTCAAGCTTAGTTGCATTTTATCGACAACAAACATTGACCATCCCTTACCAACCCATCATAACATGCCAAATCTGACAAATCCATTATGCCATCCATTATACCGTACATCTACACTCCATTGGGCATTATGCTTCATGTAATACGTAATTGGCCATCTGACCTTCACCTTTAAACTTGACTCTTGGCCCAGGACCAAACATTTCAATTGTTATACCTATGATATATATACATGTATAGATACCAACACTAGATAATGACAAAAAGGTGGGAGTTTAGAAATGTAAATCTTACCTTTAGAAAAATAGAAAGAAACGTGTGGTGCCAAGTGCAGGCACAAATACATTAATATATGTGTAGTGAACCAGCGGTATGTGAGCTAAGGCTAGTTTCAGTAAACAAGGACGAGAAGAAGAAGTACCAAGCTTTTACCTTACAGTCTCAGCTCAAAGTTGAGAGAGTCCCTTCAAACTGAGGGAAAGCCTCTCGCTCCAAACAGTATTTTGTATTTAAAGATTTTTATTCAGACAAAAGCATTATGTAACAAATTATTCTCGCCTCTCGCTCCAAACAGCATTTTGTATTTAAAGATTTTTATTCAGACAAAAGCATTGTGAAACAAATTTTTCTCAGAATTTACTGACTCTAATTTTAACAGGTATTTGTACAAAATATTTTAGTCTAGACGGTCGGCACCCTCCGCTTCTTCCTTGGAAGAAGTCAGAATGACTCTATTTACAATTTCGAACGGTGCACAGACTACTAGTGTCCAACGAATTTCCTCTTACTCCATGTGGTTACTTCTCTGCCTGCATTCAATAATTTCCCCGCTGAGAATGTCTATTGACGCATGGAATACTTAGTTTAAGTTGTTGCCTACAGCCTAGCGTACTTAGATTGTCGATTCAGGTACTCACAATTCCACAATTGGTTTTCGTTTCAACCTCCACACTCAACCAACACAGCTACATCCACGCCATTATCGCGTTGACCATTCCGATCCCTTGTTCCGTTCCGTACGAGCCGGAAGTCACATTCACTCTAATCAACGTAACCGGCAAATGGGATTCGAAATAGATAGCGCTGTTTATTGACTGAATAAACAGCGCTGAGGCCCGGGTGGGACGTGGGGTGATGCGACGGGTGGGTGGAGGGTAATTCGTCGGAAATTTAAAATAAAAACAATCTAAAAGCGTTGAAATATAACCCATTTACTTCCTACAAATAAATACCTTGTGCGGATACTTTCTGGATGTTGATCACAAAAGAGATTATTTATCTGTAGGCAAATAGACAATAAAAGATAAAATACTAATAGATGTATAAAAGCCAACACCGGCGCGTTGTTCAACATCATGACAGTCATATAAGTAACATGTCATTATAATCCCATTAGGACAGCAAAAGTATGCAAAACCAGAAATGTGCTAGAAATGCCATTGGCGCAGTAGGCGTCCAATCACTGACATACTATTCTTATCTGATGTGAGAGGTTGTGAGCCTAGACTGGATACGTTATTCTACGTTGATACTGATGAGGATACGGAGGAGGGATTACAAAAATCCTACAGATAAGGGGAGAAATTGTCGGAGGAGTAATTGAGCACTAAAGAGACTATAATATACAAGCTGTAATCTGGACACTGCATTTCACAGTGTCAATACAATGTCTCTGATTTCACGCAATTCCAAAGTTATAACGATATTCAAAACATTTCAAAGTTTTTCTGTATCAGTATCTCTAACCTGTCACGCTCTAGGAGACGCTCATAACTTAATGTCAAAATAATATCTAATCTCCCATACAGAAGCCACGTGTTATTCCGACTGTATAGTAGGCGGAAATAATATCTAAATCTAATCGCTGTGGGTGTGTACTGGTTGTGTACTCGGTGCCTTGGGTATGGATGCATGCTTGTGCCTGCTGTTGTTAATAACGCACCGGGGAGGGTGCTATATGGGTGTTGGTAAACAACATGAGTCCATTTATGTAATTTTGTATGTATGTTTATTTATAGTTACGGTTTTGAAATGGCTCACTGCTGACATCAGATTAATGTGTCTCTTCTATTTCAGCTGTATCATACAATAATCACGGCGTTCACATGGTGTTGAGTAGCAGACCTCAACAAATGTTCCCCGACATGTGCAGTGGACCGGAGCGACCACTGACCGCTTGTATCCAGCTAGATTTTTTTAAAAAAAACGTGTTCATTGACACAGAAAATTTCGCTGCTGCGATACGTTTCATTCAATGTCCTACAAAATGTACAAAATAAACCAATCCA
Source organism: Sthenelais limicola (assembly GCA_942159475.1). Classification (NCBI taxonomy): domain Eukaryota; kingdom Metazoa; phylum Annelida; class Polychaeta; order Phyllodocida; family Sigalionidae; genus Sthenelais; species Sthenelais limicola. Next base: position 30,390,801 of record OW804101.1, read on the forward strand.
ACCATTTATTATAGATCACATCTATCCTCACTCACATCCTTATTGAATATATACAAATCATGTTATTTGTGTTGCTGCTGTCGATATTATTATTATCATTGATAATGTTCATTTTATTCATCCCCTAAAGCAGTTCAGTTGGTTTCCCTTCCGTATTCTGGGTGCAGCTTTGCACTGAATCTTATATGGTATAGCAATAATCATACGAATGCAACATATTATTATAACCAGGTACCCTTTTCTATTCGTTGTTCTAATTGTAATGCTGATATACTATTGGGTTGTCAATGTATATACTAAATTAACGTTTGACGGATGGCAGACACAAATTCCCCTTCTCACCACCATGCAAAATATATGGAACTTGACTTATTCGTTTTCAGTTTTGTTCAATATTGATAAATACAAGTATTCCTTGAAGTTGACATCATGTTGATGTTATTCACAACCAAAGTGTTGATTTAAAATGTTATGCGCCGAGAACATGTGATTCTTTTTCTGTTTATACTACATCAAGATGTAACTCAGGGCCAGTAAAATAAATTCTCCACATTCTGCTTTGCCATCTCTTGAAAAATATTGTGCCATGAGATCACCAAATATTTAAAGGCAAACTGGAGGCTGGTGGACAAAAGAGCGATAGATCTTTTTTTTTAAACATATTTTATTTCGACAAACAATTCCACACAAATGGTACGTTTCAAGTTATCGAAAGCAATATGTGAAGAGACAAATAATAATAGGAGTAACAACATCCGAAAATTCTTCTTTTAAGTACATCTAGGTTAATTTACACTCATAATCCAACAATGCATATTTAACAATGACTTAAGGTGTTGTGTCAACGAAGACTGATTCCTTTCTATGGAGAAACTGTTGGCGGATGATTAACGAGTATTCCACCAAAAAAAGCGAATAACATCTAGATACGGACATACCGATGACTGGATACCAAGCTTCATGACAAGTTTAGCCAAGGGATGTGAGTCATTATCATACGGCTTATTGTGCGCGGAAGGCACCCCTGGATGAGAGGCTACATAACATCTCACCTTACTGGACTCACTCTGCCTGGCTGGGGAGGCATCAAGGTTGCGTACTTATCCTAACCAAGGTTCCACATGTCCATGCACTGCCCGCTATGCTAATATTTTTTTGTAATTAGCCTAATTCCTAATATAATAAGAATTGGACAAAATTATGCAAATCCCTTAATTGTGACCTATAGCTGTTGCTGTGATTTGCTTCTAAAATCTGTTTCTACGGATTTTGCAACAGCTGTGCGAAAACATATTCGCACAGATTGAACATGTTTATACATTTATTTAAAGATGCATTACCAGCTGTGGAAGATCCTGAAATGAAATGACTATCTTTGAGATAAACACTCTAAACCTATCATATGTTCTGGAGAAACGATTTAAATGAAGAAAAACTGATTAAAAGTAACAAATTCAGTATCGGTTTTTGCTCTGCATACCACTGCATGAGTGGCCTGTAAATGCCCATTCAAGACAGGAGGGGTAGTGGGGAACCCCTTGTCACATACATACACAGGGTCTATTTTTATATAGTTTGGGTCCAAAGAAGCAAGGTTTATAGAAATAGGCTTTACAGGTTCTAATAGGCAATCGAGTTATTGGTCACAGTTAGAAACAAACAAACATAACCATCATTTGGGTGTATGCTTCATTGAGCAATGAGTCACTACCAGTAGGGACATAATTGTAGACATGTATCAATGATGGTCTGATGATTGGCACTTAACATATAATAACATTCAATCAACAAGTCCAATACTTAGACACTTGGGTCCTGTTGTATAAGCTAAGGAGAGCCATATTCTTATGGCAATATCTTCCCCTGTAGGGAGGAAAAACATTCCTCATATATGTGAAATTCCCAGCTTTTAGGAGGAGCCTATGTATACAATCAATGATGGGTAGGAAGCTGCATGGGTAACCAGGGAGGAGTGAACCTCTTCCATTGGAGAGAACATAGGCAAGAATCACAACACTTGTACAACAGGCCCCAATGCCTTATAGCCTATGTGGTAATGACATAATTTACAACAAAAATAACAAACATCTGTTTAAAATATGGAACGGAATTCCACAAAACATCACACTATAACGAGGTCAACTGAGATCATTAGCATAAAGTGCACCCTCATTTCCAATATATGACGTATGCTAACAAGGGAGAAATCCCTGTCAAATCTCTGGGTGAGAGACGATCCAATACACGTTTTTACGGTGCGCACTGATTGAATAATTCGCCACTTCTTTTGTTATTTACATGCTTTTAATGAGTTCAGAATTCTTAGATATTCGGGGACAAGTTTGGATTCATCTTATACTTGGTGTATGTGACAAAAGGAAAAAATGCGCAGATTTGCGCATCCATAGCTGGTAATGCATTTTTAAAATAACACATCAAGGCTATGTACGCAGCTAGCATGGTAAGCCCAAACAGATATATTTGGACCTAGAACACTAGTGTACTACTTTTACTAACATACCTTACAGGAGGATATGGGCCCTTAATTATGCCGATAATATAACATATCACAGTGACATACATGTATAGCTAAAACGCAAAACTGGCACATATATTCTGAATATTGTAAATGTTTATTGAACACAAAATGGGTATTAGTTCCCTATCCTTGTTCTACTCTTTGATATAACTTGTTTACTGCATCCGGACTGTTGGCTCCAGCACGTAGCTAGCCACATCCTACAGCTCCTGTTCCTCAGATCCTCCTCCACATCCCACAACTACCAACCAGTCCTGCTCCTCTAGTTAATCAATAACGCTGCATGCGGAGCTCTCGCTACCCTTCTGTTAGATAGTTTAGGCGAAATGTAAACAACGAGACCCCAAAACAATTTCTTCGTTCTGTTAGAGCCATGGTGTATCATTTGCGACATATGTATTAAAGCTCAACGCATTTGCAAATTCCAAAAAAATATCCACAATCTGTGAGGTCCGAAAATCATTATATTGGAACATTTATTAGGATTTATTCCCCATTTCATTTACTTAATTCCAGTGTAATTATAAACATATTATTTTCAAAATGTATTTGGTAGAACAAAATTTGATATCATACAGATATTAATAAACATAACTGAATTTCGATTTATAGCAGCTGGAAGATTTGACTGTGTAATCAGTATTAATTTTTTAGTTAATGTTTGTCGAGCCCTCTGCATTCATGTACATGTATGTGTATTAGAAGGAAGCCAGGCGAATGGTGGCCAGCTTGTTGCATAATGCCCATGTGGGCCAGTGTTTGTTAGGCCCAGCCGTACATATCTGACTAGCCAAATAATATTATTGAGCCCACACCGTCCCAGACTGCGCACATCATCCGCAATGTGGCCTCTTGTTTGTTGAACGCCTATGTTGACTCTAGCCAAGATTGCAAGCTACGTGTATTACATCAATACCGATACCTTGTTTACCGCAATACCGATCGATCATTTCAGACCTTTTAATAATAACATTAATATTATTATTAACAACCTGTTAACGCACGTATTGTTGCATTGGTTATTTTTGTGGATCGAAGGGAAATAGCCTGCCCGACTTGTAATGTTTCATTTTCTAGGACGCAGAAATTGCAGGAATTCGTCACAACGTTGGTATTCACCAAAAATAAATAGTCCTATAGTAACTGAAAGTGAATACTAATTTCCATTACAAACAGCGGGCCCAATATCCCCCATGTGACGATTCTGACTTGAAAACATGTGATAGGTCTTGGATTCATATGTTTTACTCTAAGTCTAAGGATATAGGGGTAATATAATTATATAGAAGGTAGCCTATTCTATTAAGCCCTACTCTCCCGTTCCCTGACAGAGGTGCATATTGTACTATAATTTAATAAGAAGGCTGCAAGGATGTTGCAAACACGCCCAATCCTATTTCCTTCCTTCCATACACCTATACCAGTGTTTTAATTCATGTTAAATGGTTACATACTTCATGACACAGCCTCTACAGCATGCTACATTGCCATCTGTATTTCTTGGTTTCGGCTTGGTTTCTACTACTCTGTGGCGTCGGATTTGTTGATAAACAATCCGCCATGTTTACGCTGTTCCGTCCTTCTATTCTACCCCCACGTGACTGCAGGTGTTATGGGGTTGTTGACGTCCAGGAAGGCTGTTCCCTCAGCAGCACTTCCTCCCTCCGCCAGTGCGATGTTTACGTATTGTGGTCTGAACAGTATTTATGTCGTCTCGACTCTACAGCATATATCCTGTATATGCCGATAATAATTTAGATAATTAATGTCAGCGCAAATATGCACTCTGAACTTCCTCATGGAAATAGCATTTATAAGTTATATAAAATTATTTTTTATTCAATTATATATTATATAGGCCTAAATATGTTTTTTAAGATATTAATTAGGCCTACATGACAACCTCGATCCTCTCTATACCGGTCAAAGAGATAGTTAGTATGCTTTCAGATTGCTGGATTATGGTGTGAAAATGACCCTAGAATGCACCATTTCACTCCTTGTCCAGGGTATTGCATCCCGTTAGCTTGTTTCCTCTCTCGCCCTGATAGGACCATTATATAAAAACAATACTAAAGGTATGGTGTCAAAACAGGGCATAAAGCAATCTATTGCCCCCCTCCCCCCTCGCTGCTCCCCCCCCCCCCCCACGCCCAACACTACCCCTGCAGGACGGGAGATCTCCCATTGTCTACCTCTTCCAACTTGGCAGCTTTGGAACCTGTTATTTACTAAATAAATTGTTGGCTAATCTTCTATTGAAACTTTAACTTCTGCCCTGATATTATGATTTTGAAATACAATTGAAGATTGCCTGTTGCGCTTTTCCCCAAAGTTATAAGCCAGTTCTTCCTGCTTTAAGCCAGTGCGTATATTTCTTGTTGCAGTGATTACGAGTCCCCAGGACCGCAGTAATGAACCTTCCACAATAATTTCTGGTGCATGGTGACCTTCACCTTCAAGCCTTCTTCAGTGAATGGTGACCTCAATAGTTAAACCAGATCCACCTACTACATATGATCAGACTACTACGCATCTATGTTGGACGTTAGACATTATCCATCTCTACAGCATTATTATATCAGCCCCTCCTTCCATACAGAGCTATACAGCAACAGCCATCTATATCTATACTGCTCCTGCCCATGTAATATTCCCGTGTGGAAGGAAGGACTAGTATTTAGATCTGGCAGCATGGACGTCAGTGCACAAAAGGCATGTCAATAAAGGTTCCTGAATGCGCACAATCTCATCTTAATAATAAATTAATATTATATTCAGAGAAACTCTGTGTGGTTTATATGAAAGTCTCGATGTGTCTCTTTGATCATTATGCAAGGATGAGGTTTTTCTTTATTTAAAAACAAAATTCTTTTGTTTACTATGAGTTCAATATAGATTGGTGCATGACGGAGTCTGTGTGTGTTTCGGGGTGGGTGGGGCTGCTTGGGGGCTTATCTGGAGTGTTTGGTGTGGGAGGATATCGTCCGCTGAATCTTTAAACCGGGGTGTAATATGAGTAACGGTGAGTCCATATAATGATTCTGCTTGGTGATGAATCTGCGAGTCAATATAATTATATGATTAAGCGATGCATTTGCTAATTAGTTCTGCTAAAAGAATTGGTTCAAACACCTCGACATGATGAAAGCCCTGAATGATACCATGTATTTCCCCATTTAATCCGCTAAATATACGTGGAAGACCAGGTAAATTGACCTTGATCTAGATCTGGTGGTGTAATGTGGGGGCGGTACATGAAAGTAGTTGTGGAGGCGTTGATTGATCGGTGATGTACCATTAATATACTTGGAAGTAGGCCTTTAAAGGCAAACGCTACTATCTAGTGGAAAATGAAAATAAATGTCATTTTTCTGAAACTTTGGTATTTGATTCTTGAAGTGTTTCAGGTCATAAGGATGAAAAAAAATCATTGGGTCGCCGTGCTCATTTTTGAATTGCAGTGCTTCAAAATTTGGTATCTCAAAAAAACCAATGAGGACCAAAAGGGGGGCCCATTTTGCAGTACCTCGACTTCATAGTTCATATTTGCTATTTATATTCACTCAATTTAAGTAAAATTAACAGTTTCAGAGACAGTATTATTTGGCCAATAATTCTATGCCTCTTTTCTATAGAGTGCATTGTTATTTTTATTTTGAAAACAACAAATGCATAATGTGAATTTTAAATTAAAAACTCAAAAAAACTCAATATTTTTCACCACTTTTATAAAAACAATTTTTTTTCCTCCCCAGTGAAAATAAATGTCATTTTTCTGATTCTTTAGTATATGACTTTTGAAGTATTTGTGTTCTTAAAACTGAAAAAAAATTAATGGGTCACCGTGCTAGTTTCTGAATTATGGGGCTTTGAAACATCGCTGACAACCCAAAAATCTGCTGCTTTCAAAGTGTTCTATGTTTCCTAAACATGTCTATTTCAGACGGCAACAATTATTTTTTTAAAGTGATGACATACATTTTTCTCCCTATATATGTGTAGAATATTACCTGAACTATATGTGTAGAAAATTCTGGGACATTTGGAGTATCCATTTTTGTTTTATTCCCAAAACCGTGAAAGGAAAATGTAGCATCTCCCAATAGACTTGCATGCTAATTGGGTACAACTGAGAGTACCCATAGCTAGTTCTGATTCCCAAACATGTCTATTTCAGACAGCTATTAAAAAAAATTGAACGCAATGACATATATTCTTTTTCCTTTTTATCTGTAGTATATAACCTGAACTGTATGTGTAGAAAATTTTGGGACAGTAGGACTAGCCATTAATTGTTTGTGTTATTCTATAAAATGTGACAAAATGGGCCATTTCCTCATAGACTGCAATGCTAAAGGAATAGTGTGTAAAATGCCCGTAGATTTGGTATATGGTAAAGGGGGGCGTGGCAGTGAATAGTAGCGTTTGCCTTTAAATCAGGTGGATGGAAAAGTGTTCTGTGCCTATGATGCCATATCAGAAAATTGTGAACATAATACTTGGATATTAACATCGTATAGTGAATGTTTTCAAGGGAATATTACTATGTACCTAGAGTTTCTTTGGTCAATAATGATGATTTAGCAATGTATATGCCCAGATGGCAGGTGTTTTTGAATAAAGGATTAAAAAAAAAGAAATATATACCTGGTACTCTGATGAGTACACATTGACATTCACCTTCAAATCAAGATGTGAATAGTTGACACAAAACATATTAGGACAGGCAGGGGCTGGTAACTTGATGAGGGTTAGTCTTTTATTTTGTAATGGGGAGTTTTAGACGACATTTGCCCTTTTTCTCGGTTTGTATTTATGTAGTGTAATTCCCTTACATCTTCCTAAAATGACTTTGATTGGTTTTGGATACAGGTTTGGTTTGGTTTGCAGACTTGCTGCCAATCGAGGATTTCTCCGAACAATAGGGAGGTCTTTGGGCACCTCATTGGCATAGTTTTGTATTTATGATGTAGGTTTACTCCCTCTCAGTCATTGACTGCTGAGGTTCGCTAGGTATCAGCTGCGCTTTCCTCTGGGGATATATAGGCGAGTCCATAGTGGTGTCATGCCACCCACTCACCAGAGAGGTTAGTTAGATAAGAGTGAGTCGTGTTATAGGCCATTCACTCACTGCTATATAAGCAGGGAGCGTAGAAGAGATGTATAAGAATATGCAGTTCAATCCTCCGCATCCATGGGCTGATGAGTTCAATTTTGTCAAGAGAATTCATAGCTTCATACCTTTGTTTTTCATTATAGTCCTTCTGTGGAGTTAAAACTATGTTTCATGTTGCCAATGAAAGGTTTACTTTAATTTTGTGAAAGATATCTTAAGACCATGCGCTTAATAATTATGTGACATGAGCAATTTAATATTCGTTTTATAATGTTATGATTTGCAACATATTTATAGTTTTGTGAATACGTTTCTTCTTCACATGTGGTTAGGATGAGGAACAACCATGGTCTCTTGTCATATATTGCTATACCAACGCCTTCTACAGTAGTATAACAGTCTCCACCTGGTGTTTAGTAAACACACCAACACTTTCTGAATACAACTTCACAGAATCACCAGGAAATAAATGCACTAAAGCATGTACGTATACATACACAGTTTGATTAGTGGAATTATGCTGATGTCCCTCTGTATCAACATCATACACATCTGTAAGTTCGTTATCCATAGTTTATCCATAGTAAGGCCGCACACGCTACCATTAAATCGTTACATGTCTTTACATGTCAAACGTTATTAACATGTCTAAGTCTCAGTTAGGTAGAAATGTAACACTAAGTCAATATTTTATCTTATTTTATCATTCATTTATCAAGTAGCTTTAGTCATAGAACTCTTTAGTCATGTGAACCTTATTCCAAAACATGGTAATTGCCGGAAGAAATGGGTCAATTCTTCAGATTTTTCCCATAGGTATATCGACCAGTTTGTCTTCCTCATAAGCAAAATATTTTTGTACATCTTTAAGACAAATAAAAAACCTCTTATCTTATCTTATCTTATTAAAGCTGAACAAGCTCTCCAACGTTGAGGTACCAACTGCACTCACCACGGCAGCCATCTTACTTTTACCGCGCGGTGAGTCGTATTAAAGTACAGCGCGTGCGATCCGCGCAGCGTTGCGACCTTGACCACCCAGTTCCTTCTCTTTGATAAACAGTTCTTATACCTTTTATAGGGGAAAAAGATATAAGAAGCTTTTCTTAATTATTACGCGTATCTAATTCTTAATTATAGTTATAACTTTAATGGTTATCATCGCCGTATTTTTATCTCAACTTTTCAACTTTAATTTTGGTTTTAAAAACCGGTACATAACTATTACATAATATTACGTGGCAATTAGGCCACCTCTTTTCTCAAATTTTAAAATCTTTTTTTTTATAAATTGATTAAGTAGCTATTACGTGGTAAATTAGCCACTGGTATCTTTAACTTTAATTTCAATTTTCATAATTATTTAATTACGTAATATTACAGGGCAATGCTATATATCATATTTCAACTATTAATATTCTTTTAATTGCGTAATTATTACGCAAGGTTACGTGGTACTGTGACCACATTAATGTCACTGTTGAATTCTCAAATTTAATTAATGCAATCTTAACTTCAAAGATGAGACCAAAAATACTATTAACACTGTTCTGAGACTATACACTTACAAAATCTCGATACGCACTGATGCGAGCTGGGTACGCACGCAAACGACTATGATCAACATTTTCAAAATGGCAGTCCTAAAAGTATCTGTCCTCCCGGGCCTATCCCGGCTCTATAGGGCTATGTCTTGAAGCGAGTTCCTCTGATTTTGCTTTAATCGCCTCTGCCAAGGTTAATACAACACTTTTAGAAATCTAAAGCTGTATATTGTACCACACTGTCAGAGCTTTTTTTTTTTGATAAGATTTTGTTTTATTTCTGTCATTGCTTCGAACAGACGATGGTTAGTAAAGATCAATGTCATGCCACACCCATGTTAATGACCTTCAAATTCGATCCTTTGTACAATTCAGTATGACCTTGAAAGGTCTCGGCGGTGTGGCTTAGCTACATCCGGCCGCGCAGACGACAATTCGCCGCCGGTAAAAACAAATTATTAATGTCTAGCAGACGACAATTCTAACAGTGCAATATATGTCTCATCGAATAAGGTGATTCACCCACATGTCAGAGCTTTGTAGACAACAGAATGTTGTACCTTTTGGATCTGATAACATCGTCTATCTGCTGCATGGCTCATTGCTTCAAGAGCTTCGCATCTAGCCTTTCTTTCAAAAAGACCCAGATATTATCAGACAATCATATTCTGACACATCACAATTATTTCTAATTCATTATTCATAGAGAAATTATTAGCTTTGTCAGACTATGTTCTGAATGTTTCTTTGTTATAGTTATTTATTCTTATATGGTAGTTTATACTTAATTTATACTTTGTTATTTGCTTCTTTCGTTAACTCTCACTGTTCATATATTGTCATTCATACTGCCTGCACCTGATGTCCTTTTCCTGGTTCCATAAATAAAACTTTTTTCGAGAATTATATTGTATTATATTATAATTAGTTTGGACTTTGTCAATGAACTCCTTGCAATACAACAACTTAAAAAGTCCAATGAACTCCTTGCAATACAACAACTTTATTGTTACTTGCTTACATCCAGGTATATTGTTTGGGAAAGACTTAGCACATATAACGTTCTGATGCCCAGAGCTACCCTCCATTGTCCATTGTTTAGGGCATGAATCCATAGAGAGCACATGTGTGGCAGCACCAATTTTTGATCCTGGGACAGTTGAGGCCGGGGTATTTGTGCAGGTTCTTATTTCCCCTACACATGTGTGGGTCCATGTTGTGACAACCTGTAAATAGAAAAAGTTGTTTTAATCCCCGTGTGTAACTGAGCAAGATATTTTATTTTTTTTTGTCCAACACCGGATCTTTATTTAACAGAAACATGTAAATAACAGATTAAACTAATAGTACATCGAAAGAATCATTGCGGTGGTGCATAGAGATTTATCGTATGGTTATACCTTTCTTTATATAATATAAATTTATTTCACATATTTCCCCTGGCATATGCCTCGCTGGAACCTGAATAAAATCAGTTTAAAAAACAAATATTATCTAGGCTTAACAGCTTGTTTTTTGTTTTTTGAACAATAGAAAACATTGAAATTGTATGGAACTTTGACCTTCTGGAGTGTTTTCCTCCTTTTTATATTATTTTCTTGTTTTTCTATTTTTCTGACACTGACAATTTTCTAGACCTATTTCCCTGCTTGGTATTAAGAAGCTAGGGTTTACAAATTACTAAAAATGACTGAGCAAGATATTATTCTTGGATAATAAGCTCGCATTTGTGAAAGAGTGCCTTAATGATGCCTTAAGCATGGCCCACACAGGTTACATTATTTGAACGTGTGCGTGAAAATTGCTGCGAATTTTCAAATGCTACAGATTAATACTCCTATCTGTTCGTACCAGAGGTATACAGGCGTATGTAAATGTCAAAGCACCTATTGGTTCAAGTTACTTGGTATCCATCAACTATCCTACTTCTGTGTTATACCTCAATAGTCATGTGATGGGAATCTAATAAGATCTCTATTTTTTCATAGAAATGGTGGTTTTAGGAAGTATCTTTTATTGACTTGTAAATCAGTGATGATATTAGAATAATAATGCAACTTTAACAAAAATATATGTTAGACAAATGATCTATAGAACGATTCAAACAATTCATTAAACATATTGACGTATGAAATAATTTGTTTGGAATTGTCTGATGGATAATTCCGGATCATTGTGGTGTGAGACTGGGCATTTGTATTAAATTGTTTGCCAAGTGATTCTGATATAGGTCAGAAGAAGATTTGTGAAGTTGAATTGTACATTTTCTGAAAATCTGACCCATATACTCACTCCGGGGCATCTCGGGGGTAGCTCTATCTACACATTCCTTGGTGTACCAAGCTGCAAAGGCAATGTAAGATGGGTTAGGACATAATTTATAATTGTAAGTGTTAGCACACTAGTTTAATAACACTTCCATAGAATTAGGTAACACTGGTTTCAGCATGTTTAGAACATGTTACTATTTAAATTATAAAAAGCATATTGTTACCGGAGGTACCTTAGGACTCACCTGACCAGACACAGTACCAGGTATTGCGCTGTTAGGCGAGCCAGGTGTTATATTACAATTATTGAACAAAAGGAGTAAACTACCTGACCATGATGTTGTAAGGTCATGTTCATGAGATGAACCCAGGATTATCTGTCATGCATGATTTATGGGAGAAAGACCATAAACAGGGACCTGCTTCCAGTCCCCACCCCCTTCAGTTCTTGGTTAATAAACTGCAGGACGTCGAACACTACGCATCTCTTCTTCCTAACATTTCTCTACAATCTGTTGCCTGGTCTATCAACATTACTAAACTGTTGTCATGTGTTCTGTTTCCATTTCCATTTGCACTAAACTAAAAACTATAATACCATATATATATTCTTAATTTATATATATTGGATGTCGACTCAAATTACTGCCATCATGCATCAAACCTGGTTTCACATTTCATGTAGTATTTTGGAGGCAGTTTTACTTACATGGTTTATCCGGGTAGTCCACACAGAGACCTTGAATACACCACTGGAATTATTTGAAAAATTAACTAAAATTAAGGAGTATCCAGATTATTACAGAGTATTCCCTTGTGCTAGAGGGGAATGATGGACCGTACATCTGGTCATAGTTAAAGTCAACAAAAATAATCAATTTTAACATTACAGCCTAAGTATGTGCAGTTTATATATATGTACGGGGAATCATCCACCAGGCGGTGCCACATGTAAGACAATTTAAGGTGACTGTGGCTGGGGGAAGAATTCTAGGAATAAAGGAGAGTACTCTACTCTAGGGAGTTACCAGTGGAAGTTGTGTCCCTTATTCACTCCTCATTTATAACGACTCAACAACTAATATCATCTATACAGAAGTATGCAACTATTTGTATCAGTAGTGCCCTTTATCCCAACTGGGTTTCTTTACACTCTGACCATTTTTACAATGGCAAAGATTAAGCGATATGAAACGCATAGCATATGAATGACATAAACCAGACTAAAATATATTTTTGAGCAATTAAATGTACTGGACTCATTATAAAGGCAAAGTGTAAGTGATAGAATACGAAACACAACTTTTTCTAACCTGAATATTTTTCATATGAAGATTATTGGAAATCTCCCTTACTGTGTTCCATAATATCTCCTTAATTATTGGCATTCTACCAGCCTTTTATCGCTTTCAGTAAGGCTTATAGAATATGTTACGAGATTCCTTAATTCTCTACCAATTGCAGGTATCAGAGCATTTATTATTGTTTTCTTTGAGAGGGAGATGGTGTCTTTTAAAATGTTGGGGTGATGCCCCGACTAAAATTGTCACTGATAGTGAAGGACAATTGGGAATCTATATATCCAAATATGTTTAATTCTTCAGTTCGAGTTAAACTGTTATTTAAGTTAATTTTTTTTCTAATTCACTTATCTTTATTTAAGAAAATTGTCATAGTAATCAGACTTTAATCTTTTTTAATGTAAAGCAGCATTTTACTTGTGTGCAACTATGATAATAATTTCCCTACATCTGAGAAGCGTATGGAAATAAGTGCACTTTTGGAACACACCATGAAGAAAAGCCAGTAGAAAAATGGCTAAATATATTTTTTTTTATTTATAAATACGTTACAATTGTAACCAGACCACATGACTACTATGAACACATATAGGTTTGGAAACAAATGGGCCTAAAAGAAAAACACCGCTTGATTTTTAAGTTGTTGCAGCCATCTGGTTTCATAGTGTATAAACTAATGTATTATGGTGTCGCCATCTACCCACACTTGAGTAAGTTGAACGCACTGGCCAGATCTGCTGGTCACACTTTGTGCTATCTGCCGGATAAGACCTCACCTACCTTAGCGTAGGCACATTTTGTGCCATCCGCAGCTCTTGCTCCTCCATGTATGCAGGAACCGTTTTTAGCCTTGCACCATAAGCGTTCACATATATTGGTGTTGTGTCCATACTGAAAGGATAAATCTAAGGTGGTGATAAAGTAATAGGTGCACAGGCAGACTCCGAGTCCAATGATATGTAGGAAGGGATACATATAACTCAACAATAGTCTTTTTGATCAGCCGGTCTCCGGGATGTTGTGTCCTTGTTCTGTGTTCAATTATTGAATCATATTGTCACAATATTATAACCATTTAAGTGTTTTCCATAGCCTTCAGACTGACATACAACTCCCATAATTCAATGCAAATCAAGATTCAAGATGGCGGACTTGCAAAGCTTACTAGAGAAGTTGGACCACTCTGATGTCAGACCGGGCAGGTTACTGGAGTTGGACCAGGGGGTAAGTGGAGTCGGACCACCGGGTTAGTGGACTCGGACCACTGGGTTGGTGGAGTCGGACCAAACCATACCATACAAAAACTAAACCTAAACCTAACCCTAAAATTGGTTGTCCTAAGTCAGTAAAGGTAGTAGTGGAGTGTCCGAAGTAAAACTGACTAATAAAAGAATTACTTTGACTATACCTATCATAATAATGTTCTGCCTAAAGCTATGCCTGGTTCGAGTCCACTAACCCCCTGGTCCGAGCATACCTGGACCGAGCATACCATGGTCTGAGTATACCACAGTCCAAGCCCAGTGTGGTCCGAGTTCTCCAGAACCCCATGCAAAATGCAAAATCCCCACTTTGAAATTTTCCAGTAATATAGCAAGGCCCCGGTGTTTGGGCATAGCTTACCGTACAGACGCCTTGCACCTCGTCCCCAAAGCGATCGGAACACTGTGTGTCCAGGTCCACAAATTCACCAGGAAGCTTAGATGTATCTGCTACAAACCCATCCTTCATGGAACAGTCGGTATGTCTTACACATTTCCTTGGGTACCTGTTTTGTGGAATGGTTTGCCCAAAGTTAAGGCTATCAAAGGAGAATGACCTTGTTTGGTAGTAAGCAATACACAAAAGTACTACGAGGGACTTGATAGTTAGGAATGTTTGATGGCTAGGTGATCAGTGAAGATGAGTGGAGAAAGGAAGAAAGCTTACTACTGCATTGTTGGGTTCAAACTGGATGGTTTTTGAGAAATAAATCTGTTAATATTTGTAGAATATTCTGACTGTTATACTTGGAATATGTCTATTTTCTCCCTCTAAAAGTCAATCATTGATAGTAAAACCTCTTCAATATACATGTAGTCCAATAGCCGTAAGTATATATTCTGTATTTCTCCATGCATAGAAGGCCTAAACTAATTACTGTACCCTTGTTTTTTATATTATTAAATATTTAACAATATTTTAGGCATAGTACACATTGATCATTCTCACACTTATTTCCAACAAAAAGGTGGTCTATGTGTCAGTCCTACCTAACTAAATAAATGAAGCAACTTTGTAAAACAATTGAGCTTTTCCTGATAGCTAATATCAGATGCAGATGAGCAAAGCAAAGAGGGCTGAATTAGCGGCATTTTGAATTTACACCTATCCCTAGGCCCCCAAATCGCAAAATGGCTCAAATGAAAAAACTGGCCCAGATTCTACTAATAAGGCCCAAGTATTACTACTAAGACAATAATCAACATTTAGTGGAAAATCATCTGGGAATTGTCTCACCGAGCTATATCCATCCCACTGAGACATCTGCTCATATCACCCACACTGCAGCCAGAGAACCTGAAGTAGTTTGTGGTAGCAGCATCGTCCAGGTCCTCTATAGAGTCTGTTATGGTGGGACTCATTATGTTACCTGCTATACGGCTGCAGCCATTGTCACCATCCTTCCTCATACCCAGGCTGCCAACACAGTACACCAGTAAGTGAGATGTTATGGTAATAAGGTGCCACAGTGCAGCACATAGAGACATCCTATTCATTCATTTGTGATAGATTGATTGAATATTAATTTGTTATTGTAAGATAAGGGTAATGATACAAAAGGTCAAGCACTTCTCAGTATTCTCATATCTTACCAACTGTGCTTAAAAATGCAGGGTGGGTTGAGTACATTTGAAAGATTCATATAACCAATAATGGATGTTTGGAATCGATTGAGATAGATCTTAAATCACTTCCTATGGCCAAACACCGTTGGGAGATTAATAGTTCAATGGGAGGACATACTATAATAATACAGCTTACTTGCGGCCCAAGTAGTGTGCGGCCACCCGCCAGGTGTCCCAGCCTATGTACTCCACCACAGACACGCCTTCTCTGGTAACACACACACCACTCAGTGGACTTGCACCTGTCATCATGGGTGAGTGAGTGAGAATGGTTGCTTTACACCCTTATCAACACATTAAATGTTATATCAAGGGCGGGAGAGCTGAGAGGAAGGCAGTTTATGATCATACCCAGGAAATAGAGATAGAGAAGAAGGGAGAGAGAGACAGAGAAAAGAGACAGAAAGGCACTTTTTTATGGTCATACAGGACCAGCCTGTCATCATGTATTTAACTATAAGCCTTATGTAAGCCTTATGTTAATATACAGATACATATACAGAGGTACTAATTTGTAATAATAAGGCCGGTCGTGTAGACAAAGTAAGAGCAGTAGATAAATCAATAATCGCATAATGAAAAATAGTATCAGTAATGTGGGAACAAGAAGTAACTGTAGTATCAAGAGTAGTATCACATGTATATAGAATATATACATCAGATCTCGCCTTGTAAGAAATAGCTGGAAAACATAAGATCGTTGGAACCGTCATAATTGTGATTTTATTTATTTGTGTTGAACAATTAAATATATTGGACAATAAAATGACAAATTGAAGATGACGACTTGAGTGATTTTTCTACATTTCGAACATTTAAATATGTCTCTTTAAAGTCTACAAATATTTTTTCATCATTTTAAAAACATGGAATGAATATAAATTTGGAATTCAATAAATTAAAAATATTTACCAAAACCATCGCCCCGAACATGGTACCTTCAAATGAAAATGGAAGACATTGATTTGTTTGAGGTTGATACATAATTGAATTAGAAAATAGCTTATTTTGATTAGCTTATTCTGACTAGACATCTATTTTTCAGTATGCAAGTTAATGCAATTTGAAACATAAAGCTACATTCTCAGCTATTACGACAAAACAATCTTACTAAATTTGCTCGTTGTTTGATTTATATGGGACCAAAATTATTTATATGTTGCTACTGTTATATGTCTATACAAAACTTTGAGGTGAATTGGATTTTCAATATAATATGGACTTTAATGAAACCTTGCAGTAAAGGCAATAGTTTGAAATCTTTTACAATTTTAGTTAAATAACTTTTAAATGGGTAGGAAAAGAGCAGATCATTTATATTTTTATCGCTGTTAGTTGAGAATGCAGCATTGATTATCTGGGTACCCTGTGAAGACCATGAAGTGATCAGGAGTCTGGAAGTCCCATCCATTCGCCTTTTTGAAGTCTGCTGTTGCCTCCAGAACCTTGGCTGAGTCTATAATCTTTTTGCCACTTCCCGGGTGAGTGATGTTTAACACTCCCTCTTCACTGGGGTAGAATGTATCTTCCTATGGGTGCATAATTAGGATGATTTGATAGTTTGCTCATTTACCAATACTTATAGTTTATGGCAGGGTAATTATAGAGCGGGGATTTCTCTCTGATGTCGAGGTATGGAAGAAGGCATATTCCATTAGTTCCACTTAATCAGTTTTGTTTTTTTTCAAGATTTTATTTAAACTAGGTAATACAGGTAATCCCCTCCACGGGGTTTCTCACCCACCCCTAGCTTATTTACAGTTTTCACATCCCCATAAAAAACAGCTGGGCTCACCGCCCTCTGCCCAATTTGAGGGGAAGTTCCTCCTGTCTTAGATTTAATCCTCTCTCCTCTAAGCCAGGTCATGATAGCACATATCAAGTAGGCGACCTTTAATGGCACTTAAAATCATAAAATGACGCCTAAATGACCAATGGATATATGGCCTTCCCTCCCCTTCCATCTACCCCTTGCCACTTCCCTCTAAAGGAAAGGAGCGCTAAACTATAGGCACGATCTGGTCAGTTTGGTTGGTTGGTCATCCAACCAAGTCACATTACAGGCTAGCTCCTTGTTATTAGTCTTATTAATTAGCGTGTAAGTGTTAATTGGTTATCACTTAGTGAATAAGTCATTAAGGAATACAAAGACTTATCACTGGTGGAGAACCGTATAATACTTTTATTGCTACAAATAGATATGGGGTCGGGTGCAAAGTTTGTGCATCCTAACAGGGTGGGCATTGCTATAGTCTGTCCGAAAAGTAGTTGACACGTGATTCCTTAGTCTCTTTAAGGGGAGGGAAAAGTGGGAGATTTCTGATTTCTATTTATGACAAGGACCTGTCCACTCTTTGCCCAGCGAGTTGCTCATTGCAATCAACCATGGGGAAACAGGGCCAGTATAACCAGCTCTTCCTTCCTTTTAAGCAAAACAACAGCTGCTGCACATAGAACAGAAACAGTACAATACAGTACAGCTGTACATTTGGCCATGGTTGGTCGCAAACGGCCATGGTTGGTCGCAAACGGCCATGGTTGGTCGCAAACGGCCATGGTTGGTCGCAAACGATGATTCAGGGGGCAATAGTTTGAAGTAAAAAATCCCCCACTTTTCTCTCCCCTTAAAAGGACTAAGGAATCACGTGTGAACTACTTTTCGGACAGACTATATGTATATATGCACTGCATGCATAGGGAGATTGGATGCAGGAGATGGGTATTGGTGGGTGAATGAGATGATGAGGTATGTGCTAGGATTGGTTTCAATTAGTCAGCTAATTAAGGTTTGTGCATGGCTTGTACTGTGACTGTATAGTTGGTTTTGTTGGTGTAGGTCAGCAGGAAGTTTCTGCATGACCTTTTTGTTTGGGGAATGTTTGTTTTGCAGGTGTCAGCTGGAAGTTTCTGCTGCATGACCTTATTTGTCCAGGGAATGTTTGTTCTGTAGGTGTATGTGACTTGCAGTCATGTCGACCGTTTGGTCATCAGTGTTGTATTTTAGGAATTGTTGAGTTTACTGGTGCTCTTAAGTTGTTCATATGTGGGTATTGAGTGATTCTAGTTTCTTGAGGAGGAAAGTGTGGCCAAGAGTTTCAAACGCTTTCTTGAGTTTGAAGAAGACTGTTGTTGTTGTGTGTTTGTTGTTTGATGCTGTGGCTACGTCATCAAGTATTTTTGTGAGTGCCTGGTGTGTGGAGTGTCCTTCCTCTAAAATATAATCTCTAAAATATTTTCCTCTCGTTATTGAAACTAAAACCACTATTATTAAGCACCATGACGGAAGGGGTTGAGACCATGGTAACTCCATAGTTTCAAGAATTAGTATTTAATCATTTAAGTGTGCCGTTCCCATTTCACATGTGCATGGAAGAGTTGCATGAAGTGTGATCCCATATTGTATTGTATGAAACTGTGTATTTCAACCCCAGCTATAGGACATACATTTTTTTTCTCAAGCATACAGATAAATGCAAAAATAAAAGAGTATACATACTGTCAAAATGAAAAGGTAGTTCACCCAAATAGACACTGAGATGCGCTGGCTTTTATTCTTGAGTTTCCAAAAAGGTAAATCCATCTGGAATATAGATTTTGTCATTGTTAAGGGTCATATCCATGCTGGTGTTGTTGTATTTTATTTAATCCGCAAAAAAAAGATAATTGTAATAAAATAAGTACACAGGAAAAATTGTGCAGATTATACATCTGAATTTCATAGCAATATGTGATGTGTTATAGGGAAATGAGTCATAAGTCACAAAAAATGAATTTTGAGATATCATCATTATTTGAAACTATGAGATCAAGCCGATTCTAATGATAGCAAATATTGGGGCATCAAGTATTTCTATTTTTTAAGTTTGATGTTTTTGTTTTTTTAAAAAACGTTTGCAATATTTCTGGGTGGAAACTAGTAAAGTTGCTGAGTAAAGTTGCTGAATATATACTCTTTAGGATGACCTTAGAAATGCAAATACACAGCCGTGACATTTGGTACATGTATTTATTACACCCCTGTGCTGTAGTTGCCTATACCTTTAGCATTGTATGCCACATTTGGTCAAGGTGGTGCATAACATGTAAATTATGAAATAATAAGCTTCAAAATGAAAAGTTTATTATTTCGGTTTATTTATTCATTTTATTTATTTTCGGGGTGTAATAAATATAGAATGTACCACGGGTTCAGTCTGTCAAAGGGTTATGCATCTCAGCTGCGGAGGGAGACCTTGGGGCTTCGATGAGCTCCGCCCCTCAGTCTCCCACCGCAACCTTGATGCATAACCCTTTGACAGACTGAACCCTAGGTACATTCCATATTATATATATGTATGCCACTAACAACACTAAGCACGCCAAAGGTGGGAATATTACTACAAAGAGATCTGAATAAATCACTTAGGAAAATAACAATTTTACCACTTGTGACTCATTTTCCTGTAACGCATATGTGTTGTCCGTATGTCTGCATATAGATTAATGTTGAAAAAAGTGTTCATAAATTGTAGGAGCACACATGTGTCTAGGTCTAAGTTATTGTGTAGCAACGACCTTTTATAAGCACTTTTCTTTTATCTTAGTTCAGTTGGTGTTATTTTCTATTGTTCTTCACATCAATTAAATGGTTCATAGAACAAAGACCAGAAAGAAACAAAGGACAAAGAAAAGAATTCAGATGGAACTATCAAATCTGGGTTGGTGAGATAACTATTAACATCTTATTATTGTATTATTGTATTATTATTTGTAGTATGTATGGGTTAATGATGGATCGAATGTGGATCAGTACTAGCTGAGAACAGCAACCAACGTTGTGATGCTTTTCACGGGATAAGTATATCTTAAACTAAAACTAAACTTCTATACTCTACAGTAGGGAATTATACACATGGATGTACTCACTGAGTTCAACTGATGACCTATGAATTGCTTGAAGCCTTCGGTACCTGTATCGTGATGTTTTGTCCATCTATTGAATAAATCATTCTCTTCATGTATGAGACATCATCAAAATATTTGACAATTTCAATAATTTATTCTTAGAGATTGGGTGTATACATTTCTATTCTGTATTCATGTTTAGTGATGCAGGACACTACACATGTGCATATCCATAAACACATGTGCCGTGAGAATTCTTCAGAAAAACATTATTTAGGTTATGAGGTACAATCTGTTTTTGCGAGTTATATACTTACTCCTTGTACATTGCAGGATCTGTAACCCATAACATCTCCACATCGTAATGCACTATACTATCCCAAGCTCTCTTTGTATCATCCAGTTCTACCTCAGGTCCATCTACATCTAATCAGACAATATTAGTTAACAAAGGTTCAGAGGTAATACATTCAATTAAAAGACAAAACTACCTGGGCTCAATTAAGGCAGAAGTGATATTCAATGTAATGGAGGTCAAGGACATAGCCTGCAACTTTATGTGGAACTGTACGCGTCTTTTTCTGTTCTTTCTCAGGGACCCTCTGGGAAAATGTCTAACATAGAAGAGGGCCACCCTTTTCTGGCCTGCTATCGTTATTGTTATATTTCACTTATACCCAATCCGGAAAAGAAACAATATACAATCAATTAATCACACTGCTACGGACGGACAGAATAACTGATGCTATCATGTAGATTAACAACTATCATCTTTTCTTCTACACTAATTACTAATTACCTTTACTTATGCACCACTCCTTTCCTTCTATAGTAGTAGGACTGCACCTAACAGCCCCTGGCGGAAAATCATGGACAATGCTAAATAATAGTCCCCGTGAGCCTTGTATATCCTTATCCCTTATGGCTTTATAAATATGTTAGATATTAAAAAAAAAAAATTGCTTCAGTCCTGGTTCTGTCCTCGACCACAGACCCTAACGTTGTCTTCCTTCCGAAGAAGAAAGGTAGACCTTTTACCATTAATTAAGGTCAAGCAACATGAAAGTGGCTTCCTTTAAGCTGCCAAATTTTAGAAGTTGGAAGACCACTTTATATATAATTTGGCTGTGATTACCCAAATACAATTTTTCATTAATAGTCCATATTCATTATACAAATATACCTCCCTGGTATCAGTTACCTGATGTCCCAGAATAGGTAAGGCGCACACTGTGGAAGTGGCTGCCATTAACACTTGCTTCATCACCTCCCTGTCTCCCTTCATTCTCTCTCCTATTTAACTTGAGCTTTGGCGATGGCAGGCTTTCTGGTTCCACAGTAAATACATTCCCGTCCTTAAGAAAGCTGCCTCTCTGAAGTGTCAGAAAGATGAGTAATATGCATGAGATTCACTTTTACATCAGTCAAGCTAATTATGCATGATATGTCTATGTTTACAATCTGTTTATTAGTATACGAAGTTTCTCTTATCAACGAGATATTCCTGACAAGTAATTTGCTAACAAGCTGCCTTACCAATGTTCTGACCTTCCTGCCTTCATGTTCCACCAGGTTCGCTGTTATGATTGCATCATGTTCTGGATCTAGGTAAAATGCCGTTTTCTGGAATATCAACACATACCCAGGTTACACGAAAAGACCTAGGTCTGTACTCTCCATCCGAATTTCAAGTGTAGCAAGCATACCATGTAAGCTGGCACCAGCCACTCCCAATATTATTATTTAAAATGAAAAATATTTTTCAAAATGAAACATGAAAAATAGGGTAAATACACAATACAGGTCTTCCAACTGTTGCATTGCATGTAAACAATGAAAGTAGAACAGAGCTAATCAGAAAATATTCTAGAGTGCAGAGTCACAATATTCAAGTGCATACTATACTATAACTAGTATTGTAGTAAATCAGATGGATGAACAAAAATAATTGGTTAAATTAAAACAAACAAAAATCAGTATAGCACATAATAAACACTTATAATGATATTTATATGGTGTGTAGTAAGGAAATCACTATTGATGTATATTCTGGTAGATGAGCTATGTGGGTCAGATTTTCAGAAAATGTACAATTTGCAGCTCTACACGTTTAGGAAATTTTGCTAAATTAGGCTGGAAAATGCTGAATACCAGGTTTATCTGAGTATATTTGGTATCGCGTTGATTTATAGTATCAGTTCTATTATGTTAAACTGCATTTTGAAGCACATTTTTGTCTTAAATGTTGGTTATTTGAGAGGATTGGTGAAGGCGAATTGTACATTTTCTGAAAATCTGACCCATGTAAGAAAATTACCTGTGCATCAAGTGGACTGTCTTCCCCATCCAGCATTATCTTAGTATGCTCTATATTGGGATTCCTTACTAGTCTGAAAGAACTGGGCAGCTTGAAGACATCCTGACTGTCCAGCTTCTCCTGCTCCAACTGAACGTGCAATGTATGCGGCAGTTGTTCGCCCCCACCGCCATGTGACATGAACCGGACTTGCAGAGAAAACATACACCAGTGTATTATCTTTTGATGATGATGGGGGAATTTACAGAATTATTCCATTATTTACAACCCTAAAAGGATACTGATCGCTTAGACTCTTTTACTTTTCATTGCATCAAAATAGCAGGAAATAGCAAAATAAAGATTTTGAATACTGCATGGCATGCTGGATCCATCCATAAGGTGAATCCATGTTTGTCAAAAACATACTGAGATACTGAGATGCCACAATGTCAGTCTGTGTTTCTTATTGTGGAAGCAGAAGTAATGAGAAGACGGTGTAGTGGAAAATACAAATGTGAAAGCATCCTTCTCATACTAATAATATAATATATAGAAAATGATATATAGAAATTCTTTATTACTGTTGGTTATGTTTGGGTAAGGAAGTTATAGGATAAAGTACAATGCCTGTTAATTGTCTTACCCTAGCTTGTTGAGAAGATTCAACCTGGTTGCCTAGGAATATTTACTTGTATAAGTTTAAAGAACTCCACCTAATGGGACTGTCAAAAGAATGACATGACCCTGTCTGTTGGTTTTTAGAATGTCTGTATTACCAACATTTCCTGAGATATAATCATGTGTACCTAGAATAATAAGAATATGAATTCTCCAAGTAGTTTCCATGAATTTATATATGTGCAGCTCCTACTGAAAATATTGTATTATAACGTAATATCTGTGGCTGAATAAATATATCTAAATACGAATACTTTACCTCTCTCCTGGCTGGAAAGTCCTATAAACCCAATCAAGAGGAGGATAGATTTCATGTTTGGAATTCCCTCCATGATTCTGAATGTTGAGGTGTAGCTACGCTCAACTCGACGGGGCTCAGGAAGCAGTCCTTATAGCATTGCAATGGCAGTGACATTTTTCATTCCCTGGCATATGCAAACAATTTGTATTCACTCACAACGTGTGATATTGAATTCAATTATCACAAAGCACTATAGTATTTATATTACACACTGACAATGCATCTTCTCGAAATATTACATGGTTCTACCACGAGAAAGAATATGTTTGAATTAGAGTATTGCATATTTGCACAAGTGTGACAGTGATCACTCTAATTGCTGAACATGACATAGCCCTGTATTAAGATTTGTACAAGTCACATTCTTTGTCAGTCTACATCTGTGCTACAAAAACCAGCACATGCAGCTGTGTATGCATCCACACTATTAATTATTCTTTTATGGCAATCATACTGCCCAAGAACTAACTGAAAAGGCTCTTCACTGGAAGCACGTGCAGGCCTCAAACTTTCCACACAGCTTATTACTTTCAACACGATGTGAAAGCATCATGTCACAGTTTCATTCATTATTTGGGTTTTGAGCCAGTCATGATAAACTCCTCTGTCTATGGTGGAGTTTGATTTCTCATTTTCTAGCTTTGTCTCTCTCGTCCTCCTCTTTCTTTCTCACTCTCTCTGTCTCCTCTCTTGTCTCTGTCCCTCTTTCTCTCTAGATCACTATCTCACTTTCACTCACTCTCTCCCTTAAAAGAACATACCGCACTCAGTACAATGGTACCTCAATAGGTTCTTTTATTAAATAAAAACATACCTGTAGTTCAGAAATATCCCTAGTATCTATTACAACCTTGATGGAAGCATTTGAAATGTCTGAAATAGGCTTAATACAAGATTCATGACTGCCGCCATTTGGGGGATTAATACCCTGAATCCTCCTTGATTTTGACGTCATCAAGGCCAAATTCTAGGCTGATGCCGGCATCTCCCGGTATCGACCAAAGGAAGTGTGGGCGTGGTTTGGTTGGAGTTTGAACCATGTTTTCCTCACTTCAGATTCCTAATAAACAATTTATTTTGCTAATAGTGAGTCAAACATGTTATAACTGGACTGGTATGGGTTTGTTTGAACTTAGATGGTTTGAAATGAACCCTGTATAGTCCCGAAAGGTTTTTGTTATTGTGAGCGATAATGGGGGGCCGGACAAGAATGTTGTCACTTCCGTTTTTTTTGCAAGGCTTGTTTACTCCTTACAGAACACCTTCTCTTTTATAAAATCACACTTCAAAAAGTGAAATCTGGCCATGAATAGCATGTAGAGATTCAGATCTATTGAGGACATGCCTATTTCTGCTTTATATCATTGCCAAAATGCCAGTAGGAGGAAAAGCATGACCATGTTGCACTCGCTATGCTAGCATAGAGGCAGGATTCCATCATGAGTGACGTCATGAGTCCTCCGAAGATGTCTGCCAACGTTAAACATCATAATCCAAGATTGAAATCCCTCCAGGTCTCTTATTATTCACCATATTTATGTTCGAACCTAGCTGACATTGATTTTACCTCAAGAAGTAGTGATAGGGCTATCATTATACTGAAGGAGGTGCTTTCTTTTAACATTATAGCAAAAGTCACTTTTAACTTTTTATGTTGTCATAGATGTATAGATAGATATATTATATATTTTTACTTTTCACATAATGAATATTTCAAGAAGTCATGAATTTAGTAGTGCCCCCCTTCTGGCATGGGGGGGGGCACTACTTTTTGACAACAGTTCCGAATTATTGCTAATACTCTACATTATGATATCCCAAAAGTTTTCCATGCAATAATTCCTTGCAGGTTTTGAGAAATTCGGCATTGATTCTGCCAGAGTAAAGCCTATAGAGCCAATGGATGTTTAATTAATAAACAAATATCTATCAAGTATATGTGTCATGTGTATCTAGAATCAAGTGGCTGATATCAATCGATGGGAAATAATTTGCCCTATCATTGTTTTTATTTGACCTAAGATGTCAGTGCACTATTCTCAGAGTTATTTGCAAAAGACCTCAAAATTACCTTTGACATTGACCTTTATGAGTGACTTGTGTCTGACTAGGTGAAATAGAGGATCATTGGTCAGGGTGGGTCTATATCGAAATACTTTAGCAAAATCAAATATTTAAATGTCATTATTCTGTAGAACATTTCATCTTGAAGCAATTCTTTGAGACGGCCTCTGTTCATCCGGTCACGTGAGAGTACATCCACAAGTGTAAGAACGAACTGATTTTGTTGAATTTTGAACTATTAATCATATATAATATTAATTTCATATCATAATATATATTCATCATGGACATCACCAACATTTCCGCAACATTTAGGGCCTAAAACCTACATTATCCCTGAGATTTAACCCATTGTTTACTTTTGCCCCACTGCTAGGCCATAGGCCGGGCTGTGGGTGACAACAGCCATTGATGACCAAGATAAATACCAAACCATACCAAAACTAACCCTAAACCTAACTCTAAATTGGTTGTCCTAAGTCAGTGAAGGTAGTAGTGGAGTGTCCCTAGTAAAATCTGACTAATAAAAATAATGACTTGACTACAAAAAATCTGTCACATATCATAAATTGTGGGTAGCCTGGTGGCCGCTGCACTGAAAGCTTAAGGAGCAGAGGATAGCTGGTTCTGGACCAGATAAGACGAGCAGAGCAGCAGGAGCAGAAGAGCAGAGGAGCAGGGAAGCGCAGTCGTGCAGTCGAGCGCTGTGAATAACCTGACGTACATGACTAATTCACAAGTAACTAAATTCAAGAATCGTTTCCCTTGGAAATGGAAATTAGTTTAATTAAGCTGACACAAATCGTAAAAGTCTAATATACTAACTGTTAGCTGTTTCTTGTTTACACAATGTCATGTGTCTGGGCGATGCGACCTTCGTTACTAAGTCCTATGATTTTGTGACTTTGTAAGGTTATTTCTATGAGATTGGCTGGACCCAGGAGATGGGATGGACTGGGCCCATGTTTATCTGTCATGGATGATTTATGGGAGAAATACATCATAAAGGGAACCCTCTCCGGTGCTTGGTTAATAAGCTGCTGAAAATTGAACACTTTATATATATATATAATGCATCACTTTTCCAGGGACCTGTAAATGGGTATTGAGTAGGAACTGATCAACGACTAGAATGGTTCAGAGCTTGGGCCGGGGACAAGATATCCTGCATCTCGTGTAGCCGTCCTTATACTGTTTTCTCCTATACTACTGCCCGCCCGCTACCAAATACCATCGCTATTATCTGAGTAGTTAAGACCAGGGCTTGATCTGAAGTATGGATACGAGATATTCTCTGGGCACACCTAGAGATGTGAAGACCCAGCGACCAACCAGACAGAGGACACATTCCAATGGCCTGACACAAGAGGTGGGCCCAACAATATCATCTTCCCTGGGCACTGGCGTATGAGAGAGCTTACACCACGATTGTGGGTGGGTCTATTTTACACTAGCCCTTTGGTCAGATGTGGCGAGCTTCCATGCAGGCAATCAGCAACTGTTGTGCCAAACATCTGGGCACTGACCCAAGGACTGACCGAAATGTTACATTGGAACAGTGTGTGTTTTTGCACAATGGCAACGAATTAAGGGATAGGTTACAAAATATATAGCATATGAATGACATATACCGAGTAAAATATATTTGAGGAATGAAATTTACTGGACCCATAAAGGACTCTTTATTTTCATTCTCCATTTTCTTCTTTTTGAAAATCGAATTTTATTACTGAAGTCATGACACATTTTCCCCAAGTTACATCTAGGATAATAACACTTTATATAGATCTTGAGTTGTGGACAAGGACAATACTTAACATTTTGATGCTTCTTAAAATAAATAGACAATTCTGGTTTGTGGTAACTTTTACTCTCTTTCCCTTCTTTTACTATTTCCTTCTGAGTCTCTTAAATTTTATTTTCCCCTTTCTTTGATACAACAGAACTTTGTTAATAGATTTGATTTGATTTGATTTGATTTGACATGATTAGTTTTATAACTGGATTGAGTACACATATTTAATAGAATTGTTAAGATCCTCCGGAATATACAATTTGATCATAAGCGATTTTCTGGTTAGGAACACACTTTAGAAGAAGACTGGTGTGAATAGCTGTAATTGAAAAACAGGATAAAACGTATTTATACCATAAATATAGGTGTGCATGCTAGGTTGTTTCTTCTGCGTATGAAGCTGCCTGATTCATATAGGTTCTACCTTTGCCCGCTCTATTAAAAAACGTCCGCGCCCTGCCTATCTCCTAAATTTCTGACGCACTTGCGTACACATCGCGGGGATTTACGCTCCCGCAAAGCAATAAAAAAAAAAGCTATTTCTACTCGAAATACAATACCAAGATGTTGGAATTCAGAACGAGAATGATTTTCTACCCCAAAATATGTAGTTATATCAACTTGAATTTATTTTAAATAAGGAAGCTGTGAGAGAATCTACTACGTAGTGATCAAGCTTTGCAAGTTTTCATAAAACTAATGGGAAAAATAAGCATGATATATATAATGTAATATATTAATCTGAATTGTATGACTTGTTGATTGCTATTTGTTGATACATTCTGGATCGGATTGAATCCCTCGATCAGACATTGTGTTTTGTGTATTTGCAACGGGTCTACCTGGTAGATGCTCCTGGGAATGTTTCAAAGTGATAGCGCCCGGGTGGTGGCTTCCTAAATATCATCTTTCTTTTCTGATTTATTTCGTTATCATGTACTGCCTGTACAACTTTTCTAGAAACGACTGTGTTAAACACCTCGGAGGTTATTTTTCAACATGAGCTAATAAGACTGAGAAAAATGTATAAATGCATAATGCTTTCAGTTGAATAAATATACTTAAAACTAACCAAACAAAATGATTATGTAAAAACGTTCATCATTGAAAAAACGAAGAGGAAAAAATAAGAAATAATTGTGAATAACAGTCAAAGTTGGAAAATACCTCGTATGGCAAGAAGTCGAATATTATAGACCTACATATTTACAAGTAAATATTTCAGACCATCTGGCCCACCAGTTGGGATGGGCCCTAACGTCTGAGTACTTATTTGATTGTTTCATTCAACTTATTGTGGGTGGGCCCTAGCGTCCATCTGAAGGTGGGTGGGCCCTAACGTCTGAAAATATTACCGAAAATGTGCGAAATGTTTGGGCCCTAACGTCTGAAGGTGGGTGGGCACTAACGCCTGAAAATAAGCGAAAGTGGGCCGTATCGTCGTGGGGGCCTAAAGTCGTTGTGCCCTAACGTCTGTAGACCGACCGATGTTACTTGTTAGCTGAGAGTGCAGTTTTAACACCAGGTGGCAGATGCGGGCCATTGGCATAGCACGTGAATGTACACGCCGGACTATAGCGTCACCTGGTGCCTCGACGATGCCACTTGCATTATATAGGCTTATAAATGAGTATTTGATGGTTAACTCAACACTGGTGTGGGTAAAGGGAGTTTTTATTCAAACTCAGCTATGACTAACATTTCTTTGCGCGCGCGCCAGTAATAATACAGTACAATACAATTGGACATGTAAGAATAAGCAATTGAAGAATCAATTAGAGAAATCAATCAGAGAAACAATTATATAACCAGTCAATAGTGGAAAACAATTACAGAACAATTAAAGGTATCAATTACAGAACAATTAAAGGTATCAATCACAGAACAACGACGCAGTAATTACATAACAATTACAGAAACCAATACAGACAACACAACCCACAATGTTGCGGTATTGTGCTTTGGTACATTTCATCAATACGTTTCAACCAGGTTTTTCGGCCTTCCTTCTTCAGTTGATGATGTACCACATCTTAACTGTGTTTTGTATTTAAAGATTTTTTATTCAGAATGAGACATGATTATGACAATACATTTTTCTCAGTCAAAGCTGTCAATCGATTACTAGGCTAGGGATTTTTTTGATTTTTTTTTTTTACAAAAAATACTCAAGTCATGGTGAAAATTACAACATATACAATTATACCAGAAGCAGTTAGAATATGGCTAGCGGCTATTCCCATTGTAATGAGTGGGGCAGATTACTTAATGCTAGTACAATTAGTTTGATCCCCCCCCCCCCCCCCCCAACATGTATTAGCTTACCCTATTCGTGTGCAGTGAGAAAAGGCTAAAAGGTTGAAAAATCTCTCAAATAAATCATACAACATACATCACTAAAAGTACCTTTATGTTACTAATCCACGCGATTATTTCTCTCCACAACAATTTGATGTTTGGACATGCAATCAAGAAGTGTATTACGATCATCCTCGTCACAATATGCTCAATTTTATATTACAACGGTACGTGTTTATTCCAAACAATATGGCTTCGCTTTATCTCCTGTTCACAAGAAAATGTAAGTGGAAAAGTCTCTAAATGCAGAAGCAGATTTCCTTCAAGAAATCATCCAAATAAACCTTGAGCAAGACCGATTCACATTGTGGGTCATATTTTCAGAAAATGTACAATTCCACTTCGCCAATATTCTCAAATAACCCAAATTTCAGACGAAAATAAAGTTCAAAATACAGTTCAACCTAACCAGACAGATTGCTGGAATGAATGCAATGCCCCATATACTCGAATTTA
The DNA here is from genome assembly GCA_942159475.1 of Sthenelais limicola. NCBI lineage: Eukaryota > Metazoa > Annelida > Polychaeta > Phyllodocida > Sigalionidae > Sthenelais > Sthenelais limicola. Next base: position 30,421,297 of record OW804101.1, read on the forward strand.
CCTAGTATTGACCAAACTTCAGCTTAATTTAGCAGGATTTACTAAATGTGTACAACTGCCAATTGTACATTTTCTGAAAATCTGACCCTTGTGCGTGTGGACTTACACGATTTGCCTTCATCCTATTTCCCACCTCTCCTGCAAGGGTTATTACCTGGCTTACTTTCCAGGTTCAATTAGGTTGAGACAGAAAGTAGCCCTAGGCCACAGCCCTCTGCCCCCAAACCCAGGCTTGTAACGGGCTTCACTCCCCTTACCTCACACCCCGTGCCTCAGGACAACATTTTAGTGATGGACCTGGACGTAGCAGGCTAAAGGGCACATAGTTGTCGAAGCCCTCATGATTAAGATTATTTGTATTTAAATACAAAAATCATGGATACAAATCAGGTGATATAAGATAAGAAAAGAGGTTTTTTATTTGTCTTTTTTATTATTATTCATTATATATCCATATATAACTGTCAGACTACCATCACTGAAAGCTGCATTTACTCTTATATTATCACTGAATGTTTTAAATATCTCTTAAAGTTTAGTATATGATTAAAAGTAACTTAATTGTTTACAATTTGTTATCATTTAAAGGCCTCCTGGTGTAGATGGGTCAGATTTTCAATATACAATATACAGTTCTACACATCTCTCAAATTCTGCTAAATTAGAGTGAAGATTGATGAATACTAGGTATATCTGAGTGTATTCCGTATTGTTTTCATCCAATAAATCTATCTGGTTATGATGAACTGTATTTTGGACCTGATTTTTGCCTTAAATTTGGATTTTTTGAGAAGATCGGCGAAGTTGAATTGTACATTTTCTGAAAATCTGACCCAGATACGTGTTTCTATGCTGGAAGGAGTGTAACCCCTTTTTCTCAACTGAAGGACTATTGTAATTGTCATTTGAGAAAGAAAAAATACATCGCCCACTCAATGTTATCACCCTCTCTAGCTCCCTACTCCGGCTGTAGGGTTGTATCCTAGTTATTTATCCTCTCTATATAAAAATCTCTTGCAACCTTAAGTTGTAATTTTTCTCTTATGATTATGTTGCAATTCCTAAAAACTGCTATGCCTTGTATTAGCTAGCAAATTGTGTTTGTATTTTGTCCTCATATATGTACTATTTGATACCTGCCTATATTATATATTTATGTTTTTTGTATTCTTCTTTATCAATGCCATGTCATACTAATTGTTCCTGAGTGTGATAATTTGATACAACAATTGTTTATTTTGCACTGTTATGGCAATGCCATTTAACGTTCTCTGTGTAGAAAAAGAAAAAGAAAAATGGTCTATGTATAATGATTTACACACCGTGTATACACACCTCTACCACTCCTTGATTAGTAATCTTGATTAACGAGTCCGGAGTCTTCATCACTTTCATCAATCATTCATCTTTATTAAATATTCTTTTCTTAAATTTTCTCGTAAATATACCAAATGATAATAATGACTGCTTTATTTAATGTCTGTATTGTTTATTTCCTATATAACATTTGCTACCACCTCCCAGAAATTGTACTTCAGGACATCACGAAAACCACTATTATTGCATGTGAGCGTGTTTTGTTGACCAAATTTTCCTGAATAAAGATTTTGTGTGCAAAAAAAAAATGTCCATAGAGAAATATATCTGATGTGTGTGTTATCAATATAAATACCCAACTAACATCTTCCGTTGCACCATCTACATACATAGTTCACACCACCAACAATATTAATTACTGTCTCTCACTCTTCTTTCCCCTCTCACAGATTTCCCTCTCATCCTCATCTTTCTCGTTCATCTTTCATATCAGCAAATTTATATCAACTTTACTATCATTTTATCAAGAATCGAAATCAAGTATTTTACTAACAATAACATATTCACCATCATTATCAAAAAGATTTTGCTGCCAGAAATGATTTTCTGAGAATCTCGGATAACTGCTGCAAGTAAGGTAAACCCGGTCAAGGCCTATAGGGGTCAGATTTTCAGAAAATGTACAATTCGCCTTCACCAATCCTCTCAAATAACCCACATATTAGATAAAAATTAGCTTCAAAATGCAGTTTAACAAAACAGAACTGATACTTTAAATCAATGCGATACCAAATATACTCAGATATACCCGGTATTCATAATTTTTCAGCCAAATTTAGCAGAATTTACTAAATGTGTAGAACTGCCGATTGTACATTTTCTGAAAATCTGACCCATATAGGGGGCATATCTGAGATGTGAGGTGTTGAGATCCATGTGCACCCGCATCTAAACAGCGGAAACTGATAGGTTGTGATAACAAGTGTGTGTTAACAGCACCAGCCTCACAGAGATCACAACTGATACGCCGGGCTAGGGAGGTGGAGGGGGTGAGGGGAGGGGGTGAAAATCAGAGCTATGGCTTCGGTGAAAGTAGAAGGGGATACGTAAGAATCCCACCCCTTTAAAACCAAGATACTCTGTTAGGAATTCAATTTCAACGGAGTAAACACAATTATTTTTTAAGATCTTGCCATTAAATAAATATGTGCACAGAATAGGACTGTATGGAAAGGAAATACGTCATTCTTAGACCCAATTATACGACATAAAAGGCTACTTCAGTTGAAAACAAAATATGTATGAAAGGTTACTTTAATAGTTGGCAAAATAATACAACAACTTTGAAAAGATAATCCCAGTTAAGATGATATAATTATCAGTGTCGCGTACTATTTTAAATAAATAAAACGAAATAATCATAGTCTTCGTACATTTGCAAATGTTTTTATTACAATATTAATTGTGTACTTGACTCTGGCATGAATGTGCTGCGGACTCATACTTTTTTTTCTTTCTTTTATTCAGTTTATACTAAAATAATTACATTTTTTCGGAACAATTGTCTGTTCATAAACCAGAATTTGACCCCACAATTTCTTTTTTATTTTCATATCAAAATTAGCTTTGAAGGCAGCTGTGAACGTGGAGCATAATTAGCACGCCACGCTTCACCCACTCCATACTGCTACACAGCTCAGTGGTTAACACTTATTCTGATATAATTATTAGATTCAAGAAATTCAATTAAGAATTAAGAAGGTACAAACCTTAGTACTGACAATTTAGTACTCGTTAAACAGAGTGTGGGAACCCTCACTGTGACTCTAGTACGAGTAGTAGGAGAAGTGGGTCGGATTTTCAGAAAATGTACAATTGGCAGCGCTACACATTTAGGAAATTCTCCTAAATTAGGCTGAAAAATAATGAATACCGGCTATATCTGAATATATTTGGTATTGCATTGAATTAAAGTATCAGTTTTGTTATGTTTAACTACATTTTATAGCTCATTTTTGTCTTAAATGTGGGTTATTTGAGAGGATTGGTGAAGGCGAATTGTACATTTTATGAAAACCTGACTCAAGTAACCCCGAGGTCTGTAAGTGTAAGCAAACAGTAGTAAACCTTGGTATGACCAGGGGGTTGACAGGGGGGTGACAGGGGTTGAGATGTAGTCTGGGGTTAAATGAACCTCAACCTGAGGTCAAATTTGTTTCTTTTGCAAACATTCACACCTTCTCAAGCACTTTTTTCATCACCAGTTCCTCCCAATAACAGGCCCTAGATCCCTGTAATCCTATTCTAGGAATTCATTTTTCCCTACTCAAAAAGTTAAGTGATATCTAGTGACATCTTTCGGGAGAATAACAAAAATCTAAAATGATTTGAAAAGGGAGTATCATATTTATTTCAAATCAACTTCAGATATTGCATAACTGTACCTCCCGACTTCACTTATTAGTTCGTGTATTATGATGATTTCAGGCTGCACGAAAAGGGGAAAACATTAAATGAATGAAGAGACGCGTGTACCTGGCCGTGAGATCATACAAAAACGCCCCCTAGCGGCAGGATCCGGCTCGAATTTCAGTGTTCCATATCAGACTTTAATCACTAGGGGTCAATGACCAATCATGAGAAGTTTGATGCGTTTAACCAAAAGTGCACGATTATTCCCTTATTCCCCCTACTCTCTATGTAGTTTGTCTATTTACGTAGTTCTTATCTTTATCAGCACTAGAAATCCATCCCAATACCGTCGCCATTACCAATCATAGGCCAATCATGGGCAATCATTAATTTATCATTTTCTTAAGAAGATCAGAAGAAAAAAGAAAGATCATTGGAAAGACTCGATCATTGTTGCCTTTTTCATTGTTTTGTTCTTGCTCTATTGTGTTGACCTTAAAGGAATGCCATGTCTCCATGCATAACCGTCATGGAATAAAAATTAATCTTCATCACTTATTTTCCTCATATACTTTTAGTTTAAATGGTCGTATTCAGGATTCAACATTTAAGATCCATTTGTTATTTATAGATTTATCCGTATAATATATGTGAAGAGGGGTTTCTTTATCTGACATGTTCTTGGAATCTATTATGTTAATAACCGTTTTTCTAATCCGTACAGTTCCATCTGTCCTCTCTGGAGGACAATGTATGTGGTCTGTGAAGTATATGTGGTAAAAATGTGATTTTCAAGCCCTTTTAAGTCTTTTAGTTCTGTTCTATACAACTATTTTTAGCCAGGGAAAGCCTTTCGGGGACTTTCTGAGTCAACATCATTCCCTATTGGGGTCATACCTTTATGTCCCACCGTCTGAGGCAACGTGGGATTCCCGAGGGATTCCCAAGGAAAAAGAGAGGGGGAGGTGAGGGGAGAGAGATCAGAGATCAGAGGGGGAGGGAGAGAGCGAAGAAGCAGAGGGAGAGGGTGGGAGAAATCAGATAGGGAGAGGGATAATAGGATAGAGAGAAGAGGGTTAGAGAAAGACAGGAGTGAGAGGAAGGGGGAGAGGGAGAGGGGAGGGAGAGGGAAGGAGAGAATGAAAGAAGCAGAGGGACAGGGTGGGGGAAATCGGATAGGGTGAGGTACAAGAGGATAGAGAGAAAAGAGGGGAAGAGAGAATAGGGCAGGGGAGAGGAGAAGGGGGCTAAGGACAGGGAGAGAGAGGGGAGGAAAGGAGGAAAGGCAGGGAGAGAGGAGGAGGGGAGAGAGAGTGAGAGGAAGAGGGTGACCATCTAGACGGGTACTTTATTATTACTTTTTTTATCTCACTTAATGATCTTGCTTCTTGTCCTGCTTCTGGCAAATGTCTGATTACCTTTGTTCCAATTACTCCCCAAAGATCACCGTATAACCTCCAATAAAAAAGTGGTACATCAATACGAGTCAGGATATTATATTCTTATACATGACAATGATTGTCACTTGACCATGGGTTACATGTAACTGAAATCTGCCAACGTTTCCCTTGGAAACGGAAATTAATTGTATTAAGCTGACACAAGTTGTGAATACTTTAAAACAGCAAAACAATATTGTGAACTGCTTGTTGTTGTTCTGCTCGTTCTGTAGGTGGAGAGAGGTGGCCCTACATGCTTCACTAGTATCTATGCTCTATCAAATTATTTACCTAACTATTTATTTTCTATTTTTACTATAGTAATGAGCTATATTATATGTAATATGTCATAAGTACAGCGTAAACTATGTTGAAAACATTGCTATTCAAATACCGGTAAGCAAAGATTGACAAGATATGTTATCAAGGTCATACATAAAATCATTCCATCATACCAACATACATTCATCATGAAGGGGCAGAATATCTTTTATATTTTTTTCATATTTTTTGGTCTGTAAAATGATTTCTCACGAGCTAGAAACTATAGAAATATATTGCGTGCACTCTACCTGTAAACATTATTCATACAGACTATTCATGATCCTAGGGCTAGACGTATATTCTTAGTTTTCCATGTCCCAAAAATCGAATCCAATTCCTCTTTTTAATTTGTGGCTTAAAAGCGCAATGTTCTTCAATAATCCTTAAATACTGCAGTATATGAGATATGCAAGGATAACTAAATGAACACCTGCATCTTGCATCCGACAGCTTAGTGTGATATGGATTACACAGAGAACTCACTGGAAATTAAAACCAGCAGAACCTCTGCGAGATTAACCTAATTAAGCAACCCAATCAACCCTACCCAGCTTACTGCAACCCTATTTAATTAGGCTAGTCTAAGCAAAGCGGTTATATTAACACCGCCTCTACATTCACTACTGTATCATATACTTCATTATTTTTCACTTTAATTCTTAATCTTTCTAAAATTCGACATTATTTCATTGGATATTCTACCGCTGGAACCAGTAGCAGATCTAAGTGTCATTGTCTAGCACGGCATGCTTGAGGCTTTAAAGTTTAATATTAAATTTACTGCAAGTATAAATTTGTGAGTTATAGCGATTCACAACCAAGCGTAAATCAAAATATAATTGATGAAATTAACATTTAAAGCTGACACTGATCCAAAATTCCTCGTTGCCATAGAGATGCACATTAAATATAAATTATGGACCATGTGGGTCAGATTTTCAGAAAATGTACAATTCAACTTCACCTATCTTCTCAAATAAGCCAAATTTCAGACGAAAATAAAGTTCAAAACCCAGTTCAACCTAACCAAACAGATCGCTAGAATCAATGCATTGCCAAATATACTCGAATTTACCTAGTATTGGCCAAATTTCAGCCTTATTTAGCAGAATTTACTAAATGTGTACAGCTGCCAATTGTACATTTTCTGAAAATCTGACCCATGTAATGTGACAGACGGAGTTGCACCAAGAAGTGTGCGAGATTTTGGTGTGTGAGACTGGAGTCATAGTGATATGATAATTTGTATTATTGTTAGTTTTTGATTTGTGCTCTCGTGTTACGTTTTGTACACATCCGGGTCCAAGGTCAGTACAATGAGGATGTATAGTTGTAATAATCATTCCAGAAATATTGAATTCTTACTTAAAATTGATACTTTTGAAATATAATCGGTGAGGCACATTTCATTGCATCACTGTAGCTTTTGAGACAGTTACATTTTATCATTTACATGGCATGTGTACTTTCGACACATATATATAGAGAGAACGGAACGAGCCGGCAATAATCGAAAATTTATTGGACGAGATTCTTATGCAGACGAATCAAGTCCAATAAATTTTCGATTATTGTAGGTGAGTTCCATTCTATATTTATTATATAGGCATACAACTTGATGTGTAAAATCTGAAAAAAGTAGCCGACTTGGTGACGAAGTAGAGTCCGTTTTATCAGATGGTGTTTACAGCTTAGGAGGGACTTGAGGTAAAAGCGGACCTAGAGCTGGGATCCAAGGGCAGCCGGACCACAGTTTCCTTGTGAAGTTCTAGCGACTCGCTCCTCAGCAAGCTTCAGCAGCCAATGCCACTTGTTCCTATAGTATGTGTACTATATGAATATTTCTATAGCACCCCCACTTATTGCACTTCTCATATGGAATGCGCATATAATAAATACTATTTTGGCTGTTAGCATGATTGACTTTTTTCTCCAACACATATACTGGGTCTTTATTTCTTGTGTTATCAGGTTCTCCCTAGTCAGAGGTTCTACATCGAGATGTACATACTTATCTTCTTTTTTCTATCACTTTTATCACTTCTGTGTTCATTTAACACCTTTAGTTCATCTCGTTTAATCCTCTTATAAATTTTCGAAAAAAACTCGTTCTTGTATAGGACACGTCTGGTCTCTCTATACAGCAATATATAATGTCAGTGTACACTCTAAGAAATGGTTGGGAAATCGCATGGGGTACCTTTACTTCTACCCTACTTCAGCGCGATTTCTCTTGTTGCTTGTGATACTTCAGGCAGAACTGTAAAAACCCAAATGCTCTGGAAAAGTACACAGGGCCCCTGTCAAATAAGCAGTGTGAGGGTTTCCCCTGTAATATCTAATGGGAATTCACATGTTGGTCCTGTAAAAACCCAGCCACAGTCCTGTACCCCTGAACAAACACCATGCAGGGTATGGGGCGGAAGTAGGAACAACAGCCAGCTACTTATACAAGACCCAGAAACAAAGGATTCATGGTGTTTGGCGGGAATTATTGGCGTGGCTACATCAGTTGCTATCTTGCAGTCACAGAGGGTAGGTGTCTTATATGCTGTCTTATATATAGTCCTGGTTCTTGATAAGATAATAATAATGCATCGATTTTTATACTTTTTTTTCATTACTTCTCTAAGTTTACCATTTCCTTTCTCTACATGTTTCCATGTGTATACAATATTTCAGGAAGTTGACAGTTGGAAACTGGATGCCTATGTGGTATGTAACTATATGAATGTTTATATAACTACAATACTTACAGCCTCTAGATATTGATAAAAAAACGATATCATTTACCCTGTTATATACCTATATATATGTTTATCATTTAACAGGCTTTGTGGGAATGAGGTGCCTTCTACTCGGCTTCTACTCCCCTTCTACTAGAGGAGACAAAGGAAGAATGGACTGGAGACTAGCTACAAACAAAGATGGTGGGGGAAGTAGTTGTTGATAGAAAGAGCATGCATCAAACTTGAACAAGAAATTCAGGAGGTTAAAAGTCGGTAGAATAAGTATCAATTCCCCATTTCCATTCCATCACCGCACCATTATCTTATTCAATTGTAAAAAAAAAAAGAAAAAAAAAGAATAGATTGGAATACCTATTGATCATAATTATGATGACTTTCTGAGGATAACTAAAATAAATAAGAATCAATATTCATTGTATCGAATATAACAGTATCTTTTTCTTTACAGAACCTGGTATGATGAAGTACATCAACAAGTAAATGATGAACCAAAATGATGAAATGATGATTTTCTGAGCATAAATAAAAGAATTGCATGAGGGGGGGGGGGGCAAACATTAAAAGTAAAATTCCGATTCTCATGCGTAAAAGTGCGTCATTATGTCTGCAAAAACCACTACCCTTTCCCGGGAAACCCCATGTATATCTGTAGTAATGTGCGCGGGAAGCACTGCACTTTCCCACAGGGGCCACTGTACTTTCCCACAGGGTATACTGTGTTTTCCCGGTGCTGCGTTTTACACGGGGGCTAAAATCGCAGGTCCACAAATATTACACGGGAAAATTGGCATCCCAGATTCCATGGGATACCTTGACTTTCGCACGGGGAAAGCGCATATTGTTATAACAGTGTAGGCATGATTATGTACTTTCCCTTAACGTTTTTAGACTGAATTTAAAAATTTAAATAAACATATCTTATTCTCATGAAAGAGTTTTCTTTTATAGATATAAAATCTCGCGTTTAAAATAGCATGATTGACTTTACAAATACATTTACACCAGTGATCATAACATAGCATATCATTTATCTTTATACAGTGTATATATCTGTATAATTATTTATATGTAGAGAGATATTGATACGTTTGTCGTAAGTAGTATACTATATAGAAATATTCTGTTGCACTAGTTTAACACCTTATTGTGACGTATATTCCCGCCAGATTCACGACCTGTAATGCAGGGACTCCACTATGGGAAAAACGGCAAAAAACGGCTGCGAGGAATTTTTTGCGACGAAATATCTAATCAAGTTAGATATTTTGCAATTGTTGGCAACATATAAATGTGTTGCCGACAACCTATTTTACCCCTCTTCCACTAGTGATTTGTGTGCGCCGAATTTTTAGTCATGTCGGCGACGAATTTTGCCTGTCTGCGCCGTTTTTTTACCTATAGTGGAGTCGCCCTATAAGACAATATTGCGCCCGTTGCATAACAATCTGCGAGTAGCTTTTTCAGTGTTAATTTTGAGCTCGCAGATTGTTATGCAACGGGGGCATTTTGAGATCACTTACACGCCTGCAGGTTGCAGCTTTACCCCATTAACTAAAAGCAGACGGTTTTATTACTTCCTATGTTCTCGGCTTTACAAATCATACAAGTGTATGTACCGGTATTCTCTCTCTTAGACACACACCTTACAACATTCCTAATAATCGTTGCATTGAAGGCGGGGGTTGCAGTTGCTTGCTGAAGTGCTCCTTTTCTTATAAATCAGTGATTTCATGTTAGCATGTAGAAAGGCTAAACCATGTCTACTGCGAGACCCACATGAAAGAGCTGGTCTACATTCTTCAGTCTATGTGTCCGTGCGTGGGTACTGCCGTACATGGGGTAGAATGAAACATGCAATTAATTGTAAAAATATCATAAAGAAACAATCCCTGGTAAAAGAAATATAGTAAAGAAACAACCCCTGGTAAGATCAGGGCTATACTGATGGGAATATGGATTGTATCAATTAGAAATGATGTTTTAATGACTTAATAAAAGAGTTTCCTAATCTGATCACACATCATTGCAATTAACATTTTCAGGGGGGTTTTGTACAAAACGGGAAGTTTGACATGAGAGAAACAGTAAATATTTTCAGTTTTACTAGAGTTTTTACTTAAGTGCTCTAGATAAGTTGAAACCGAAGTGTGGAAGTGCTTTTATACATTGACAAAATACTACTACCATGAACCCTGAGTTTGAATCCTCGACTTCTTGTGTTCTTTCTATGTATAATTAACTGCAATACATAGTCTATACGTTAAATACATAGGTCAGATTTTCAGAAAATGTACAATTCAACTTCGCCAATCTCCTCAAATAATCCAAATTTTAGACGAAAATAAAGTTCAAAATACAGTTCAACCTAACCAAACAGATTGCTAGAATCAATGCAATGTCCAATATTCTCGAATTTACCTAGTATTGACCAAATTGCAGACTAATTTAGCAGAATTTACTACATGTGTACAGCTGCCAATTGTACATTTCTGAAAATCTGACCCATATACAGAGTATCAAGACTTAGAAGGCAGATGCCTTGGAGATGATTTCACGGCTTAAGTCTATTACTGATATATCGTCTTAAGTGGATTCAGAGGACACAATGTTTTGAATGTTGCTCACTTGAAAGACTTAATCCAGGTTTTAGTATTCGAAGAGCGAGTTCTATGAGTCGTTGATCCATTCAATTGTTCCCAAAGGTATTCCACTCAGTCCAGTTGCAAAATCTCTTAAATGTACAATATTCTCCACCAAAATGGACTAAATTTCTTGAGCTATAATATCATAATTATTGTGTTAACTGTAAAGTAATGTTTAAAATCTGTTAGGATCCAATAATGGAATGTCATATATAACAGAGAAAGTCATGCCTCATCCATAGGGGTGGCTCAGTTCTCGCATTAATAAGGCTATAGCATTGAGCGGAAGCAGGTGCAATGAGCCACTCCGAGTCACAATGAGAGGAGAAACCTAATTACTCAGGTCTCTCTATACAGCATATATATATATATGTAACTGTGCAGGCGTATGGAACTACATATATATGAAGTTTTGTGGGTCCTGCATTTATAAGTATACCATTCCTCCAAGTGGTATATATGGTAATGGGTCGAACATGAAGGCATATAAAATAAAATAAAATGGAATAACAAAATATTAACAAACCTAGGTCTCAGTGGAACAATTATTGCGAATAAAACCCAAATCAGAGAGCTATGTTTGAATCAGATTTTATTTGTCCCAAACACTCGTGTTACAGCATTACACATGGTCAATGTGGCTAGTATACAGTATAGTCTTAGTGACCAAAGTAGGTAAGCAAAGTCTTGGCTTTCTTGCAGTGGTCTTGTATATCTACTTGACGTCTGTAGGCTGGTGTCTTCAAGTCGGGTGTTGATGCTTCATGCTTGTCGCCACCTACTGGAACTGGCCAGTAATGGTGTTTTGTCCTCCTGGCTCTAGCAGTGATGCCCTTGGTTAACGCCCAGTGGTGTCAGTGCAGCCTGGGAATTACTGGACCTCTACAAATAAATATTATTAGGATAAATACCAGAACGTTTGGTAGATGTCTTTAGTTCCTAAAGTGCTTTTAAATGCAATGAAACATTTAAATCTAAATCTTAACTTAAACAGAATAAATGTCTAGTGTTCATGTCCCTAGGGCGTCCCTACATAGCTTAAGTGTAGCATCACTGCTGATGCACCCATGGTCTGGAGGAGATCGTGACCCCTCATGGCACCCCCATGCTCCTCTAGAGGACAGGCCTAGTCAGCACCCAGCAGATAGGAGGACGCTGATCTACAAGCTCCTCAGGAGAGGATACATGTGATAGAAAATGCCAGCTTAATTGTGCTTTGCTGGCCGTCAAATGTTACATACATAGACAAAGGTTGTTTGGTAACAATAATATAATATTGGAGGCTTTTATAAAAGAGTTTGAAAGAGGTTAAATGCCATGAGCATAGCATCGAATTTTAATAGCTCAATCTGTAAAGCCTTTAAAGGCTGGAGAAGTTTTTATCGATTTTTACAGAGACGTTAGAAGATCCTCCGGGTTAACTTATTATTTTTACACTTGCCAAATATCTCTTCGCGTTTATATTATGTATAATTATCAGAAGTTCTAGTGGAATTGCTTTTGAGGAAAATGCGAGTATTGAAGTTGGGTGAAAATAAAAAAATCCAAAATAAAAAGAAAAAAAAGAGTTCATGAAAAACCGAATTAATATTAAACATGTCTTAATATTGTACAAGAAGGCAGGATATGATGAATACAACTTGTAAAAAAATAAGATATACGGTACACAAAATATAAACCATCCCTTTAGATTGAACTTTGAATTAAATAAAGTTAGTGAGACAGGCCTACTAACATGCCACCACACATTATAAAGATTTGAAATATTTTCGACAACTAGCCTATAAATAATACTCTTCTTTATACAGTTTAGTAACAGGTGCCTAATGGCAGGTAATGATTTTTCCGGTCTTTAACATTCGTCCCTTTCAAGTTCCTCTAATAAGAAACGCCTAACATGTGAAGAGAGATCGCGCGCTCTGTAAGAAAAACCTCCTGCACTTTCATAAATCAATATCTAGATCAGCCCCTTTACCAGTTTAGTCACAGTTCAAGTACATTTCTTGTCATTTCTCTCAAGAGCATTTTTCTCTATACAATATTGGTGAGGCCAAATCTGTACTGTAATCTATATCAATTAGCAAGGAAATGAGTGGACAGATGTGACATGATACAGGCCCCGGCACCCATGCATGGAGGTGCATGAATCCATATTCCACTATTGCTGGAACTAGCAATTCATCAATCCTGGCCTGCCATATCATGGTGGTAGGCCTGTCTAACTGTCCATTGCATGAAAGACAAATGCCGGATTTGAGCAAACATTAGGCGACAACTCAAACATCCAATGTAAATTTGGAATTTTGCCTTGTAAAGCAATAAAAAGATTATTGGATTTTGTCATGACAGGATTTACATAGAGTTTTTTCAAGTTTTTTTCAAGTTGATTTTTTGTTATTCAGGCTCGGTTAACAGTTACAGAGGGGTTATAGGGAGGTACGTAGATTAAAGGGCAGGATATCACAGACTAAGCAGCGTTCTTTTCCATGTTTTTTAATGCGCACATCAATTTGCAGGCGTCCATAATTTGCTGAATGTCCTATTCTTCTGTTTTGAGAACTACTAAACCTGCGTCAGCTATAGCCCCAAGTGCAGTTCAGGTTGTTGACCTGAGACTGAAATTTATTGAAAAATAATGCAATTTCCCGCAAATTAAAGTTACCAGTTGCCACGATCAAATATTTCATCTTCATTTTCAAAGACACCGAGTTGAAAGTAGAATTGTAAGAAGGTCATAAAACTTTCCAAGGCGCCTTTGCCCTGCGCGAAAGACAGGATGAATATTTTAAATGAAAGTTAAAACAGGATGAACATTTTCTTTCTTAAAGCTTTTTTTTAAATAAGATTTTGACTAAGACATGGTGGATTTGCCTGCTGGGGGATGGTGAAGGCAGAAGTCAATGGTTTTTAAGACCTGGCAGTAATGCTGGTGAGAACGGAGCAAGTGTCGGATGATTGGGTTAAAATGGATCGCAGTTATCTCGACACGGGAGGTCAATTAGGCCCCGGGGTGTCCACATAGCATGGCGGGAAGTGGAGAAGCTGTCACTGGTGCCATGCATGCTTCCGGGAAAACCTTTCTAATTTTGATTCTATAAAAAAAAGGTTGTAATGATTTAGGCTAAACTTTGTGCGGATCGTTTGTCTGTGGCCAGAGGAAAAGGCATAACAGAAGGGGTCCAATAATATGGAAATGATTGAACCCCACGTGTAAAGTGCATTTGTCACTTTTCACATGGGGTTAATAAATTCAATGGAGTTAAAGTATTTCAATATTCTATGTACTCTGATCCTGGATATGTCTGTCCCACTCAGGCGACCTCCATCCTCCCCTGCCTCCCCCTTCCCCTGCCTCCCCCTTCCCCTGCCTCCCCCTTCCCCTTCCTCCCCCTTCCCCTCCTCCCCCTTCCCCTCCCTCCCCCTCCCCCTCCTCCCCCTTCCCCTGCCTCCCCCTTCCCCTCCCCCTTCCCCTCCCCCTTCCCCTCCCCCTTCCCCTCCCCCTTCCCCTCCCCCTTCCCCTCCCCCTTCCCCTCCCCCTTCCCCTCCCCCTTCCCCTCCCCCTTCCCCTCCCCCTCCTCCCCCTTCCCCTCCCCCTTCTCCTCCCTCCCCCTTCTCCTCCCTCCCCCTTCCCCTCCCTCCCCCTCCCCCTTCCCCTCCCTCCCCCTCCCCCTTCCTCCCCCTTCCCCTCCCCCTTCCCCTCCCCCTTCCCCTCCCCCTCCCCCTTCCCCTCCCCCTCCCCCTCCCCCTCCCCCTCCTCCCCCTTCCCCTCCCCCTTCGCCTCCCTCCCCCTTCGCCTCCCTCCCCCTCCCACTTCCCCTCCCTCCCCCTTCCCCTTCCCCTCCCCCTCCCACTTCCCCTCCTCCCCCTTCCCCTCCCCCTTCCCCTCCCTCCCCCTTCCCCTCCCTCCCCCTCCCACTTCCCCTCCCTCCCCCTTCCCCTTCCTCCCCCTTCCCCTTCCCCTCCTCCCCCTCCCCCTCCCCCTTCCCCTCCCTCCCACTTCCCCTCCCTCCCCCTCCCTCCCCCTAACTTTTAAAACCCACCCTCTGCACCTCTCCCCTAGACTCCCCCTTCGATTTCAAAATTCTGTCCTTTCTTTTCTCCCCTTCTCTAGAACCCCATTTTTTAAAACTATTTACCAAGAAGCTCAGATGCAGCAGAAGGCATTATTAAAGAGTACATTTCCATAGAAAGTCTCTGTGCACTTGCAGGCCCCACCAGTGAACGTCCCACTCATCCCATGCCATACCAGCATTACTCATCCTCAACGTTTGCCCTCAATGTTGAATAAATTTGCCTGCCTGGTGCAATAAGGATTGTTCATGTACACTACATCTTAATATTTACTGGTTTTATTTTTGTTACGCATTAGCATCATTTATTATGATTTTGAAGTCATTTACATCTGAATTAGAGTGTGTGTAAACATGTCAGAAATTATTTATATTCGTATTTATAAAAAAAAACGGAAGGGGTAGGGCAGGGGGAGGGAAAGCGGGAGGGAAAGGAGGGGGGAGGGAAACTGAAAGGGGGGAGGGCTAAGGGGGAGGGGCTAAAGGGGGTTCTAGGATCACGGTAGGGAGTCATAATATTTATTTGAGGGGAAGGGGTTTGAGGGGAAGGGCAGGGAGGGGAAGGGGGGAATTGGTTACTTTAGACCCCATACCACTTTAACACCACACTTTCGTATATATTATATATTGGGCACCTCAGGGTGACAGAGGAAACACGCTAACAGGAGGGGGAACCGGATGGGCTAGCGGTAAACATTAGATAAACACTCTAGGTCCAAACCCTCAGATCAGATAAGAATGGTATGTCAGCCCACATTGCTAATCAGTTTCCTGGCTTAGGACTCTAGGCTTTAATGGGAATATAATGAGATTTGGCTTTCTTAATGGAATTATAATGGCACTTTGTGGTTTGAGGCGAAAGGCTTTCCCTTCGTTTGAAGGGACTCTCTCAACTTTGGGCCTAGCCTGTAAATAGGATGGGGAGGGGTCCTGACTACATTCTGATCAAAAGGTTTTTGTTCAGGACTAGCCACCAATGGGACTTGGTGGCGTGAGTGGCATTGGCTGCTGAAGCTTGCTGAGGAGCGAGTCGCTAGAACTTCACAAGGAAACTGTGGTCCGACTACCCTTGGATCCCAGCTCTAGGCCCGCTTTTACCTCAAGTCCCTCCTAACCTGTAAACACCATCTGATAAAACGGACTCTATTTAGTCCCATCCTTACATGGGTCATATTTTCAGAAAATGTACAATTGGCACCTGTACATATTTAGTAAGTTTCGCTAAATAAGGCTGATATTTGGTCAATACTAGGTACATTTGGGTATATTCGGTATAAGATTGAATCTAGCAATCTGTACGGTTAGGTTGAACTGTATTTTGAACTTTATTTTCGTCTGAGATTTGGATTATTTGAGAAGATAGGCGAAGTTGAATTGTACATTTTCTGAAAATCTGACCCACATCCTCCCTCAGTCATACCAGTAGAATTTGCCCTGGCTTGGGCGGCTGCATCCTTCATGATCCTTCTGTTGCGTCTCCGTATAATCAGGTGGGTCAGTTTTTTCAAGTGTGCTGTTATGCCTAAATATCATATTTGCTGCCCTATCATCGTCAATATGCGTTGGACCTTAAAGATATTAGTCTCATATTATTCCCATGAACAAGGGCTTTCATTCCATGTATACTTTTCCTAGGCTGTTCCAATCAAATTATTTGTAGGAAATGGATCTCTCATGAAGACCTGCTCAGACAGAGAGTAGTATCAAATTTCGGAATGTTATTTGTCGATTCTGAATAAAAATGCAATATATATATATATATATATATATATATATATATATATATATATATATATATATATTTGGTGTCTTGAAATTCTGAAAACTGTTTTTTTGCATCATTTTTCAACAGGTATGTGCTGTCACCCATCACTGGCGTCCTGTGGACAGGTATGTACCCCTCACCCCGGGCCCTCACCGCCCCTTCCAATCAACCCTATGCAGTCAACCACAGCGCCGCTAGACGGGCTGCTGATATGGGTCAGATTTTAAGAAAATGTATAATTCAACTGCGCCAATTTTGTCAAATAACCCAAATTTCAGACGAAAATATAGTTCAAAATACAGTTCAACCTAACCAAACAGATTGCTAGAATCAATACAAGGCTGAATATACTCGAATTCCCCAAGTATTGACCTAATTGCAGCAGAATTCAGCACAATTCACTCAATGTGTACAGCTGCCAAATTGTACATTTTCTGAAAATCTGACCCATATAATAGTCACTTCAGAGCACGGCGTACACCAACTCTATACACATTTCTTCCCCTTCCCTCTAATAAAGGGTTTGCATTGTGGCTGTATATATTTACCCATTGCCATTTTGTTTCAGAATTCTAGTCGAAGTCAACCAACTGAACCATCCAGTATAAACACTCTAGGTCCAAACCCTCAGATCAGATAAGAATTGTGTGTCAGCCTACCTCGCTAATCGGTTTATTGACTAGAACTCAGCGTTTTAATGGGAATATAATGATATTTTGCAGTCTTAATGGAATTATAATGACTCTTTGCGGTTTGAGGCGAGAGGCTTTACCTTCATTTGAAGGGACTCTCTCAAGTTTGGGCCTAGACTGTTGATTCTTCTTGTCTTCTCGCTCGTAGCTCCTCGTTACGTCCTTCTTGTTTTGAGTTGATGAAACAGGTTTCTATTGAGAGAAAATAATTTTCAAGAAATGTTTGAAATGTTCATTGAAAACTGAACTTGCGAAGTACAGGGATCTAAACATCCCCCAGACGTAGGGACGATTGAGAAAAAAGGTAGAACAATTTAAATGTATAATCGCAGGATTTTAACATGCATGAGACAATATATCTAGGCATGTCATATATTAAAATTCATACAAAATTAGTAAAGATACAGTTACTGTTCAATCATCCACGTTTTCCCACCACTTTGGAAAGACCCACCCACGTTTGATTGTGCACCTTGACACAAGATCGTACGACGAATCGTAGGTGCCAAATCGGCCTTGAAATCGTGAATATGTGCCCACCGCAGAAGGGGTTTATTATTCCTCCCGGGTCATAATACATTAGGACAGACTATACTTCTACTAACTGACAACTACACTGCGTCTCACTCAGGAGAGGGGAAACGCCACCGCCACCACAGCCACCACCACTGCCACCACCACCACCACCACCTCGCCCTCACGGTCCTATCTCTCCTCCACCACCACCTCCTCCCCTGCTCATTTGGCTCTCAGCCTTGACGCATAGCAGGAGCCCACCTCGGCGGTCGCCGCTCCTCCCAACGTGGTTGTAGGCTAGAGGCCTACCTCCCCTCACACACATCAGTCTTGGCTCGACTCCTATCATAATGCCAGAGCGATAGCCCTAGAGGTCCGTGAACGGAATTTAATCAACTTCATCATAAGGATTTACCTTGAAGAGTTTTACTCACTTTTGGAGTTATATTTTACGTACATTTTCCTCTGGTTCGTGAGTGTGGTGGAAAGTTTTAAAACTTCTGATGTGAGGGAAAAGTTTGAGTCAGTCGGAAAGAGTTGCATGAGGAGGAGCAGGAGTATAGGTGGTAGTTCAACTGGCATAGACTTAGAGGGAGTAAGTGCATGTGTATTTCACCATAGACGCCTTCTGTCTTTCTACAGTTCATAGAAGAAGAGGAGATGGTTGTGTGTGTATGTTGCCTCGCCTTGGATCCTGCCCAGGCAAAGTTTGGATATCGGATCCTGGCAAGAGCACAAGTGGACTACACAAGGAACACCTGCAACTGTTTGGAATGTCTGTGATAACAACATCAACTACTGGATAACTGTGTGGGAACTTATTACAATTTGGGGACAGAAAACTCGCCAAATAGTCCTTTATTGTGGCCCGGTGACGTCGCTAAATTAGTTGACATCGATTGATATCAATTGAACATATTCGCGAGTGTGGTGTCTGGGTACTTCCAGATTGATATCAAAAAGAACAACTTCAAACGCATTTGAATCCAATTTTGTTTCTGTATACATATTATATATAAAGATGCCGCTCTAATTGATAGGAACCGGACAAATGTATTTGAAATAATCCCATTTGGGATGTATGCGAATACACCTATTTACTACTAAGCAGCTAGAGTCTTATTAACTTGCATACCAAAATACCTGGATAAAAGGAGCAAGGGTAATTAATACATGCAATCAATAAAACTTAATTCCCCTTCACTTGGTATACCGTGAGGACAACTGGATAACTGCATTGGATATAAAAGTATTATCATTACTTTCTAGTTTCAAAAGAATCCGAAATTGTATTGTATTGGGAACAAGTTAAGTCCGTACGGTCATAAAGGCACACATGGGCCTCTGACAATGACTTGAATATCCATACCAACAACAATCATCAGTATTCGGGGTTGGTGAACCCACAGCTTGCAGCAATAATAAGAGTACACAGGTTTCCCCCTTCAGTGGGATCCAGTATTTCACTATATAGAGTCATGGCGTTGACATGGCCCCCTGCCTTGCTCCATCGCACCCATAGTTACTGCTACAGGTATACTACCTACAGGTGTAGTAAGCACAAGTTAATGGTAGCCTCCCTCATCATCTCACTGTTGAACTTACACTGTATAGGGAGTACGCTAGCTGAAGGACTTACAGGTGTAAGGGAGAACAGTATAGATGATGATGATGGCACCAATCCCCAAAGGTCCTCCATCTCCCCCCTGAGTCAGTCCTCAGGTGTAGCAGTGGACAAGGGGGGAAGCACTGGAGGAGGAGGAGGCTATAATAGTGCTCACCTGGGCACAGACCCTGGAGGAGGGGGTAGACTGTCAGGGTCAGAGAGGTCAGCCTCTGATCCATCCCCTTCATCTTCCATAGCTTCACCCCCAGTTTCCAACAACAACCACCCCTCTAGTAGTAACAATAACAATAATGACTATAGCATGCAGAAAAGGCCATGGGATATGATGACAACCAAGTTCAAAACTAATACCAATAGTTCCCTGTTATTCGACTGGCATGCCTCTGTGTGGAGCGACTGCAAGTACCGCGACAGGTCGTCCTGCTGCGATTGTTACAAACATAGAAACATCTCCTGTGTGTTCAGGGACTCTGGGGAGAAGGTGTCGCCCTTCTACTGCAGGAAGGTGGCGCCGGTGATGCCCCACCATGAGGAGAAGTGTGCCCCGTGCCAGCAGCCCTGTGTCATGTCCCTCTGGAGTGCCTGGAGTGACTGCAGTGCCACCTGCAGTCCTGCCGTCCGCCATCGTACTCGCGCGGTAGGTACACGCCCCTCTACCCGCTCTCCCCTCCCCTTGGGTCTTACCTGCCTTCTCACCATCTTAGACATGGGCCAGATTTTCAGAAATTGTACAATTGGCAGCTGTACACATTCAGTCAATTCTGCTAAATTAGGCTGCAATTTGGTCAATACTAGGTAAATTCGAGTATATTCGGCATTGCATTGATTCTAGCATTCTGTTTGGTTAGGTTGAACTGTATTTTGAACTTTATTTTCGTCTGAAATTTGGGTTATTTGAGGAGATTGGTGACTGTGAATTGTGCACTTTCTGAAAATCTGACCCTTGTACTAAGTTCCCATACATTCTGAGCTATCCTGTATTGTCTAGAGTAAGTTGTTTGGGACGACAAATCCAGAATAAAGACAAGTCAAACCTGTCATCGTATTATTATAATTAAAGTGACTAAGTGCCACTCAGGTCCTAATTTAGGGAAAGTTTGCCTGAATTTCGACCACCTGTATGGCACTGCATGGGTCCTCTCTCTTCTATATTATACTCCCCAACCCTCCACCATGCTCTGAGGGCAGCACCCTATTGTAAAGTTCCTTGCCTCCGCCTCACACCCTTCATTAACACATATCAAATAGACTTAAGCTAAAGATATGCGGCTCTGGTATTCCACATCCTGGTCAGGAAAATATTAATACAAATATTTGATTTAAAAGAGTCATAGAACTGACTGCAATATCCAATTGATATGTATAAATATATATACCGTATATCAATATCTTTTCTCGTGGTTTAGTCATTGGTTGATTGGTGTTATCGTTGGTGCTATATAGAGCTTAGAGTAAGGTTGGTGTAAATGTAATCACCTTCGTTTTTCCAGACAAAAACTTGCGACATTTTACTCAAATCTTTTTTTTAAATCAAAACAAATTTCCGAGTACTAAAAAAGTAAACGAAACTGTGACTCTGAGCTCTGACTAGTCTCGTTGTCCAAACCAAAGGCAACAGGCGCGACTCTGTTGCGACTGCACGCGGATGGTATCGGGCGTTCTATATTTTAGTTTTTATTGCATATTGATATAGTTAATTGAGTAGATGACTCGCCAATATCGCTGCCTTTATTAATCAATAAGGAATAGAATGTCTTCAATTCGATTGTCGACAAATGTACGCTATTTTCCAATACGCCTCAGACACACCCAGCTACACCCAGCTACACCCAGCTACACCCATCTTCCCTCCCTGGCAAGCGAAATATAGAGTATAAAATGTGGTATTATTTCTATTAATAATTCAAACTATAGGAAGCTGAGTTGCCTTATTTTAGCAGACGTTTTAGAGGCAAATACGTCAGTCAAGACACATAACCTCTGATGGTGGTCATGGAGTTTGCCATTTGATACCTGTGATACCATAGATGATAGACAACTACTTTACCATTTAATCTGTGAGAAACATAAATCTATTTTACTCAAATAGATCTATTTTACTCCAAGATCATGACTCATCTTTCTGATACTTCATCTTAATATATTCTGAGGAGCGAATCCCTAGAAGTTCAATTTTACTGTAAGGTAGCTAATTTAGGAAGCGCTGTAATAGCTTGTAATTTATGAGGTGGGAAAGTTGAATGTCTGCAGGAAGAAGTGAGGTTCAAACAAACGTGCAGGTTAATGGGTCGGCACAGTTACGTGGTGCAACTTCCTGCCAGCAGGTGGCAGGGTGTGCTTCCGACACGTTAAACTGTGGGTAGCCAAGCAGTGGAGTGTGGGAGGTGATGGGTATAGAGGGGGGCTGAAGGGGTTACTTAGAGGGGGGCTGAAGGGATGTAGAAAGTCGGTGGGGGGGGGGGGCTGAGGGGACTGAGGGTTATAGAGGGTTGAGGGGTATATAGGGCTGGGGGGTATATAGGGTCTGAGAGGTATAGGCTAAAGGGATGTAGAAAGTCGGTGGGGGGGGGGGGCTGAGGGTTATAGAGGGTTGAGGGGTATATAAGGCTGAGGGGTATATAGGGTCTGAGAGGTATATTATGGACTAGCCTTATGGACATGTGATAGAGAACTCGCTATCGCTCGTCCTCTATCACATGCCATAAGTCTCTTCCCTCCAAACCACAAACTTCCAAGTCCTTTAGGGGTCGACCACAGACTATCCGCTGTTAGGATTGTCCGTTACAAGGGCAATTTAGGGACAAAACTGGACCAGAGACCCCTAATACATAATAAAACAGACGGCTGAGTGGTAAATATAGGGGGCTAAAGGGTAGATATAAGATAAGATAAGATACTACTTTATTTATCGAGATTCACATAGTATGGACTTAAAAGGTTGTGGTTTGGAGGGAAGAGTCTTATGGCATGTCCATAAGGCTATTCCCTCCAAACCACAACCTTCCAAGTCCTTTAGGGGTCGACCACAGACTCTATCTGCTGGTAGGATTGTCCGTTACAAGGGCAATTTAGGGACAAAACCGGACCGGAGACCCCTAAAGGGGGCTGAGGGAGTGCAGAGGCGGCTGAGTGGTAAATATAGGGGGCTAAAGGGTAGATATAAGATAAGATAAGATACTACTTTATTTATCGAGATTCACATAGTACATAATAAAACAGACAATGCGAATATAACAGACAAAACCGACAAAACAGGTAGGCAGACATCTAGATAAAAAATACCGCTCTCCCAGGGGGGCTGAGGGTTATAGTGGGTGGTGGGGGCTGAGGGTTATAGAGGGGTAAATAAAGGGGGCTGAGGGGTTGATTTTCTTTATTTTCCTACCACTTATGCAATGAACTCAACATCTCCATTTTGGGTTATGAGATAAATTACCAAGTCATAAACTGGTTGATATTTTCATAGAACTACAGCTCTCAGATATTTTGCTTGGTACAGCTGGAACCCACCCCACATAGACAGGATAGTTTGGCGCTCCTTTCCTTTATAGGGGAGGGGGAAGGGAAGATGGAAGGGGGGGGGGGGGAGGCCAGGTGCTTTGGTCATTTAAGGTCATTAAACTTTGCCTACTTGATATGGCCAACGAGAATAAATTCAAAAGAGTGTGAACTCATGAGTCGGCAGAAAGATGTAACAAATTTCCCCATCTTATCTTGGAATCTGATGGCCCAGGCGGTCACCCCTTTCATCCGAGGTTGTTTGTAAGTTCTTAAAGGGCCTTCAGTCTCCCCCCTCAGTTTTGGAGGTGGAAGTGAAGTTTCTTTCATTATTGTTTAAATATTGCATGAATCTGATTTATAAGTTGACAATCAGGTTCAGAACATCTATAGCTCGGGCCCTGTACACCTGATTTGTGAAAATAAAATAAAACTGAGCCAGTATCATGAAGTAATTCATTTGGTGACTAATTTTTTTTCCAGTTTTTTCCATTTGATCATATGATCCGATTTGATTTGAAGCACATAAAACATATCAATGTGTAGCCTAATGATTTCTCCATCCATGGTCTCATGGTAATTATTCAAATCAGATCGGAACAATGTTAAATGTGGGGATATTTCCATTTCTCTGTATAAATTAATGAGTTGAAATTTGCCAGAACATGTGGGTTCTATGGCCTTTTATGGCCTTTTATGGTCCTTTCCCCGATTTTCTCCACCAGACCCCCTTACTGTGGTTCCCAGCAGGGTCAAACAAGCTCGGGTATAGCATCGGACATAGTCCTCACTCTCCTGTTCCAAACTCGTTGATATGGCCTAGCTTAAAGGGAAGAGGATTAAATCTAAGACAGGAGGAACTTCCCCGGATCGAGGGAGAGCTAGGGAGGCGAGTCGAGGCCATGGGCCACTGGGTTTTTTATGAGGATGTGAACTGATTAACAGGGACTGATAGAATTCCTTCTTCCACACTTCGACATCAGAGAGAAATCACCGCATTATAATTATCCTGCGGCATTGCCATACACTATACCCAATGTTAGGGGTCTCTGGTCCAGTTTTGTCCCTAAATTGCCCTTGTAACGGACAATCCTACCAGCGGATAGAGTCTGTGGTCGACCCCTAAAGGACTTGGAAGGTTGTGGTTTGGAGGGAATAGCCTTATGGACATGGGATAGAGAGCTCGCTATCGCTCGCCCTCTATCCCATGCCATAAGACTCTTCCCTCCAAACCACAACCTTCTAAGTCCATACGAGGCCGTTATGTAGCAGTATTGACCAGCGCTACAGCCCAGTAAAGTGATCCTCATCCCAATAAAACCACAGCAATAGTCACTTGATTTATTTACTCACCACAGACTCAATCAGTCTCAGTTATAGATACCCTGTTTTATATAGGGCCTCATTGCTTGCTGTCGGTGATACAAGCCTGGGGACGGTAGAGTGTTCCATATGAACCCTCTTCTTCCCTGTATGAACTTTTCTATATATAATCCAATGTGGATTATATTATGGATAGCCATGCTGTCATTGTTTATACGCGATACTTAGCTATTTGACTCTCAAGAGTCAAGTGTCCAATCCAGACACTCGGGTACCTGTAATAAAGAGGTTTTACTGTTATTTCCTACTGGTGTGTGTGTGTGTGTGTGGGGGGGGGGGGGTCACTTCCCCACCCAATCTATGGATTGGGCTCTAAGCTAAAGTACAGTTTGGTGGGAAACCATTGTGTCTCAAGGCTGAATCCCCAGAACAAATGGATTGGGCATAACGAGTACACCCATGACTGAGGTGAGATAGTTGATCATTCCAGGGAGGTATATATATGTTCTGATCATTGAGATAGGTGCATGCCCCTGCAGCAACTGGTGTAATCGTGCCCACTACCGCCGACAATACATAATTAATGGTAACAGTAGTTGTACACGAGTAGAGATGTCTCCCTCGTTGTCTCATTATGGATGAAATAATCCCCTGCACTGTTAGGAGTGAAGGTTCCCTTGGCGTGTGGCCGAGTAGTGCAATTGATTCCTCTTCCCGTTTCTCACATATTGCAGTATACTACCCATTATGAACCTTTTAATGAATCACTATGATTGTAATATGGTGTGGCCCTATACATAGATTTCACATGACGTCCCCCGGGTGGCTGGGGAACCCTACCAGCCGCCATTACAGGGGTCAGCGCTTTCCTTGCGTCTATGGCGTGGTTATCAAAACAAAGCTAATAAACTTCACAATGGTGGATACTTGAGTAATACTACACTAAAGGAAGATAATCTAACATATCAAGAAGGGTTTGTTTAGGCACGTTACAACTGGTAACGGTTAAAACAGCCAGAAAACGGTATTTTCAAGTATTGCAGCATACATAGACATCTAACGAGCCCCCAGCAATGGCGACGGCCGTGACTGGAATCTATGTCTCTACACCTAGCCGTCAATGCTTACAGTGTGAAGTACGTGTGACTACCGGGGTCAGATTTTCAGAAAAGGCAGCTGCACACATTTAGTAAATTATGCTAAATTAGACTGGTAGTTGCTCAATACTAGGTAAATTCGAGTATATTTGGCATTGCATTGATTCTAGCAATCTGTCTAGTTAGTTTGAACTCTATTTTGAGAATTATTTTTGTCTTAAATCTGCGTTATTTGATAGGATTGGTGAAGGTCAATTGTACATTTTCTGAAAATCTGACTCACCTGGTGCAAGTGGCTGGGGCAGGGTGCTCTTCCCCTCCACTGACGTCCTGCTATGCATTAAATATGTGTTTACATAGAGCATGCGCCACTAGTTAGCTGGCCTACCCCACCAACACTCCTACATTCATGTTTGTCACTGTTTATTCACCTTCTACTTCACCAGAAAGCTCTTTCAAAAAACAAAATGTGTATCAAGATATGCCAGAGATTCTCATGGCCCAGAACATCGGGTATACCGATTTCAGATCCCCTTTTTTCATCAACTACGTGACATGTTTGACCAATTTTAATCACTGCCTTTTTAACGTCTTGGGGCTATAACCACTTAAAGATAGGGATTAAAAGGGTTAATAACCTCCTCAGTATGCACTGTACATACATACACCAAACAGTGCACCAGCAGCACCTCAATGTCCGTCATTAATCCTATGGTAAATACAAGGTTTTACTCCACTTAATTCAAAATCACTTCAGATATTTTACATTGTAGGAGTAGTGTTCCTATGTCAGACACCAACTCCCAGCCCAATCAGGTACATTATACACAGGCTGTCATCTTTAATTGTGCAGCACACATCTGGACTTGTGCTCTATTAGTGTTTAATCCATAGCCAGGACCATAAATAAATAAATTGATTGATTAGCACTTCCATTCTCTCACATGTAGATTATTTACAATACAACTTCTCGCAGATCAGACATCTAGTATGAGACTACTATATGGGTCAGATTTTCAGAAAATGTACAATTGGCAGCTCTACACATTTAGGAAATTCTCCTAAATTAGGCTGAAAAATGATGAATACCGGCTATATCTGAATATATTTGGTATTGCATTGAATTAAAGTATCAGTTTTGTTATGTTTAACTACATTTTATAGCTCATTTTTCTCTTAAATGTGGGTTATTTGAGAGGATTGGTGAAGGCGAATTGTACATTTTCTGAAAACCTGACCCATATAGTGTGTTGAGACGAGTCAATCATATTGTTAGGATAACTTGCTACTGTAAATAATATTGTGACTATGGTGTAACATTAGTTTTACAAATAGGGGGTATCTAAGTGATATCTAAATAGAGCACAAATGTAAATATTAAGTACACTTTAGGTAACTTTGTCTGCGGGTATAATATCCCTGGTTTAGACAGGACCGACAACTTTACAGATCTGATAACACAAGAATAACATGTATACATAGATATAAAAGGAAGTAAAAGATAAATAGAAAGTGGGCGTATAGTGGGGCGTATCATGTTATGGTTCATCACAAAACATCAGTATAATCATGCACCTTTGGGTAACAATGTGGTGGAAAGTATAAATTTATGATACAAGGACAGAAGGATAACATTTGATAGTCACGTTTTGAAACACAATTTAGGTGAATTAGTGTATTATATACCATGGACCATTTACGAAATTAAGTATACTTAGAATTTCTATTATTCCATATAATATCCTATTTTCTTCTAAATACGTATTTAAACTTCATAGTTTATTATGAAGTTTGAATACGTACTTAGAAGAAAATAGGATATTATATGAATGAATAGTTCTCACTGCTAAACTATTTGAGGCAATGTTGTGGGGTTGTGCGGCCCCGGGTGTAGCGTGCGTGGGGCAATCGTACATGTAGAGGTGTATGTGTGGCTTCATGCAGCAGGCTATGGCCTCTACATGGGTCAGATTTTATGAAAATGTACAATTGGCAGCTCTACACATTTAGGAAATTCTGCTAAATTAGGCTGAAAAATGAAGAATACTAGGTATATCTGAGTATATTTGGTATCGCATTGATTTAAAGTATCAGTTCTTTTATGTTAAACTGCATTTTGAAGCTGATTTTTGTCTTAAATGTGGGTTATTTGAGAGTATTGGTAAAGGTGAATTGCACATTTTCCGAAAATCTGACCCACATCATGCAGGGCAGGTATAGGTTAGCCATGTGGACACAGGCAAGGTGCGATGGATGGTTGCATCCCTTACATGTATATGTAGTCAGGCACCTCAATTTTTTGCCATTGGCATTAATCAAAATGGCAAGAAGTATGAAAGATATGTGAATAAAATGTGTAATGTCAATATGAAAGCTTACCCATATTAGGGATCTGAACAGAACCGTCAAGTACGGAACCCGATTGGGCAATATGTAGCAAATATCTAGAAAAATAATCTTTCATTTTCAATGCAGAATGCGCCAAGATAACTCGCTACTGTTAATATAGGACTATTGTGTAATCAGTAATCAGCTGCCCATACGGCAACATGCCATTATAATCACATTAAGAGGCCTTCTCCTGGGTCAGGAATGCCATTAGCGCAGTAGGCGTCCAATCATTGACATACCATTCTTTTCTGATGTGATAGGCTATGGGCATACGCTGTAAATTACTCCATGATAGACAAATACTTTTAAATATTGTTTAGTTTAGTTTAGTTTAGTTTAGTTTAGTTTAATAGTGTTATATATACCTCACCTGTTTATATTTCGGTTGTCTGACAGAGTTGATGTTCAGAATACAGTCCTGCCTATAGAGCTGCATGTTCCTTGCCTTCCATTCAGTCGGAAACCTTTAAGAATAAAGATCCATGTGTCATTTATATATAATCCGGCTGATATGTAAGTTTTCCGATAGGCTGCCCACACAAGTATACATCTTTCACGTTAAAGTGACCATGAATTCAATCTCGCCTCCTACTCTATAGACATTGCAGCTCGTTTTTCACCGCAAAGCCTTCCCCCCTTCACCTATTGTAACCTTCTGTAACCCATTATTTCCCACGCTTTCATGTTGATTTTTACAACGGATGTTATTCAGTTCTTTCATGTGGAATCTGCGAGTAGAAACAAATCAATATCTGAGAGGCTTTTTATTATATCACGTCTTAAACATGACGTGCAGGAATGAGGGGAACTTACTGTATACTTACTATAGATGCGTGCGGTGAAATAGGGCTGAATGTTTTGATATTTCTATGATGGCACTCTAGGTCCAAACTCTCAGATCTGATAAGAATGGTATGCCAGCCTACTTCGCTAATCTGTTTTCTGGACTCAGACTCGGCGTTTTAATGGGAATATAATGACATTTTGCAGTCTTAATGGAATTATAATGGCACTTAAAGGTTTGAGGCGAGAGGATTTGCCTTCATTTGAAGGGACTCTCTAAACTTTGGGCCTAGACTGATGAAGGGATAGTTCTGAAGCTGATTCATGGGAGAGCGGGGGCTGCTGCATGGGTTAAAACTCGAATTTCAATATTTGCTTTGCTTAATTTTTCATTGGTAAGTCTTCATGTATAAAGGTTCCAACTTTTTGGGTCCTCTAGACCTAGTTCTTACAGTCCAATTAGTATTATTTAGAGGCTAAATTGTATGCGGTTGAGGAACACATCTCATCTACAGTCTAGGCCCACACTTGAGAGAGTCCCTTCAAATGAAGGGAAAGCCTCTCACCTCAAACCGCAAAGTGCCATTATAATTCCATTAAGACCGCAAAATGTCATTATATTCCCATTAAAACGCCGAGTCTTAGGACAAGAAACCGATTAGCGAAGTAGGCTGACATACCATTCTTATCTGATCTGAGGGTTTGGACCTAGAGTGTTTACTTCCCCACCCGTCCTCTGCCCCGCAAATGATCTAAAGAAGTGTTTCCGTAATCTATAACAAAATCCATTAAATTATGTAGACCACGTTTTTACCATATTTCTTTTGTTATAGTATTATTGGTAGTTACCATTATGATACATTTAGGCTTTTAACATATTTTTATACTCAGTAAATAATTACTGTGTATATGTTGGAGCATGATGGTGCCCTACCTGTCTACTACACATGTTCCCTCATGACGAGGGGTGAGACCTGTAGTTTGACCTGCACGCCTCTCTGTGAACCTGCAGGTACCTCTATTAACTCTCTATACACCTCCACCCCATACAGCTAGCAGGAAAACATCCAATTCCTCAATTTCCACCTGATAATGATCATGAATACTAATGATTGTTGTTATTGTAAGATACATGGACCAACCCAGTGCTGATAGTTTGTTTCCATCTTGTACCGAAATAAAATCATAAATCATACATTGCATTAAGTATATGTATGTAATACCAATATACAAGGGAAGAACTGCACATTGGCAAAAGGAAATGACCTCTTGAATGTTCAAACAAATTCATATTAAAATCAACAGTAATTTGCTTTTGGTACGGTTTCTATGGTTTGAACGACTCTTTTAGGATTTGATTTTGAGTTCGTTCTCAGCGTTTATCATTGAATGGTTGGATCTGTAGTAGGGCGGTTGTGGCTGTGTTGTGCAAAACGGCACCTCTGATCCCGGCCCAGTGTTACAAGACTTTCTCACACTACGTGAGAACCTCAGGACAGTAGCACTAGTTGCCCATCCCACCACTCTGCCTCTATTCTCTCCCTCCCTCTCCTTCTCAGTCTAGGCCCAAACCTGAGAGAGTCCCTTCAAATGAAGGTAAAGCCTCTCGCCCCAAACCGCAAAGTGCCATTATAATTACATTAAGACCGCAAAATGTCATTATATTCCCATTAAAACGCGGAGTCACGGGCCAGGAAACCGAATAGCAGCTAATAGCGAAGTAGGCTGACATACCATTCTTATCTGATCTGAGGGTTTGGACCTAGAGTGTTCTCTCTCCCTGTTCTTCCTCTTACCAACGAGACTATATTTCAATATGGTCTCGCTGCTATACTCTCCCTCATTTGATTTCGTTCCCTCATTAGTATCTGTACTGCAATCAGTATTTTTGAAAACTTCCAAAAATGTCAAATCTCAAACCATTTATAAATAACTAATGTTCGTCTAAATACAAAAAAAAATCACAAAATCTTATAGGCAAAATGTCGTCAAAATTCTTTTAAAGTATTTTGACATTACCTGCCTTGTCTCTTACTCTCCCTCCCACAGGCCACACCTATGTGATTTCTCTCTCTCTTGCCCTTCTGTATACCTCCTGTCTACCTTTTGTCTGTCCCTATCCCTCTGGTCTCTCCTCCATCCATCCATGCATCTCAATCCCTATTTGCCCAAGTCACCCTTCTCGCCTCCCTCCGTCCCGAGCAGGGGATACCCTCCGACAAAGGAAAGCCAAAGCCTGTCACTGCCAGTGCTCTTTACCTCTATAGATGTTCAAATGATCTCTATCTTGTTAACAGGTTTGATATCGCTTATCAATTCATAAATATTTCCAAAAAAGACAAAAGCAATGTCAAACCGGGACCCTGTCATATTCTTTTGTTTATTGGGTGATTCGCGGCACCCAGGAATGTCCAGTATACAATGCCCTCTTCTCCACCTTAAACCCACATAATTATATACCCACCTTTTGAAGCGACTTTTTCAACCCTGATCTTACAGATCAGCAGAACACATTCCATAATAGTACTTTGTGGTATAGGTGGAATATAAGCACAACCGCCTCCCCCCCCCCCCTCCCGCCACACACACACTATACATGTATACGTGGGTTAGACTTTCAGAAAATGTACAATTCACCTTCCCCAGTCCTCTCAAATAACCCATATTTCACACAAAAACAAAGTTCAAAATACAGTTTAACCTAACCAAACAGATTGCTAGAATCAATGCAATGCTGAATATACTCGAATTTATCTAGTATTGACCAAATTACAGCCTAATTTAGCAGAATTTACTAAATGTGTACAGCTGCCAATTGTACATTCTCTGAAAATCTGACACATGTAGGTTTCTGTCGTACTGTAGAGTGGAGGGAACCCTCTCCCACAATGTCCTCCATGTTTTTTAAAAGCATTTCTATTTGCGTCGTATCCCCTCTACCACTACCCTCATTTAATCTTACAAAGATGAAGTAGCCAATACCTTAGAATGTTACAAGTGGTGCATATATATGACACACTAAGGTATAACAAGAAGATGAAGAACATAAATCTGGCAACTATCTGTTCCCTAAGGACCCTAACAAGAATTCAAATTCATCAAGTTGTATAGCTTTAGGTAAAAAAAAGCGATCGATTTGTCTGCAAATATTTGCCCCATATATAACATGTTGAATCTCGGGGAGGGTCCGGGCTGCTCCTACCACTGAGGCAATGTGACTGGGTATTGGACAATTGCTGCTGATAGATGAGGTTGTGTCCGAGGTTCCACATATTTTTCTATTTTCTCATTAGAGATATGGGGTCTTTCTGAAGATATGGTTATTTGAAATCCGATGCATATCCTCCTTGTATATTACATGGGAACGAAAGTTTCTTGTGTAAAATGGAAAAAAAATGAGAAAAAGGTTTTTGTCCCTCCCTAGAAAAAACCATGTTTGTGGGTAATGAAAACGAAGATAATTAATGCCCTAGCCATAGAACACTCTAGGTCCAAACCCTTAGATCAGATAAGAAAGGTATGTCAGCCCAGTTCGCTAATCGGTTTGCTTGCCTTGGAACCGGCGTTTTAATGGGATATAATGACATTATGCGATCTTAATGGAATTATAATGGCACTTAGCTGTTTGAGGCGAGAGGCTTCCCCTTCGTTTGAAGGGACTCTCTTAAGTTTGGGCCTAGACTGAAATTGTTTTGTATACTTTGCTTTGTGGCTTCTACTGACATGTCCAACATCTCCCGAGGGAAACTTTACCAAGCTGCTTCCCCCAGTGGATTGTGTGGTTTGATGAAAACTTAACTCCCTTCTTCCTCCCTCTTTCCTTATCCACAATGTAATTTCCGCCAATGTCATCTAGTTGGAGTACGCATGCGCGTGAGAACCAGTTTTATCCAGTATAGTCTCTAAATTAGTGAAGAGCGCTGGCACTGTTAATCAAGCCTCCATTTCCCCACATCAACACTAATCTTCTATTAATAAATTACAAATACAACTTTCTCTCGAGCTTCTGTCACTAGAATTCCACCAGATTTAGCCTCTGAGTTCAACTCAAATGAAAGCCTTGGGCCGTTGTATTTTCTATAGTTCTTTTTCACAAATATTGATGAACTGGGAATTTTTAGTATTTAAATACAGGTTAACTAACGAGTTTTAATTTTAAAAGCAATATAGACTCAAACTCCGACTGGAATTGAATTCTGTAAAGCAAGCTTTGAACTATCGATCATATATGCAAGCAAATCGATGGGGATATGTCTGGATTTTGAGTGTAAATATTCTGCATCAATTTCAGGTTTTTAATCTCTAGAAATGAACCTGCAGCGTAAAGATCAAGCATACTTGTTAACCGAAATACAAGCTTGAGTGAATAGGTTATGTATACGTTCATACTTATGGATGGCATTTTAAGGTTATAAAGACAACCAAAGTTCCTAGTCTGTATGAAACAACATGGGGAGACTAACAGTCTGCCCCAGAATTATGCTGCGTTAAGGCCTAAATCCATTGACGCCCAAAAACGATGAGCGACTGTACACAATTCTACCAACTATTTAATATCATTTTAATTTGGCGACATGTACTAATGATACAGCGACTTTACACATATTGAGGGATTTAGAATGAGCGACAACATGCAAGTCGCCCCTTCAAATCGATGTCCACTAGGAATTTATCTTTGGCTACATGCTGGTGTCGCCAAGCTTTCACTGTTGAAATTAAAATATTTCAGTCGCTCTAACAAGTCCAGCTACATAGAAGTTGAGCGACTTCAAAGCTTTCCAGGCTTGTGATTGGCTAAAACAGGCCAAGTCGCTCAAAGGTGTTTCACTGGCCGGAATCCACACACAGTGTGCACCTTGTCAAACCTACATGGGCGACCTCCCGATGGGCGACTTCAGGTTTATGACCCCCAAGTCGCTCACTGTTTGAGCGACTGGAATGAAAATGTTTAATCTAGTCGCTCATGTTGTGTCGCCCATGCAAGTCGCCAAGGTAATTAGCCATGTCGCCAGAAGAAGTTCTTAGTTTGGGAATCCACACAGCAGCCAACATGGGCGACATGACGGGCGACAGAGAGCGACTGAAAACTTGGGCGACTTGGGTGGAAAATATGGGCGACTTGGCCCTGAAGTCGCCGTGTGGATTCCCGGCTTTAGGCTCCACTTGAACAGCTGGAGGTGGAATCCTGAACCAGGAAATGTACTCAATGCTTGAATGCCTGACACATTCAGGCAAATAATATGATGTTAGCCATTGGATGTAATGATACGACATCGAACTAATGAGATAAAAAGTAGTTGGCTCTGACCGATGTGACATATACCTTGAATTATGCCACCTACATGCATAAAAGGGTGGTCTCCACAGGTTGTGGTAAGCTCTGCGGTAAGCCTTGCAATGGTGTTGTGCTGGTTTTGTAGATGGAGAGAAATGATGAGGTCATGCCTACATGGTTCACTGGCCATGTAGGCAGGTCCTCGCCACTCCTCACCATCACAGCACCATCACAAGGCTTACCGCAGAGCTTACTGCAGCCAGTGGAGACCACCCTTTACCTCTTTGTCTCACTCTCCCACTTCTATAAGCTTACTCTCCCTTCAACACTGACTCGTGTTGTTTCAACGCGAAATCATATTACAACAAACAGTAACTTTAAGAACAGGAGTATGTCCCTCACATTTGTTCCTATCTAAATAAATTCACCCCTCTCGCCCCTTGACCACTAAATATGCCATGGTTAAAATCTTAATGATGTAATTTCAATGCTAATGATTTTTTGATTTTTTGATTTTTTTTACAAACAATTTCTTTTATTCAGCCTGTCAACAATGCTAATGATTTTAATGATGAAGGCTGAAAAATGATAAATACTATATATGAATGTCGATATACAATATTGTGTACTAGCAACGATTGGAAAAACACAAACCACTAGAAATAATAGTTTGAAACGTTTATTAATTCTATTAACCGGGTACATCTACTGGATTCCTCCATTTTTTTCATGCAGTATCCCAATAGTTACATAATCAAACAAAGCATCTTATCAGGGTTCTATTTGAGATATGAATGCTAATACAGATACTAAGTTACTTGAAAGAGAAAGATGGTGGGAGAGGGGCAAAGGAAAGATGAAGATGTGGGCCCCATGTACAACAATTTAATCCATTTTGAATTTTGTGGAAATCTCAAATATTCGTTGAGAAATAAGTATAAATGTGATGTCAGAGTAAATAAATGTCAGAGTAAAATGAGTCTAAAGTCATTCCCCCCCCCTCGCAAGATCTCTTAGTAGGAATACTGATTTTGGTGTGTGTAGCGCTCTCAGCCATATCAGCTCAAATTCCGAGACTAGAATATGTTTCTCCGTTTCTAAGACCATCTTCAAGAAGTATATCTAACTACGTTACTATTGATTATCCATCCATTAATATCAGTAAACATTTTTTGAGTCCACCTAGTCCCATCTTTTAAAATACAATGGTATCTCAGAACCCTTATTGTATACCTGCTATGGTAACACCATTAACACAATGTCAGATATAGATATTATATTATTATGTAATGATTATTAATCATTAATGATGAATGATGTTTGTTAATGAAGCATGTTAGGTGTAACGTTGGCTATGTAGATTGATGTTCTCTCCAAGGCCTCCTCAGTGAGGGTGAATAAACCAATGCAGCAGGACCTCTGACTTCCTCTCATATATATTTTTTTTTTGTTCTTTTTGGTATTTTGGGGCAAACCTTTATTTGTTGTTCACCAGTATACACAATATACACGCACCACCCAATGCAGGCCCACTATAAGTGTTCTATATGATTGAAGCAAAAAGTATAGATGGAAGGAGAGCATGGAGTCAATATGGAGCTACACCTCCAATCCCTAGCTTCCAACATAAGTATCATCTTCCCTCGGAAATCCATTTTTTCATAATTCTTTTTGTCCATTTCTTTTTTTTACAAAAACTATTCTTGACAATGCTCCAGCATTTTTGCCCTCGTTATTTTTTATACTCTTTAATCTAACTATCGCCTATCCAGACCTCACAACAATACACAGGTGTGGTGTAGAACTAACAGTTGGTCATTACTCTGCCTGTTGCAGGTGCTGTTGCCGGCCTCACATGGAGGAGGGGGTTGTGGGGACCTGCTGGAGGTGAAGGCCTGTGACAGGGGCAAGGTGCCCTGCAAGGTCCTGGACCCCAGGCCCGACTACAAGTGGAATGTACTGCCATGGACCAGCTGCAGGAAGGTAAGAGGCAATATATATGTTTATTGCAACAACTGCTTCTCTTGATTTAATATCCATGTTGTCATTTGCAGAATAACATGGGAATGTATGATATGTCTAATCTCTACAATGAGATTTTCCATGATGTATGGGTATTCAGAGCATCTTGGCAATTAAATTATTAGCCTTGACCTCGATTTTTGGATGATTTACAATGGTTTACTACGGATTTGTGATTATCTAATGATGTGGTTCCAGGTTTTGTTATCAAATTGTATTGTATTTCTAGTTTTTACTTGGCATTGCATTGGGGGGGGGGGGGGAGTAGGAGTAGGGTAAAACAGGGCGTAAAGCAACCGATCCCCCCACCCCAGGGCCCTGTAGCCCACTCAGTAGCTCACTACCCCTGGGGCCCACTTTCCCAGGTTGCCCACTACCCCCTGAAGGCCCACCACTACCCGTGGCTCACTTCCCCAGGTGGCCCAATACTCCCATCTTCTTGACTGACCACCCATGAACTAGCATTACACAGTCAGTAGCCTGCATTGCCATATATACTTTTATACATTTCCTTGATTGACCTGATTGTACCCTTCTGAACACTTCCTGAACACAATTATAACGCAATATAATTTAGAATAGTTGTTTACTTAATAACTACACACTTTGAAATAGTCTTACTTGGTTATGAATTGAGACAATATGTACACATGTTTGTATAGGTGTGTACAGTGTATAAGAGACAAATACCTAATTACCCCCTAAGATTTAGGGACCAGGTGTTTCCCATTAACTCCTCGTCGTTCCTTCTGGATGGCGCTTTGCCTTCAGTGAGGCTCTTTATGGATGGGTTGGGAGGGCAATATTAATGTTTTTAGCAATTTCCATTCGAATTTGACTGTTTGAATGCAGATTATTTTTTCCAAATAGTACAAAATCCCTAGAAATATCAGTAATAATAGTTTATGAGTGATTGCTCTCCTCTCAACCTCCTATAACATTACCTATGAAGCTCACCATAATTATGCACCCTCGCTGTAGTAGAGAGCCCCACAAGGAGGAGGATGCAGGAGGGCCTTGTGGTTAAGCTGTATGCGGTGAGCCAAACGCTGGGCAAAATCTGCTTTGTAATACAGACTGTGTATAATTATATGTACAATTATGCTTATGTATATATTATGTAGTCAATGCCAAGTTTATATGACGTTAGTTCATCTGATTAAAAATGAATTCAAATTAATGAATTTAAAGTGTTAAACTTGTTGGATGTTCTTCTAATATAGACATAGCACTCTAGGTCCAAACCCTCAGATCAGATAAGAATGGTATGTCAGCCTACCTCGCTAATCGGTTTCTTGTCCTAGAACTCGACGTTTTAATGGGAATATAATGACATTTTGCTGTATTAATGGAATTATAATGACTCTTTGTGGTTTGAGGCGAGAGGCTTTCCCTTCATTTGAAGGGACTCTCAAGTTTGGGCCTAGACTGATAATACGTATGAGCAATGATCTTCTAAGCATCCCACACAATGTGCTCTTATATTCTGCCTTTATTGTAACTTACTTATGTCCTATGACTAATGCTATCCCATCCCATAGGTGGAGAGGTCAACCACACTAGAGTAGCCCGGCTCAATATTGTCCCTAGGGCGGGGTAATGACTGGAGGGAACCAGCCAATTACACAATGAAGGGGAGGCATTTCGGGCTCTTTGCCTGTCATTTATGTGGGTTGAATTCTTCCGTTGTTAACATACCCATGGGGGCATTTACAGGCACGTATACATGGTGGGGTGTGGGGTGGGTCGCGGGGGCGTTAAAACGTTCTGTTTGGGCAAGAAATACTTACTGCAACTGTCTTGTAAAACCTCATCATCATCCGATATTGGCGCGAAAATCGTAACATGGCGGATGCACGACAGAGTGGGCTCTGCTAAATCTGGTGATTTCATAGAGAATGCGACACATTTCAAGAATTAACCAAATGGATTAAGACCTAATATCGGCTCAGGTACCTTTGTGATATAGTTTTTTGAAGAAGTTAACGCGCGATTTCGGATAAAACTGAACTGTTGAACATACCTGAGCGATAATTTGAGACATATACACCTCCCGCGCACTGTTGTCATTGTTTACGAACTGTCACTATCCACTGTCACAATGGCTGACAAGGACTTAGTGGGGATTCCTCTGCATACTGAAGACAGCAGAAAGCGTCCGCCTCCAGTGTCTCCAAGCGATAAAGATCAAGCTTCGAAAACTAGAGTAACCCAGGGTACTGTTGTGAAGCACTGTGAGTGTAATGTTTTCCTTAAGGAAATTGCCGTCCAGGGCAACGTCTGGGATCATGATTTACGTACGCTTTTTTCAGCCGCTAACTCCTCACAGGAAAGTCATGCTGAAAAACAAAAAGCTATTGATAACATTGTGTCAGAGAGTCGAAAGGACAAAAAGCACATAGCTGCGTTGATGAATAAACTAGATTTGTGTACAAAAAAGCAGGATATCTTGGAATCTGAGTTGGCTCAGTTTAAAGTGGCTACTGATGAGAAAATAGGATCAGTCACGAATGAACTCGCTATAACCAATCGGCTGACACAGTACAACCGTACTTCACTTATCTCGCAAAAACAGGAGATCGATATAGTCAAACAGCAGACGAAAGAATTGTACTTGGTTGTACAACATGTACACGAGGACCCAAGCATCACACCCTTCGAATTGGCCAAAGCCTTGATTGGTACGTTATTGGATACGAATGAAGATATGGTGGACATAGCCTATCGTGAGACAAAGAGTGGGGGTGGTCATGCCCCTCGTCCCTTGATCGTACGTCTTTACAGTAAACGTGCCAGAGACCATATTGTGGGCTTGAAATCTCCGTTTAAAGACAACTCAGACTTTTCTCTACTAACCTGGCCCAACAGACAGAAAATGTTCTGCCACGAGCACTGTTCTGTCGACATCAAACAGCGCAGATCTCTGATGCGCTTTGTGGCGAAGAACGCGGTGGAAAAGGGTGCAGATTCGTCGTCGACGGCGCCCAGAGGGGACAAAGTCCTTATAAATGGGATCACTTATAATCAGCATCAACTGCATTGCCTGCGGGATGAATTCAAGCCTGAAAACGTGAAGATTGTGAAGGTTAAACATGGTATCGCATTTCAATCAGAGTATGCATACCTAAGCAATTTTTACAGTTCTCGCTTTGAATTTGCTCATTACTTATATGACTCGGTAGAACAGGCCTATGGGCACCAGAAGGCGATATCTCATGGAAAAACAGAAGTGGCCACAAACATTCTACACAACTCAGACCCCAGAGAAATCAAGGCATTATCCGACCGAATTGAACGCTCAAGCGACTGGAAATCGAGGGAATTGGACATGATGTCATTACTTGTTGAAGCCAAGTTCATCCAAAACAAAACCCTCACGGAGAAACTACTCAACACAGGTGACAATAAATTAATCGAAGCTACCAATAATACCTTTTGGGGCGCTGGTGCACACCTAGGTGATCCGTCCCTCCATAAAGGTGAATGGAAGGGCCTAAACCATCTCGGTACCATTCTCATGTCAACTCGTACCAAGTTGTCTCGTGCTAAAGCTGAAGGTACTTTGGCCAACCTGTCTAATACATCCAAACTGTCCAGAAGACAGCGACGGGAGTCTGCCAGGGCTTCAAAAACGGCTAAGAAGGCTGCAGCGGCCTCAGGAGGTGGTGCTCGAGCTGCTGAACAATCTGCAACTGAAATACACAATCAGTTCAATGTATTGAATAACCTAGCAGAAATAGCACGTACTGAAGAGGACATTGAGGTTGATGTCAATTCGAGTCTAGATTCCAATGATTCAAGTGCATCTTCTACCCTTCACTCCCTTAATACGACCCAGAAAATGTATGTGAGAGACCCAAATGCCAGTACTGTTGTGTTCGACGAGATTCTAAATAGATCGAAACGTGACTTTACGCCTAGGGTTTCTTCTACCCCGGCTCGGCCCCTGATAAAACCGACAGACTTGCCCAATACGACGTCTAACCCTGCGAACAAAGGTGAAAGTGATTAGTTAATGTACTTACCTGTTGTATTGATGCATTTTTTTGCTGTTATCCACATAATTTGCTTGTTGACGGAGAAGTTTGTAAAATTATATCGGAACAGCTGTTCACCATAACACATAAGCCACCATACTGGTTCCGGTACACGTGTACCTAGGTGACCTAGTTTGAGATGTCGTAATCACTATAATTACTAAGTTCTCATTCTAGTGACAATATGTTTATGTAGTTGTAATCAGTTTGCCTGAAATACTCCTTTTTGACCATTTTCAAAATTTCATTGACTGCCTTGTCACGAGTATTGCTGGTTCGTCACACGATTAATTTTACGACATCATGTATAACCGCTCAACATGAACTGTCATGGCGGACTAGGCAGCGATAGACTGAACAGGACCTTACTTGAAGTATGTATCTCGTGTATATCTTTTTTTCTCGGCTAATATAGTCGTACATAATTTTTGTGAGTGTTGTATTCTCTATTTTCTACCAGTGTATGTATTTTTGGACCGCCTCCTAAATGTACAACATGTGTATTACTGTCGCCGAACGACGTGATAGCCGGCGTACCAGGCATGTTAGTATGGAGAAGGTGTCGCCACCTATCGAGAATTTGTCTCTTAGGTGGATACCTCACCGAACTGCTTTGATGAATGCTTATTCGCTTGTTTTATATCTAATTGTTTTTATTTTTGAGACGTGTAGAGAGTTTGTCCCACAACAAATCAATGACTGATAAAAATGTTGATGTGAGTGTTAGTAAAGGTTTGAAATACGTGCATGTAAATATTGGAAGTCTATTGTACAAGATTGGTAACCTACAATTGGAATTGTTGAATGGTTTGTATGATATAGTAAGCATAACCGAGACCTGGACAAATAAGTGCACCCCCCCAATGCTTTTAAATTTAGCTAATTATTCCTTCATTCGACAAGATCGTTACGATAATCAACGGGGCGGTGGTATAATTGTGTATCACAGGAATACGTATGCATGTGAAGAAATTGCAGAATTGTGTGCCAATAACAAAGATTTTGAAGTCCTATCTGTTAAATTAAAGGCTGGTAACCGAAAACCAATATTGGTTATTACAATATATCGACAGCCTAAGGGGAGTCTAGGTTCGTTTCTTGAATATATGAGTGTATTGTTGGACCAGGCTGCAAAACTTAAACTGGAAATAATACTATCTGGTGATATAAACATCGATATGTTGAGGAAAAATGACCCCAATGTGAAAAGGCTAGTTAATATAGGCAATCAGCATGGGTTAAAACAGGTAATTACAGTCCCTACGAGGGAAACTGAACGAACCAGTACGCTCATTGATGTTATATTCACCAATTGTCGATTTCTCATGAAGTGTGGCACTATTGATGTACAGCTCAGTGACCATCACCCTGTGTATTGTATATTAAAGAAAGGCAGGTTTGTTAAAAATCATAATCTGTATAGCTATCGAAATACAAGTAGGTTGACTACTCCCATGTTAACTGAAGCCCTCGACCACATAATGAACAGGGAAATTGATGTGAATAATAACCTCAGTAGTACTGAAATGTGGACGTCTTTGCACGATGACTATATCGGTATCCTTGATGATTTAGCCCCTTTAAAAAAGTCGAAATGTAGGAAAATTAATAAGCCAGCTTGTACAGAACAACTGCGCCAGTTAATAAAAAGAAAAAACAAGGCCTTCAAAAAAGCAAAGAGATATCGTGATAATACAGTTTTTTGGGATGACGCACGAAGGCTAAAAAAAGCTGCTAAAGCACAATCTTTACGAGATAAAAAAGATCTCCTCTCACTAC
The DNA here is from genome assembly GCA_942159475.1 of Sthenelais limicola. NCBI lineage: Eukaryota > Metazoa > Annelida > Polychaeta > Phyllodocida > Sigalionidae > Sthenelais > Sthenelais limicola. Next base: position 30,463,056 of record OW804101.1, read on the forward strand.
AACTTGACAGAAATTTGGGTAATCCAAAAAAATTTTGGTCAATTTTACAGAGCGTATATTCCAATAAGCCTCAGTCACCCAAATTAACTTATATTATTGACGATACTGGTAAGAAGTTATTTGACAAAGATGCAGCAGATCATAGCAACAATTTCTTTGGTCGTATAGGTACGGATAATTGGGATGCCAGAATTGTTCATAATGATCAGGTTTGTGACAGTACTTTTACTTGGGCGGATCCTATAAATAGGAATGACTTATATGAAGCTATGAAGGATACAGACTTCACAAAATCCTCTTGTGTTGAGGGAATTCGATCTGGTATTATTAAAAAATTTCTCGACGCTGACAAAGAAAATATTGTCAAGCTATTTAATAAAATAAAAAATACTGGCTCTTTCCCCCAGCCCTGGAAGGATGGGTTATGTACCCTTATACCAAAAACGAAGCATAGCAGAAGAGTCAATGATCTTAGACCGATCATATGCACCTCAATTATTAGTAAGTTGTTCGAAAAAATCTTGGTGAAAAAATTGAACGATTATCTGGAGGAGAATGACCTAATTTCTAATATTCAGCATGGGTTCAGACGAAATTGTGGAACAGATACAGCTTTAAAGATTGTACTCGACGATGTATTGTATTACAAAGACCATTCTGTCAACTGTGCTATTATTTTTCTCGATATAGCAAAAGCTTTTAACAGTGTAAATATTCGATTATTGCTGAAGAAGATGAAATGTTTAGGTTTTGATGACCTTACTTTGAGTTTATTTAGTTCCTACTGTATTGGGAGAACTCAACGAACGTGTTTCAATAATTTTGCCTCTGATCCGATCACTATGAAGGCTGGTGTGGCCCAAGGGAGTATTTTAGGACCTCTTATGTTTACTATTTATTTGAACGATTTATGTAAAGTAAAATTTCATGGTAAAATCACACTTTATGCTGACGATTGTGCGATTTGTATGCCAATTCTAGGCAAAGACTCCTTTACTTTATTACAACACGATCTGAATAATTTTAAAAGCTGGGCTGACACCAATTTCCTGAAAGTGAATAGCAATAAGAGTAAAATTCTTTTCATACGTAGCACGGTTGATCTTTATACAAGACATTTACCAATTGTATATATGAATGGCAGTCCGATTGAGTTTGTACAGGAGTTTCAGTATCTTGGGTTATGGCTTAATTCCACATTGTCTATGAGAAGACAAATTAACAATAATTATGGATTGGCTAGTTGCTACCTTGGCAGGTTAATCAAAGTTAAACATCTACTGTCCAAGGAAAGGTGTATGTTGGTATACAAGACCTTCATATTACCGATCATTGAAAGATCCTGTATGTTTATAGATCTAGCTGGTAAAACCTCTTATATACGCCTTCAAAAAATCCAGAATAAGGCTCTTCGAATAATCTATGGTGATTTGTACAAACGTAGAGGTGTCTTCAATTTACATGTTCTGAGTAAGCTACTACCTATCTCCCTAAGAAGAGAACTCAGATTATTGTGTTTACTACCAAGAACCGCTAAGTTCATAAATACAACACATGGACATAATTTAAGAAATGGTAATGCTAGACGTATTGAGGTTTACAGGTGGAAAAAAACAGGACTAAGTAGATGTACGTTGGCCAGAGGTGTAGGATTGTGGAATGCCCTGCCTGAAATTATACGTATTGAAAATGATCCTAAACGACTCAAGACTAGACTGAAAAATCTATATCAAGGTAACTTTATTAGAGCAGGATTAGTCGAATCATAAAATGATGCTTATAAGAAAACGAAAAAAATCGAAAAATGGATGAGAAAATTATATATTACGGTTAATGTTGTATTGCTTGTCTAAATTTGCATAGGTTGCTTCTCAAGGTATGATTTAAACCTGTTACACCATGGTTGCTGGTAGTATTGATACAGCTGATCGCTTCTTGAAGAAATGTACAACTATTTGAAATTTATATGATTATTAATGGTTAATATGAAAGAGCGCGGCGTCGACACACTGTATACATGTATTTTAATCATCCTGCAACTTTGCATCACCTTATGTAATAGGAGTATGGAGACTGTTCTTATTTTTCGAGGTATTTGATTTATGTATATATATGCTTAAAAACTATCTTAATTTACCAATCTTTCTATGTTCGATAGAGTCATAAAGCTTATAATATTATTATCTAAAACATCTGTAACTTAACTCTCATTTGCTGTATTATGTAAAATTTTTTCTAATAATTCAGGCTCCCCTGAGAATATTTGTGCTTCTTGTATGAAAATGTCGAAGTTCCTGAATAAAATATTTTTAAATCTAATCAAATCATCTTACCCTTGTGGAAAAAAGAAGGCTAACTTCTTATAAGAACCTCATGTCCAAACTGCAGATCAATTTTAGAAGCTTGTGATAGATGGAGATGAGTAAAAAGGACCTGGATTTGAAACTTGTTGCTCCTATTTTAGGGTTTGATGTTATTACTATAAACCTGTTCATTATGTAGACTATATTAGAAGTGGAAAGAACGCAAAATGAGATTGGTATGGAATTCATTAAGGACATTCAGTTTCTTGAGAGCGAATAGAATAGAAAGTACATCCCTGTGGTGTGGACATTGTTATTGTCATCTGATCGCTGTATTTGGGTTGACAAGGATGCACAAGTTTGCATATAACCCACATTTACTATCTATTCGTCTAAATTGTTATTTAGAAGCAGCCATGGAGGGATGAATTGAATCCGCCTTATTCTCATTGCTAGAAATAAATGCTATACTACTAAGTATTCAGGCCATTAGGATTACAGTTTGAGAATACAGAGAGGAAGTTGTGGTTCAATCGGCACCCTGTCTGGTTCATCCTGCGCACATGGGGTATTGAGTAGCTGGCTCAGATTTTCAGAAAATGTACAGTTCGCCTTCACCAATCCTCTCAAATGACTCAAATTTAGGACAACAATGAGCTTCAAAATGCAGTTTAACTTACCAGAAGTGATACTATAAGTCAATGCGATCCCAAATATACTCAGATATACCCCGTATTCATCATTTTTCAGCAGAATTTATATTGGCAGAATTTCCTAAATGTGTAGAGCTGCCAATTGTACATTTTCTGAAAATCTGACCCAGCTACATGCTCAGGGGTGCGCCCGTATCATTCCTTTTTACTCACTGAACCCATACTAATGTTTGTTTCAAGCATTGTATTGTTTTGTTATTGTCGATTGTTGTGAGTCTATTTTAAACACAGTCCAATGTTAATAAAAGCTACTGGTATATGGTTTTGTAATAATCTCTTGACATACCTTTCAAAAAGCAGTTGCAATGTGAAAACTCCATAGCAGTGTTTATAAATCCTTGAACTACATTTTGGACAACCTGATATATGGAAAGGTATATCATGCCGTGATGCATATCCAGACAAATAGACCAATCGTTTGAAATAAAATCGAATTCCATTAATTAATTTTCAAATGCATAATATTTGATACAGGATGAGGGTGATTGGCAACGAGCATACATTCGGGTTGACTCTCGTTGATATTAGTAAATTAATATTAGGTATATGCTTCGACTTCTAGACATGCTTTATGATTACAATCAGTCATACTCATAGGGGTACTCCTTTATTTGTAAAAGTGTTTTTAAAAGAAAAGAGAGAAATAAAAAGATACCCGCCTACCAGCTGCAGAAGTTAATTAATGATAATGATTAATGATAGGACACATCTCAGTGATATATGCACTTTCACCTTCCACATCACAAGTCAGTGGATTCCTGCCTACAATCCTATAATGACCCCACTAACCATTTTCAAATTTCTTTGAGTCGGGACTATTCTCAAAGAGTCATTTATATCTTAAAAGGATAGCGTCAAATCTGTTATTTCCACTATCTTCTCGTAAACCGCTGAACGGATTGCTTAGATCTTTGAGGTGCGCCATGTCACACATGGTGCGAAGCCATTCCGCTATGTGTCATGATTATTTTTTGATAGATTTGGGTTAAAAAAGGTTTAAACCCCCCATCGGAGGAACATGAGCTACAGCAACACAACAGGAAACACAACCCTGACCCACTATATAATGCAATAGGATCCCTATGACGGCCCTGTAGAGTGGGAGAGAGAGTGAGAGGGAGAGGGAGCGGGAGAGGGAATGGGAGAGGGAGAGGGATGACAGGGACAGCAGTGACCAAATAAAGCATCTTATCAGGGTTCTATTTGAGGTATGAATGTTAATACAGATACTAATGTAAGTTACAGAGAGAAGTTGAAAGAGAAAGATGGTGGGAGAGGGAACAAGGAGAGATGGAGATGTGGGCCCCACTGTCCCACTAGCAAATCCTGTGCATAGCACGGGTATTTGCTAGTTATATTTAATTCGTTTAAGAATAGATACAGTGAGGTTTCTTCTCGAATAACATCTTTATATAAACATGGAATCGTGACAGTGACAAATATATAATTGAGTACATCTCTTTCTTCTTCCACTTCTGAAGACCCCAAATAGTGGTTCCTATAACCATCTACCTCCCGTATATCTACGTCCACGTTTCTAATGATCCATCATCTGTGGACCCAGAAAGCCTGCAACCCGGGGCAGTCATATATGTCCATTCTGCTGCTACCATCTCTAGTATTGATAGTCTGGGTACGTAAGCAAATGGTGAAATGGTGTATTGGCATACCCAGGAGACTGAGCAAATGTATTATATATTCTTCCTCACAAAAAGCCTGGTCTCCCTTGAAATTTGGAGATCTATACATCATAACACCAAGGTGCGCCCTGAAAAGACTTTTTTCAAATTTATTTTGCAATCGAAACTGATGTATGGGATTGAATTGATTTGTGAACTTTTTTCTTATCATATTCAAATGACATTTCGACCTCAATTGATTTTAGCCATGTCTCGGCGTGCCCCGGGAGCAAAAATTCCTTTTAACTCTAACAGCAAAAGAAAAAAGCTAAAATAAATGACAAAATCTATTTATTTATAACTGAATATGATCCCAGTCTAGGCTCAGAGCTGAGGGAGTCCCTTCAAACTTAGGGAAATCCTCTCGCTCCAAACCGCAAAGTGCAATTAGAATCTAATTAGGGCGCCTACTCCAGAACCAGTAAAGCGATTGGCGTAGTAGGCGTCCAATCGCATATATACCATGATTCTTATCTGATCTGAGGCTATGACCCTAGACTGGACCCTACCTTTCCCATGGCTCTTTTATTATTATTTCATCACTTTTGCTCAGTCCAGTACAAGACTCATGCGTTCGAAATTAATGGTAACTGTCGGCAGAAATGGAAAACAATAATTTTCATACAGACATGTAGACCTATTTGTCCCTTTTCTAGTTGTTGTAATCGTACTCAGTTTTGACAAATAAAAGATTATCTTATCTTATCTTATATTCTACCACAATATCGCTCATTCTACTGAAGTCTAATATAAATTCAGTGGGAACCTTTACCTGAACCAGATCTGTCTTCACCTCGTGCTACTAGCTGGATGCGCCCAATGAGCTGGGTCCCACTCTTCATGTATTGTTGTATGAGTAAGGAGGCACGTGTAGGCGGTGGGTATGGTGGATGTAGGCGCGGGGCCGGCTGGATGTATGGTGGATGGGTCCGTAGAGTGGAATATATCATTTGGCGGGCGATATGTCACAACGTATCATCCGCTACCACATGAAGGATGGCCATCCAGTGAGTTACTGTCTCATTGGAGACAACAAATAGTTACCTCTAGATTTCTTATAAGGCTATGGGTAGGGTGATGCATATACCCATGTGACTATAGACATTCCACACTGGAAGATAAATGCTTGTAACTAGACATCCTACAAGCTTTAGCATTAAGGAATCATAAATGATTTGCTTGGGAAAAGATGAAAGAATCAAATTAATATCATTACATTCATGGCATACAACATATGTATTACTGGCTCCAGATGTAGACCATCGTGTAATGCATGGAACAGTGTGGACTATTCAAATTCAAATTCAAAAATTCTTTTATTGTAATCGATGTTGTTGTTACAACTTGGTTGGTCAGGTCTGACTTTACAGCCTGGTCTTCCTGTGAATGCCGTCTTACTTGCATTTACTATGAAAAATAAAGTTAGTCAATCCAATCATTATTATCTTCTTACATAGTTTTATGAATATGTACAACATTTCTGCGCCATTCGGACATCGGCAAAACACCTTTTTATACCGCAAGATATCTTCAGTTAGGTCCAGACACCCCACATTCCTCGATTCCACATCCAGCGATAAGCTTAACCGCAAGGCTAAGACTAAGGCTAAAGTGTTAATGACTCCCTGAAACTTAGGTGACCACAACTGCCTTCTGAACCTGACTGTCTTTGTTTATAGGTTTAACTCAACAAGGTTGTGGGTAAGGGAGTTTTATTCAACTCAGCTAAAATTAATATGCACGCGCCATTGGTACACAAGTACATAATGATGAGGTTGTTATTTTTTAAATACAAATACAGAAACCAATTACAGAAGAATTAAATAAGTAATTAGCGCAAACAATTACAGAAGTAAACACCAATTAGCATAATCAATTAACAGATGTGTAATTAGTCAGCATAATTAATAAAACCCTGTGTTCATGTAAAAGTTCCTGTAATGATATTTGTTATTGTAATAAGTAACTACAACTATTTGGAGTAGCTTCTATTCCTCTACAGAACCTACTGCTGACAAATGAATTCATTTTGTCGTTTGTCTCAGTCCAGATGGATTTCACCCAGGTCTTGAGGCCAGGATAACAAAGCAATAATGACGAAGATGCATCACATCTAGCGTCAACGTTATTGATATGGAAACCATTGGTAGACGCTTTGAAATGCCTCAGTGGAATATATTCTCTGACGAAAACATAAACCATAATAGATTGTAATGTAAAATGGAATTTACTGATTGTTTGTATATCTTTAAAGCGATGGAAATCGCTTATTCACACCTCCCTCACCTCCCACCCCTCTCCTTCACCTCCGACCCTTCTCCCTCACCTCTCCTCCCTCACCTCCGACCCATCTCTCTCACCTCCCACCCTTCTCCCTCACCTCCCACCCCTCTCCTTCACCTCCCTCCGCTCCCTCCTTCACCTCCCACCCCTTTCCCTCAGCTGATTTACCTTTCACCCCTTTCCCTCACCTCCTACCCCAAACTTTCACCTCCATCACCTTTCCCTTCCCTCCCACCCCTCACCTTCAACTCCTACCCCTCTCTCTAAGCTCCCACCCCTTTCCCTCACCTCCCACCTCTCACCATCACCTCCTACCCCTCTCTCCCTCTCCCTCAGCGAATTCATCTCCCACCCAACTCCCTCACCTCCTACCCCTCTCTCAATCCCCACCCCCCTCTCTCACATCCCTCTCCTGTCTCTTAAGATTAAAACCTTAAATGTGCTAAAAAGCAATAAACTGGCATACCACCCAGAATTGAAAATCCTAAATAGCTTCAGGCCATGTTCTTTAAACGTAGAAATACGCATATAAAAAGACTCGATAGATAAGCTGAGTCCCATTCACCGACATTCTCCAGGAAAGAGTAATTTCTGTTACTTATGCATGTGTGAAAATCCTTTCTTATTTTATCCCCAAGGAGAAAGAGATTTTGTAAATGTCCTGATTTTCCTGTTACTTCATGAAGTTGTTTGATAATGCCACCAACTTGTTCCAGCCATGTAGTATGACACATTCAGGCATATATATTTGTGAAATCGGTGCATATTAATAGTAAGACAAGGCAGATCTATAGCTCTAAGAGTCCTATAGAGGAAAGGATGAAGGGTTGATCCTGATCTTGACGCTCCTTAAGCCTACAGCCCGGGGCAGGCATATTTCATAGAGGAAATATTAAATGCAAGATCAAATATTTGAAGTCCTCCTGACGGCCCTGCCTCTCCTTGCCTTCTTGGGTATAAGATGAATTCATGAATAGTGAACAATAGATAGTGAAGTGCCCCATCTATCTCGCAGAATAGGATTGTTTGATTGTTTTAATATTCATATTCAGCTAGACATTGTGTAAAGATACAATATTCTCAATACAAGCTGTGTTTAAAAAAAGTAGGAACAAAGTATTTTACAAAAGAATATGCCTTTATTTTTGGACCTATATGAATTCTAGTTCTATTTTATTACCTATTACTGATACTTATATTACATATACGACTACATCAAATAGACAATCTAAAATTAAATTTATTTTGTAAGTGAAACCGGATGATAGAATTAAGGGGATGAAAACAGTTCATATGAATACTATGTTAATATGTGTCCATAATGATTATTATAAGTAAAGATTATGCTATTAAGTTGAGGGGAACTCAACTGAAACAAACTATGGTGTTGAATTTTCGTTGTCTTTTATTTGGCGATTATATAAGTAAAATAACAAATCCAACCACTTCCAGAAGGATAAATCAAGGAGAGACTTCACATAGGCCTATTGTGCTTAGTAAAAATAAATAGCAAAATGGCCTATGTGAAGTCACCCCTTGATTTATTCTTCAGGATATGGTTATAGTTGTTTTAATAACACCGGACATTATTGGAAGGGGTTGGATGATTATTATAATATGTATCAAACGTGAACAATAGATCATGGTACAACGGCCGACATCTCCCCTTGATGCATCTCGCATCCTTACACAGACACAATCGTGGCACTACTAGGTTTCTTCTTATCGGATTAACTTGAGCTTTGAATTAAACTCGTAATAATGTAATTCTAAATATATTTTCCCCTTTCCCTTCTCATATATGATAGTAAAGCACTTTATTATGTTTCCATCGGTTAAACTTCAATCCTTTCATATCAATATATTTGAATGGGAAAGAGCCCTATAGATTAATGATTAATATAATTAATAATTAACCTTTTCTCTCATTAAAGACTGACTGACAAAACACTTTAAAACAAACAATTATGAATATTTGTTCTGTAAAGGAAAAATCTGAAATAGCGATGCCAAGTCTCAGACTATGTCTACTCTCATTAGACTGCTTATTATAACTTACTCACATGCCTGGTATGTAAGGTCCTATCTATGAATGTGATGACTCATGTACATACACTTTGTGGTAATTATCCACATTTAGTGAGGATATATAATTATGGCTTTAAGTAGGGATATTCAGTTTAAACTTCATATGTAGATTTTTTTACTAGTCTTAACAATCATCGGTCATTATGTCTCAAACTCATAAGGGATCCTCACTACTGATATAAAGACGGGTGACCTTTTTTATTCTGATAGTTATCCCATGTTGTATGCAACGGCTTTTTAAAAAAAATCGCTCATATTTTATCTTCAATTATATGCTATGTTTCTTTTGATCAGAATGTAAGGGATATGGTCGAAATATCATAGTTTGTATCAGGTTAAATTGAGAGACGGCAATATATGGGGTCAGATTTTCAGAAAATGTACAATTGGCAGCTGTACACATTTAGTAAATTCTGCTAAATCAAGCTGCAATTTGGTCAATACTAGGTCAATTCGAGCATATTCATCATTGCATTGATTCTAGCAATCTGTTTGATTAAGTTGAACTGTATTTTGAAATTATTTTTCGTCTGAAATATGGGTTATTTCAGAGAATTTGTGGAAGTGAATTGTACATTTTCTAAAAATCTTACCCATATCTTTAATATTGACCTGAATTGAGATTAAAATATAAAATCGCAACGACTTACTTCAATATTTTCTGCATTATATAACGCTAATGCCTTACAGGGATAATTGAAGTCCGTAAAACTGTCTGCCTTGGAAGTTGAAAACTTTGGCAACTTTCTTGCTGATGTATTCCATTTCATGAAACAGTTTGTGTAGCTTGTTTTTAAATAGGCAGGTTTACTTGATCCACCCTATCTTCTGTCAATACAACAAGTCTATTGGACACGGGTTGTATAGGGAGATTCCCACCTATACAATTGTAACACTCCCATAAGAAACTAACTCCATTCTCTAGCTTACCTTCTCTCAATCCATTCTATAGCTTTACATTCTTTTTGAAATACTAGCTCAAGCATAAGCTGGATGCGAGACATACTTATCCTCTCACTGAATGTATTGACAGTTTTTAGACGCCCGTGAAAATTCCCCTTCAATGGGAAGTAGTCCCTTGGCTCTGGCCATTGCTCAGTGGAAGAATTGGATGAATCCATTGGCCTGGGGGGGGGGGGAGGGGGGGGAGGGGGGGCACCGGCCTTCATCCATCGCTATAGTCTGTCCGAAAAGTAGTTGACACGTGATTCCTTGTCCCTTTAAGGGGAGGGAAAAGTGGGAGATTTTTTAATTCTATTTATGATAAGGACCTGTCAACCCTTTGCCCAGCGAGTCGCACATTGCAATCAACCATGGAGAAACAGGGCCAGTATAACCAGCTCTTCCTTCCATCTACAGCTGCACATAGAACTGTTCAATAGAGGCAGCTCAATACAATACAGCTGTATATTTGGCCATGGTCGGTCGCAAACAGTGATATTTGGCCATGGTCGGTCGCAAACGGCCATGGTTAGTCGCAAACGGTTATTCAGGGGGGAATGGTTTGAAGTAAAAAATACCCCACTTTTCCCTCCCCTTAAAGGAACTAAGGAATCACGTGTCAACTACTTTTCGGACAGACTATATTCGCCTCGGTGTCTACCTATACGATTTAAGATTTTTCTATTCATTTCCAAGTCTGCAGTTGGTCTTATGTTAATGCATAATATATTTTTTTTAGAACAGATTTTTATTCAGGCTTTAATTACATTATTGACACTCTCACCTCAGGGGTGATTTTCGTAGCGCCCTGCTACTCGTTCTGGCACATGGAGGTTATTTTCCCATTACAATATTCTATTCAGTACATTTAGCATTTAACAGTACATCCTGTCGTGCATTCATAGTTTTAACTTTTATACAGCCAATATATCAATACTAAATAAGAAACATGTATGATTATATGAAAGAATATGAGGAGATGAGATGTGAAAAGAGAAATAATGTGGTGAAAAAAGGTTACCTGTCTATATTATATACATTTCTTTATAAGCGAGGTGAGATGGGTGGAACATTACTCTTATCAATCTATTCTTTGTAATAACAAGATTCTTTTTACAATGACATGTTCCTACGATATATATTGTGTCTAGTTATATAGAGATAAAGACAATCCCCCTATACACTCATGAAGTCAACTAAACCCACGTCCATAGCGCACATGATCATACAAAATATTTCCATTGTTACTATATTTATGTTCACAGATCTATAATAGATCTGCTCATTACCAGAGGTGGGCTTTGTGCACTCCAGACAATATTTCATTTTAAAACGACATCAAAATATGTTTTGAAATATATGAGACAAAGTGATACATTCTGACTTACCATAGGCATAGATCTACGTTATAAATATTTTTAAAACCTCTGTGCATAAGGGGAGTGAAATAGTTGTAGTTGTAACTGTGGGTGTAAATACACAATGCTGTCCCTCTCAGGTATACTTAGCTTTATTTGCCGTCATGTCTGTTGCTCTTTTTTTAAACCATTGAATTTCATTTTATTTCATAATTCAGACACCTCCGTATACATCGAAATATTTATGGTGGCTTTAATACTTGTTGAAGAAATGTAAATCTATCGTTTGTTTTTTGAAGAACTCTTCATGTTTGCTTTGCTCCTAAAAGCTGAACTATTCCTATTTACTCCTATTTTTTTAAAAAAGAAAGAAAAGAGAAATAATGCGTTTGCAGTTCTTGCACTGCTAAGAGAGTATCTGACGTGGCCAATGATCAGCTCACCCCCACCCCCACCCCCACCCCGGCATCTGTCCCTGTCTCCCCCTCCCCCTTTCCCGCACCTCCCCCCCCCCCCCCGTTTCTGCCCTCTCTCCCCCCCCCCCCACGTCTCTGCCCCCCCCCCCCCACCTGACCCCCAGACAAATGCGCCAGATCCAGCATTGAGTGAAGGAAGCTGTGGCGAAGGAAACCAATCAAAGAGACTTTTATTACAGAGGCTTTTTCTCCCTTTGTGTTGTAAGTTTTATGTACGTGTTTACACAGTCTTGGTTTTTGTACCTGGATTTGATACAAACTCGAGCAAACAGTGGTACGTACGCGGTGGGTGCAGAGGTATGGACATGGGGGCTATCATTTTACTCTATATCCTGATTTGTTTTGGAATTGAATTGATAATATATTAATTATTTGATAATAAATTAAGTATTTTACGTGGTAAGATGAAATACATAGAATGTATGCCTGAAGTGTTGAGGAAAGAGGAATACATTCTTGAAGTCACATTTTATATTCACTGTTCAAGTTATAAAGTAAGTCAAATCAGTATCTCGATCATCCCCTGTACATGGAGACATTTATTGTTTTGTTTAAATGGTTATTCTGCAGAACGTTACGTCTCAAATGACGTTATTCTCAGTACTACAGAGAAACTACTGTATTAGATTACAAAGTAGAGTACTGGTAGTTGTTTACCATTTAATCAAAGATTCTATAGAATCAAAGACATTAAAGGGCTGGTTCCATTGGTACGGATACGGATACGGATACGGATACGGCAAAATTCGCTCACATTAAAATATACAGGCATGTTTCCATGTGTGCGGATCCGTACACGTCAACAGGTACGGATACGGATACGGTAAAACCGATCGCTCCATGTAGCGATCGGGACGTTTCCGTACTCCATTCGTATGGTTTCCCTCTTTGATGCCATTACATTCTAGACGTATGGGTTCACTCCAAAATAGGTTACCGTATCCGCATGACGGATTCGTATCCGTACTAACATTCGTATCCGTACCAATGGAACCAGCCCTTAAAGAACGAATTGGAAGAGAATGTGCCACGGAACCTTCTCATAATTTGTGTCTTTTTTTATCGATTCAAAGACAATGGTATTCATATAGCAGGAAGGGAGACTTGATATATATATAAGATATGAGTAGCTGAATTATGGAGTTAATTTATGCATGTCATATCGAACTATTTCCCCCTTAATATTAATTATATGTCTGATGGCTCACGGTGGCGTAATGCATGTCTTATGTCTATTGGCAATATTGATCTTGAATTCAAAACATTATTGGTCTTTGATGATCCACTATGTACATTCAAACTGACAGAGAACTTCAGTTGAGCACATGCCCCACTGTTGATGTAGAGTCATTGATATATCGTTAGCCTCCTCTCCCCAGGTCCCAGATTGAGTAATTGCAGTAAAAGATTTTAATTAAGATAAATTATGCATAATGCCAGGCCAGACACTACACCTACATGTCTCCCCTACCAGCTACTGACACCCCACACATAAATCATCTTCTCTTGTATACCAAATCTTGAGTAATGAAAATTAATACTTCGCTCTAGATCTTATGGGTCATATCACCCCCGACTATTAAATGTAGATAATGTGACTATTTCTATATACAAAAAAATATGACAGGTTAGTTTCATATGTGTTAGAAAGTTTATCAGAGCAAGGCATGAGTTTGTTACTTCGATTTGAGAAATCTTGTGAAATCTTAGAGCACAGATTTTTTAGATTTTATTGACCCCTAATTTAAACATGAAGTTTTCGTGGGGTGTGTGGTGTGTCATGACTCTTGTTTGTTTGTTTGTTTGTTTATTTGAATTTATTTCCATAAGCTCTAATTAGGGAACGAACCTCAAGTAATACTCATTCTTATTTCATTCTAACTTGTTAAAGAAACTCGGAACTAAAGATATTAGCATATGAAACATTTGAGCATATAATCTGTTGCTATCTGTAGTTGTAGTGCAGAGCATCAATGAAAAATACTTTTAGGGAAGCACCTTTTCATTGAACATTCATCGTGTTGATCTATTACTGATAATATATATAGTTCTATTGGCAAAAACATGCGAAGTTTTGGATTATACATATTTTAGTAGTAGTAGAGTACCCTGACCATAGAAAAATACCCCTGGACATGTGTGGTTATGCCGTGTTGGAAAGTTGCTGTGTTTAAAAGTAAACAATTAGTATTATTCTACTATAACACATTTCACTCTACTACTTACAATACGTACAATATGTTGATACGTTGATATGTTGACATGTTATACCTCACTATAAAATCATATGGTATCAATATGTGCGAGCAAAGGAAAGATTAAAACATGTTGCGAGGTCGATTCCAAATCTATATAGTCGTACACTTCGTTCCTTGTATAAACACAACTATTACACTTGCTCACATGTGGGAGGGTCAAACAACATACTTGTTTACCCCGCTCTTGATCATGTTTATGTACAATTTTCGATAACACGACGGCCATAAAATTATCATAGGCAGACAGTGGAGCAGCAGATAACATCAGAATTACCCTGCATCCTCCCCCACTTACTGCCCCCGCGCGTGCGGGCAGATAATCGCTGACAATCATTTTCAATTCATTAACTATAAATCAGTGTGGTGAGGGCGGGGACGGGGGCGGTATATGGCAGGCGATGGATGGAGATCTGATCATCAAGTGAGCTGGGTGCTTTCCATGATCATGTAGGATTGGTTTTTAACAAATTATTGAGAAAAGAACATCATACATTATTATGTTATTCTTAGCATATCCTGACAAGATTTGTGTCATAGAAAATCGTTCAGGCACTGAATCGCCTATATATATATATATATAGATACCAAAGAAAACGATTTCTCTTTCATATAATCACTTACCACGATGTTTATTTCACTACACCATCTACTTAATGAACTTTCCTAAAGAAAATCAGTGTAGTCTTTGTAAAAGTTCCTTTACACCGGGTCGTAACAAACGCCATGAAAAATTGCAAATCAAGGTAAAGAAGGTGAAGATGTGTTACACTTAAGGGAACATCTCCAAATCACCGTCACTGTTACCAACGAGTTTGGAACAGAATTTATTCTCGTTGCTGTTACTACTGATGCGGTTTCCCCCCATGAAGATATTACCTCCAGGTTTATTCTTAAAATGCACAGGCTTCCCTCAATGCTAGTACAATTAGATGAATCTTAAAATGTCTGGAACGCATTCAGAAGTGATAATTATAGAAGGGAGAAGAAGTTTACGTGAGAAAGCAAGTTTGACAAAATAACCCTGATTAACAATGCATTAACATTATATGTTGTAGAATTTTAATTCACCTTACTGCTGTAAGTCTCTCAAAGTTTTAAAAAGAATATGGTTTTTTTTTTAAAAAAAAATATGGTTTAATTGTACACACTCCTGTGGCACTCCCAGCCACTGTTGTAATAGAGTGAAGTTAGAGCAGTAAAACTGAATACAAAACTAGCTTTTGTATAGTTTTATATGGCCTCAGTGCTATCTCTATTGACTTGTTTACGCAGGGCTGTGTTTGTTCGACGGTGAGGCGATGGGGCTAGAGTTTTATCTTCATAAATAAATCTTTCTAAATATTTCTGTCAATTGTAGGTGTGTCCTGTCCGATGATTGTAGGAATCTCAAAGTATAATTATTGTATTTGGGTGCTGCTTAAATTTCATTTTCTGTAAATTAAAGGAGAGTGCTAACATGCTAGTCATTTACTTCTATAAACCCGTCATATGTATATCAATGTATGCTTAATATATAATATATCAATATGTAAACATATATGAGGCCAGTCTTAAAGTAACGTGCAATGTAAGGAGGGTGCATTACCCAGCCCCAGTCTGTTCTCACAAGCACAACATCTGAGCACCAATGCATGAAATGTGACAGGGAAACACTCCCCTCATTAGTGTCACGTATTTAGAAAGAACAGTGTTTCCTCTAATTGATTATGGGAGATTTGTCTTTTAATTGTTGGGAAAAATGTCTGTTTTATTGTCCTGATCCCATCCATTATATTCCATTACTATGGGTGTTGAACAACAACCTCCCCATGCAGGGCTTCCGCCACCTCTCCATGGCCTGCATTTAGTGCATTATTGTACCTTATAGCGGGTAATATGGAACGCCATAGGCTACAGCATTGGACCTCATGCCACGAACATCGTGCAATAAAGCCTATTTATTTCACCTCTGAAAGCATGTAGAACAGACTGTTCATTAGATTAACATAGACAATTCTGTTTTCAACGAAGCGGTGAGTCTGATTATCGCTTCTCACCTGCTCAAAGCTGCATTCCGATTGACTGAGTCACTCAGACGTCGCACGTAAAGAAATACTGATGGTTACACGCACAATGCAAAGTATTTTCCCAACGGGAAGCATTTGAAACTGACTTTTGATTCAATTTTGATAATAAGGATCATAGAAAACATTTTAAATCTAATAACTCTAGTCGGCAGAAGTGGAATCAATCTCGAATCAACTTCGTTTCTGTCCACATTCCACTCGTCTCCAGGGGCATTATTTTTTAAATTTTTTTTAGGGGCATTATTTTGTTTATTCGCTATTCGCTCATTTACTCCAATCGCTATTTAAGCCCGCGTGTAATATGGAATGTCAGGATCGCCTCCATGCAGTTTTGTCTCTTTATCACAGGACACGGATACATACTTCTTATTCAACCGCTCTTATTTATTTTCATCCCTTTCTCTGCGGAATTTATCTTGAGTTTTATAACTTGATTCTTTTTTTCTTAAGAAAGATGCCTAAACAAGTTAGCATCTGATACGTCTTCCTTATTATTATACTTAGGGTAGATAATGTTACCCCCGACTTCTATATGGGTCAGATTTTCAGAAAATGTACAATTGGCAGCTCTACACATTCAAGAAGTTGTGCTAAACTAGACTGAAAAATGATGAATATCAGGTATATCTGGGTATATTTGGTATCACATTGATTTAAAGTAACAGTTCTGTTATGTTAAACTGCATTTTGAAGCTGATTTTTCTCTTAAATGTGGGTTATTTGAGAGGATTGGTGAAGGCGAATTGTACATTTTCTGAAAATATCACCCATATCTTGGGTCTGCTACTGATCGTAACCGTTTCAATCGTATACACCTTGATCACGCCCTCCTCCCCTGTAACCGCCCCTGAGTACACTGAAACGCCATCCACTACGGCTTTATGGTGGCCCCAAGCACCACTATGGTGGATCATAACGCGCGCGATGCGCAACCTGTTGTCCCTGACCCGAGCAATGAACATGACAGGGCGCGTGGTGTAAAACTCACCTCCAACGTACGTCCACCATCCATTACCTGGGCGCGGCTTCCTACTGGTATACATGTGGTGCGTATATGTGCAAAGTCCTAACTAAGATATTGACGCTTTCAAGATTTATAAACTGCAGTTGTGGTATCCATGTTTATTTCCCTGCACTGATAGCGTCTATTAATCAACTTGGAACATTTCCTGGTTACCGTTATCCAAACTGGATTTTCTTGCAGAGTTTTACTGTAAACAATATAGATTTGAAGAAGCCACAATACAAACCTTCTATAGACAGGCAGAAAGAAGCCACAATACAAACCCTCTATAGACAGGCAGAAAGAAGCCACAATACAAACCTTCTATAGACAGGCAGAAAGAAGCCACAATACAAACCTTCTATAGACAGGCAGAAAGAAGCCACAATACAAACCCTCTATAGACAGGCAGAAAGAAGCCACAATACAAACCTTCTATAGACAGGCAGAAAGTAGCCACAATACAAACCTTCTATAGACAGGCAGAAAGTAGCCACAATACAAACCCTCTATAGACAGGCAGAAAGTAGCCACAATACAAACCCTCTATAGACAGGCAGAAAGAAAGAAGCCACAATACAAACCCGCTATAGACAGACAGAAAGAAAGAAGCCACAATACAAACCTTCTGTAGACAGGCAGAAAGAAAGAAGCCACAATACAAACCCTCTATAGACAGGCAGAAAGAAAGAAGCCACAATACAAACCCGCTATAGACAGGCAGAAAGAAAGAAGCCACAATACAAACCCGCTATAGACAGGCAGAAAGAAAGAAGCCACAATACAAACCCGCTATAGACAGGCAGAAAGAAAGAAGCCACAATACAAACCTTCTGTAGACAGGTAGAAAGAAAGAAGCCACAATACAAACCCGCTATAGACAGGCAGAAAGAAAGAAGCCACAATACAAACCCGCTATAGACAGGCAGAAAGAAAGAAGCCACAATACAAACCCTCTATAGACAGGCAGAAAGAAGCCACAATACAAACCCTCTATAGACAGGCAGAAAGAAAGAAGCCACAATACAAACCCTCTATAGACAGGCAGAAAGAAAGGAGCCACAATACAAACCCTCTATAGACAGACAGAAAGAAGCCACAACACAAACCCTCTATAGACAGGCAGAAAGTAAAGGAGCCACAATACAAACCCTCTATAGACAGACAGAAAGAAGCCACAACACAAACCCTCTATAGACAGGCAGAAAGAAAGGAGCCACAATACAAACCCTCTATAGACAGGCAGAAAGAAAGAAGCCACAATACAAACCCTCTATAGACAGGCAGAAAGAAAGAAGCCACAATACAAACCTTCTGTAGACAGGCAGAAAGAAAGAAGCCACAATACAAACCCTCTATAGACAGGCAGAAAGAAAGAAGCCACAATACAAACCCTCTATAGACAGGCTGAAAGAAAGAAGCCACAATACAAACCCTCTATAGACAGGCAGAAAGAAAGAAGCCACAATACAAACCCTCTATAGACAGGCAGAAAGAAGCCACAATACAAACCCTCTATAGACAGGCAGAAAGAAGCCACAATACAAACCCTCTATAGACAGGCAGAAAGTACTAAGAATCGTAGTTAACCAAAGACTGCGGTGGAGCCGGCACAAAGTCTGTGCATTAAACACCATAAAGGGTGACAATACAAGGCTACTGACTGCAACATTTCCCTCGGCCGCGGAACACAATTATCTGCTAATGGCGCTTTCTGGTTGAGGGAACCATTACACAACTACAACAACTTCCTCCAGTAAAGCACCAAGGCTCCCACCTCCCCCTCCCCCACCACCACACCTCCAGGCTTGCTCTCACCTTCTTCCTCCAGGCCTTTACACCATACATAGCCAGGTGTAAGGTGTATATATGTAGAAAGGTATAGAGAAAAGGGTTTATGGTATCGATCCACCGGTTTTGTATCTGAACTTCCCTTTATTTCTTCAAAGTGACACTTAGGGGGGGAAAAATTGAACCCAGAACTATTTCAAGCCCCACTATTTCATATTGTGCCACCAGCTGCATACACCAAACCCTGCTTTTATGATCATTTGCGCTCTGGACGAATCATGGCCCGTGTGAAAACCATTTTCGCCGAAAATAGACACAAGCATACAACCGCCACCCATGTCTCTATAACAGAGAACCTATGTATCCCCAAACCCCATCTAACTCACTTTCTAAACTCTCTAATTTGTTCACCAATTGAAAGGGAATGACATCAAAAGCTAAATCTGTGAGTTTGAAAGAAAACCCAGATTCCAGATGTGGAAATATTTAATAGCGAAATTTGGCAGTCTTAGATGCTAACCACTTGACCATAGGGCACTGTAGGGAACATGCATATAAACACTGGGCATATCCATTGATGCATCACATTTTAGGTTCAATCCCCCATGGTGAATGAGGAGAATGGGGAAATACATTTTGAAGGTCCCTGTGTTAGCCGCAGGCGATTTAATGATTCAAATTAATTATAAAAATATATCTTGCATCTGCAATCTATTTCTCTAATATGCGAATGCAGGACTTCTAGGTCTGCACGCTTCCTGGACGACTTTTCTCTGTTGCCTCATATTTAATTGTCTTTGATAAAAGCCCAAATGAGTGTCCATTGATCTAGATGCACCTCTGATAGCACTCGGTATGTGGCTTTATTGTCAGAATCATTACGAGACCTTCTAACCACAGTAGTCGTGCAATTCTACTTGACTTCTAAAACAAATATATAACGACTTCAGTACATACCAACTCGTCATTCAATCTAAATAAAATATGTTTAAGTTTTTCAGAATTATGACAATATCCCCTCCCCATGTACAAAAGCCCCCCCCCCCCCCCCCGCCTTCGCATACACACACACGCACCTACATTCTTACACAGTCCTGACATGTTTCAGAGTGTTCATGAGATCAACGAGAGTAAATATAATATACAGTACCTTTTTCTGCGCGATACTACCTGACTAAAGTTGACTGTCCCTAATTTTCCTAAATGAATTGTTTGAGACCTTTTTCTTTTAATGCATCTTTATCCATCTATCAAGCTATCATAGCAATTTTCGCTCTTAGAATTTGGCAGTTGAAAATAACAAAACAAAGCAAAAACTCGAACAAAACAGACTCAAAACAGATCGATTTATTGCTGCATGGCTTTCCCCCAGTTATTACAAAGGCTAACTTCCTTCGTTTATTCTTGTCACGTTGGGTCGCCCCTCCCCACATTGTGCCTTGTCCCTCACTAAGAATAATAACCTTCTAATATGGGCATGACATAGCCAGTTCCATTTTTAGATTTCTTTACTATCAATATCTGGCAGCGCTTGGTTCATTCCACTGGCAGTGCATTAATTTAATGGCTATCGTCATGATATTTCAACATTAACTAGGTTTTTCCCCATTTCTTTGCCTTCTTTCCCTTTTTTTTATATTGATCAATGATTTATTTGCATCGATATTTTTTTTACCTTAGTCAAAAACTAAGGAAGAAGTGAATATATTCTTTGGTTACTCTCGTGGGCCTCACTGAAGACCTGGGCTGATTAAATGATTCTAACTCAATATTTCTGCTTTATCTTGCATAACTTGTTTATCGCCATAAGTTTATTATCAAATTCATCCAACTAAAGGATAATGTTCAAATCTGCTAGCACGTTTACTCAATAAGTTCTATCTTTATATGATCTACGGACATTTACATGACGCATAATAGGGTCAGATTTTCAGAAAATGTACAATTCAACTTCGCCAATCCTCTCAAATAACCAACATTTAAGACAGAAACATAACTGAACTGAATCTTTAAATCGATGCAATACCAAATATACTCAGATATACCCGCTATTCATCATTTTTCAGCCTAATTTAGCAGAATTTCCTAAATGTGTACAGCTGCCAATTGTACATTTTCTGAAAATCTGACCCAATAGCGCAAACAGCCCCGAACATGCATACATGTACATGTATGTGGTATTTACCATACACCAAATATGCATATAAATCCTCCTAAGACTTACATCTATTTCAATAAATTTGGTTTTGAAAATAGGTTATAGTGTGACGCGTCTAGTTTAATATATCTCGCTACCCTGGACATTTCGCTGATAGATCTCCCTCTTGATACACTATTGATCCTTTACTGTGACAGCAAAATGTCCTCTCCACCAAAAGTTTGTCATCTTACATTTCGTTAGACTTATTTGTTCCTTTTGGGTTTAGTTGTTATATCTGTGAATTTTATTGAAGTTGTTGTCTCTATGACTTTTAATGTTAACTTGCTGCTTTAAATGATATAAGAATTTTGTTTTACTATTAGCTAATCACTTTATATCCATTACTCATCTTGACGCACATGTTATCGCTATCGTTTATCTGCAATATATTAAATGTCTTATACCATCATTTGTTTGCCTCGATTGTTGCCTATTTCAACTTGTAATTGATATATTAATGTTGATTTGATCGTTTACAAATTACAATATAATTGATTCTATATGATATGAATGTAAAGAGAGGAGGAGGAGAAGTAATAGAGATAAAAAGATAAATGATTGGTGACTCAGGGTAAGCAAGAGACTGTGGAGATGTATGATTCTGTCACACAGATATGGACGGTGGGGTGGCAGCATTGACAGGTCTTCATGTGATAAGAAAAGACAATTTCTACAACATAAATACATCAACCCCGCAGACCCACTCACCTCCCTGTCACACCTGCTATGAAAACACTAACTAAACCACAGCATCTAGTCTGGCTAGAAGCTATCTATATGGGTCAGATTTTCAGAAAATGTACAATTCAACTTCGCCAATCTTCTCCAATAACCCAAATTTTAGACGAAAAAAAAGTTCAAAATACAGTTCAACCTAACCAAACCGATTGCTAGAATCAATGCAATACCAAATATACTCGAATTTACCTAGTATTGACCAAATTGCAGCCTAATTTAGCAGAATTTACTCAATGTGTACTCCTGCCAATTGTACATTTTCTGGAAATCTGAACCATATAGGATGGGGAAGCTATCTATGTAGGATGGGGAAAGCCCCTCGCTCCAAACCACAAAATGTCATTATAGTCTCATTAGGACGCCTACACCTGTAGACGTCAGATCAATGACATACCATTCTTATCTGATCTATGAGGCTCTGAGCCCAGACTAATCAGTGGAGTTTGCCAAATCATGAAAATATTGATTAAAACTGGATCTTAAGCTTTCGTGGAATTTCAGAAATAGGGTATCTCGTTGTTTGATCCAAGGGTTATATTCTTACACCATATAATGCGGGTACCTTAGAAAACCTACTGAATATATTTGTAATTCATTTAAGAGATGTGCCACAGAGCTTGTTAGGCAAAGAATATGAAATCGAATGGAAAGACACAAATGTTCATCCTAAATCGAAATAGTTGAGCAGTTTGCCGGTTCATCTACATACCATTAATCTTTCTTTGCATATCAGACTCCCATATCGGAGACCCTAAATCAAATCAACTACGTAAATCTACTGTTTTGATTGATATCTTATGACCAATTATTATGTATATCCAATATTGAGAAGGAATACATAAAATTCACCAAATCGGGAGCAATGAGCAAAGGTCAAAACTTAAATAGATCGCCGAGACCCCGCCCCCATCACCGTGTACTAGCCAAACCACAAAGTATTTACAAGTATGCTAAATAATGAATTCTACCGCATATGGGTCAGATTTTCAGAAAATGCACAATTAGCAGCTGTACACATTAAGTAAATTCTGCTAAATTAGGCTGCAATGTGTTCAATACTAAGTAAATTCGATTATATTCAGCATTGCATTGATTCTAGCAATCTATTTGGTTAGGTTGAACTGTGTTTTGAACTTTATTTTTGTCTGAAATTTGGGTTATTTGAGAAGATTGGCGAAGTTGAATTGTACATTTTCTGAAAATCTGACCCATATATGCCTATCCTACTTATAAGCAACTCTCGAAGCGACCATCAAATTAGATGGGTGTAGTTGGGTAGGTACATGCTATGAGTCAAACGCTAAACATTCCAAATTTTTGGAAAGAGAAGGATGACACAGGTATAATGTATATTTTTATAATGTAACAGACTTGTTTTGTGGTAAAGTTTCTTAGTGGGTTTTTTTTCAAAAGTGATTATAAAATAATAATAAAAAGGTTTTTTTTATAGTGTATTTAAATTTATAATACTTGGCATTAAAGGAAATTTTGAATGCATATATCGAATATACCTATTTCCCATACTCATTTATATAATAAAGTAATAGACTTTGTTAAAGAATTGCCTATCAATAAGATAAAGAGCCATCGTTCAGTGAATTACGGACGTATTTCTCCATGGGCCACTGTTAGGTTAGTCTGGCAGAAGAACTGCCTCCATCCAACCTGCAGGTGGCTTTGGATGGATCCCTGGTATCGGTATTAATGAATCCAATGCATAGGTTTCCCATCCATTGCATCTTATCTCTTTCTCTGCTTCTTACATGTCGTTCATCGGCTACAACTGCCCCATACAGCTCTGTGGCTGGACAGTCTTGTGTTTTCTCCCATTTCTTAAAAACTTTAAGAAATGCAAGAATCCGTAATCAAAATCATTTTTTTTTATAAATTTTGATATTTGTAAGGTGTATGATCGGGAGAATTATCCAATGCATTAGGGAAATTTGCTTTATATGCCTACAACCCTGCCCACACATAACCGATTTGCCTCCCGATTGCCTCCCGATTTGGGTCTCCTGGTGAATCCTATGATCTCATTTCAAATCCTGGTTTATGTTTTTGAAATAACATAAACCAGGATTGGAAATGAAATCCTAGGATTCATCGGAAGACCCAAATCGGGAGACAATCGGGAGCCAAATCGGCTGTGTGTGGGCAGGGTTTTCAGAAGTGAGGATGATCTTTGTTATCACTCTAATCGTTCTCTTGCAGCCCAATACGACCAGGGGCTGTGGTCAGGGAGTACGTACACGCCAGGTGCTGTGCCTCGACAAGCAGGAGGACCTTGTGTCCCCACTCTTCTGTCGCCACCATCTCACAGGTAAGGAGGTTATTTTCATTTATATGGAATTCTAGAAGATAGTATACTTTAAGGTTTATCTGGGGTATGAATATGTCTCCTATACTTACATTCATAGTTTAAATGCAAGTCTTTAGTTTTGTAATTGTTTGTAAATTCAGGTACTGTGTAGGCAAAACGTATCATAATAAAACGAAGCAGAGTAACAATGAAAGCGAGAAACCGAAATATTCAAACATTCATTTTTTTAAAACCTTTGTATTATACTTGTGAATCTGTGTTATGAGCCTACTATAATACACGTCTCAAGAAGTTTCGCCCACTGCCCCAACTCTCCTCTTCCACACATGTTTAGCCATATTTATAAGAGTGTTTAGGTGTAGTCATAATCCCCCATTATTCTGTCATCACTGGGACCTCCCAGATATGTAAATAATACCTCCACTTTTTGCTGACAGCACATTGTCAAGCGAGGATGTATTTTTCCCCTGTCAGTATTAATGACAATGGCGCTCCTTAAACCCTTCACTCAGCCTGACAATACTTTTATTGCCTTCCCCACAAATACCTCCCCGAGGTGGCAATAGCGGAGTTTACATACACGTCTCTCTAGGCTGTAGTTTAGCGATTAATTGGAAAGGTCCACATGTAGAATATCGCCTTATAGGCACATTATTTTTAATCCCAAGTTTTCCTCTTTCCTATTTTTGAACCTTTCGAATGTAGAATGGGCCTAGGTCTACAAAATGTAAACAGTCTAGGCTCATAGAGAAGTCCCTTCAAACTGAGGGAAAGCCTCCCGCTCTAAACCGCAAAATGCCATTATAATCCTAGTAGGGCCGCAAAATACCATTATAATCCATTAAGGCGCCTACTCCAGGGCCAGGGAAGCCATTAGCACAGTAGGCGTCCAATCACTGATATACTATTCTTATCTGATCTGAGAGGCTCTGAGCCTAGACTGCACAGGTAGAATATCGCTCTCCTAGGCATATTTTTAATCCCAAGGAAAGTCTTCGTCTTTCTTTTGAAATTTTGGTATGAGCCTATAGGTCTACAAGATGTAGTGCAAATGCGCAAATAGAATTGCAATTATATATGCCAGCAATGTCTGCTCTAAATCACAACTTGGCATCTCGGTATCAGACTTTCATATTCTGCATGCCTTATGTTTATACAGTAAATGTTTGAAGTGACCTATAGATGTATCTCATCATTAATTGTAACTGGCATGCATTGTGGTGGGACATTATACCAGTCGCCCAGTATAGCCGACTCAGTCAAGCGGTACATGCAACACCCCTATAATGATTAACATCCCTACATGGGGGCCACATTGTAGCTGACATGGGGCGCTCTATACAACTGCCCTATTATAGCACACATAGCGCACACATATCTTACAAGCACAAGCGACTGTCAAGCTTCTAATTCAAGTTTAATTGCAGTTAAAATGCTGCTGTCACCTCGCTATTCACTGCTATTGAAGGGTGAATAAAAATACCCAGACTTGAGTTGACTACTGGGGAGAATAGTACACAGGGTGAAAAGGCCTGCTGTCCCTGGGGATTACACCTATTCACGTTAATATGGAGGAGGCAGGGGCGACAGGTAGAGATTCCCCCACAAATCTGGCGCAATATTAAATTGCCTGTCAGCACAGAAAGTTCGAGGTTTACAAGTCAATGATTTTGGTGTATAGTTTTATTATGAATAAAAGATGGAAAGAAAGTTATATTTGTGCTACTACATTATGCATCTATGTTGGCCCATGTACCGAGGGACTTGTTCAGATGCATTGGGTGCACGTGAATCCCTTGATATAGATAATTAAATAATTAACTAAATCTATTCTGACAGATAGATATAATATATTGAAATGAGTAACTTTTACTATTTAAAACGACTAGAAATCGTTGGGCCTATTGTCATGCACTCATTGATGTTAAGACTAGCTATTCGTTGATGAATAGTTTCGTCTTATTCTGGAATAAACTATAGGACATTACACTCTAGGTCCAAACCCTCAGATCAGATAAGAATGGTATGTCAGCCTACCTCGCTAATCGGTTTCTTGTCCTAGAACTCGACGTTTTAATGGGAATATAATGACATTTTGCGGTCTTAATGGAATTATAATGACTCTTTGCGGTTTGAGGCGAGAGGCTTCCCTTCGTTTGAAGGGACTCTTTCAACTTTGGGCCTAGACTGATTAACTCTCTTCTGGGTTCAAGATACATGTGATCTTATTGTGCTTGATTCGAACATATTGCATAGGGGGTTGACGTATTAAGCCTCTCCCTGGTTCTGTTACCCAAGTCACAGATTGAAAAAGGCTTATTATGCACAGATAATGCCTATTCACATGTCTGCTGTATACATGTCTGCCTCTCCAAGTGTACAGATGGTGAACAGCCACTACATATACCACTTGTGTGAGTATAGGCTCTGACACAGACATATTACTATAGATATCTAATGTGATATGGTCTGGTACCAGGCTGTTTCCAGTTGGAGCCTTTACAGATTTAATAATGCATTACACTAACCCCTTTTAGATGATTGTTGTCCCACTGTCTCTAATTAATCTCTTATATCTGGTATTTCTTGTAGTACTCGATATAACGTTCATTGCTGTATGATGTTTACAAGGCTGTTTACCTGTTGATAGATAACTCCCCTCAATATAAAGAAATTACATGATTCTGCCCCATTTTGAAGCTTGGATCTATGATATGAAAAAGGAGAAGAGAGGAAGAGGGAGTTCCACAAAAGGGTGAGATCCTTCTATGCATGCCTTACAGTGGGTCTCTGTATAGGGAAGTATCCCTACCAGTGTACCCCTTTCTTCACAGACATCCTATTAAACCCATCTCACTCTTTCCATTTCTACTTATACACAATCCCAGTTCAACTCTTCAGCACTTGTACATGAACTTAGTGATTGTATGTCTTTTGTATACTTGAACGTTTAATAGGCCTATCTGTAGCTTGTCCAAGTCGGATTGGCAAAGAGGCGGGTGTGTGGGTGGGTGATAGGGGCTATGTAACGTGAGAGAGCTTCTATCAAATTTATGTACTTGTAAATACCTGAATTATATTATTTTAAAACTAAGTTATGAATATTTTATATGATAAATCTTTTAGAAAATGGTCAAGTCATTTAGAGAGAAGTGAAAATTTTCTGACACCCTATATTCTCTTTCCTGAAAGGGGCAGTCATTTTTTAAAAAATATTATCAAGGCCAGCTACATTCATTAACATTCATTGAAGTGTGTGGTCATTTCACTCAAGCTATGTGTTACCTGCACACATAACTTCTCAGGCCTGTCTTTTAATAATTGATTGGGCAACAACTACATGATAGCAGTCTACACTGGGTTCATGAGTGTAGAGAGTACATATAACCTTCTACAACGTGGCGTTTTAAAATCTTTTTTTAAAAAAAAGTGTATCATGTCTTCCCCCACCCCGCAGTGTTCATGATGGTTTTCTAAGAGTGGCTATGCCCATCGTTGCCTATCGCTTTAGATTAAAGGTAATATAAAGACATATTGGAAATAACAGAAAGAGTAGGGAACAGCATCCATGAACCCTTTCCACTGTGACCCTTGATGTGACCAACACTTTTTTAGAATATCTTCATACATTTATTTAATTCAAGATTTCAGTTGTTTTAGATTAATAAGTTGAAAACCCCTTGACCCACCCACCTGTTCCTCACCACAGACATATATATATCCATCCTTATTTTTTCCATAAGGAAAATGAGACATTTACATATGAGAAAAGGCTTTAGAGAGTGGGTGTTTTGCTAGCAGCTTTTCTATGGTGTATCTGTATTGGCTTGTATCAATCTAAACACAGGCACATATGGTTATCCATGGCCAGAAATACCGGCTTTATCTCGCTGTCCCCTATATATAACATCACATATTGTCTCCCCTTGCTGTCCCCTCGGGCGCTCAAGTATTGCTTGTAATATTTGTATCGATTTCATAACACGGCGGGGTGCTTTTCTAAACAGCTGTTACAGAAATGGCAAAAACATATATAAAAAGGATAAAATATCACCCTTCACTTTTAGTGTGTGGGTTAGAAAAGCAAGATTTGTACTCACACCGAACATTTTAGAAACTAGGCTTGTAAGAGTTTCTCTGTACAGTATTTGTTCTACATTTTTATCTCATTTCAGTTAAATCATACTGTTCTTATAAAGGGAATGGTAACGATTAAATAGATTGAGAAGCATGGAATAAAGTACCTGTATTTCCCTAAGTTTATCAGAAGTTACATTGAAGCCACTGGCCTTATTTTCCTTTAATTGTATTTCATGTTTTACACAGTCTGACAGACACCCCTTATACATCGAAATATACACTTACTTCATACAAACATTTAAAAATAATGTTGTTTTTATACGTTGAAGGTGTATATAGTTTTTTTGCGATAATGAGGAGCCAGAATATGAAATCTCCCTGTCTATTTTGTCCATCATATCCCAACAAAACATTACATTTGTTCCAGTGGTCTTCACCCACTGTACATGTATAAGGGGACAGGCCCATCACTCGAGCCTATTGTGTGCCGGAGCCTGATAAGCCCCACGCCAGCCCATTCTAACCCAGTCAATATCTGTGTGCCACTCATAGCCAAATACCGACATACATCTCAATTAACTTGTCCATGATTGCTGCAACTGTAGCAATCGTTCTCAGCTGCGATTTGCAATGTATTGACTATTTGTAATGACACCACTTGGAATCCGAACCCATATTTTATTGTGGGGAATGGAGTCCTTGGGCGAGTAGTGCATTTATATGCTATTATTCTAGGCATTTTTACCAAATAATACTGCTTGTAAGAGGGTAAATTTGCCTGGAAATGTTCAATTTGTCTTGACCAATCGTCGCAAATTATCCAACTTTAGGACGCAAATGAGGTTCAAAATATAGTTAAAAGTTAAAAGGTATAGTTCATAGCCAAACATATAGCTAAACGGATATTTTAATCTAAGCAATAACACATATATTTAGCAGAATTTACTAAATGTGTAGAGCTGCCCATTGTACATTTCTAAATTGCAATTCTTATCATGTAGAGCAGAAAGGAAATAAGCATTTTGGTGCGAAATCTGACAGATCATACCAGCTTGCCAGCTATGATGGTGCCCATATCTGCACCAGTCTAGGGCCAATTTGAATCCAATATTTCGAGGATATTTGACTTATAGCAACTTTGATTAACTTTCGGATCAAACGAGTTTTTGATATTTTTATAATGCTTGGTGTAGACCTAAAGAGGCCTTAAATTAGGTTAAAATGTATAGGAACAAATACAGATTTGTAATAGCAATTTACATTTTACAGCAAAGAATCATTTCAATTCCATTAAGACCGCAAAATGTCATCATATTCCCATTAAAATGCCGACTTCTAGGGCAAGAAACCGATTAGCGAGGTAGGCTGACATACCGTTCTTATCTGATCTGAGGGTTTGGACCTAGAGTGTCCCGTCATCCTGCGCAATACTGCAAGTTATCTTTAATGACAGGTCAGCTGCTGATTCCGATAAACCTTTCAAAAGATTAGCAAGATTTCATAAAAAATGATGAACCAGGTCTTCTGTAATGGAAACTGAGAATAATGTGATGTCCAAATACCCTGAGAAATCCCATGCGTAAGCAAATTTTGAGGGTAAAGCAGAAGAAATATGCCTTCGCCCATGGAAAAAATAGCCTGACACGAAAATGGTTTAACTATGCCATTATAAGGCTGATACTCCTCGTCCGTCATCTTCATTCCATACATTGCTCAATCTAATAAAGTGCTTCCTCCCTCTGTAAAGTGATTTATGATTTATTTATTGCTGCAATTCTTATTATCGCAGTATATATCAGAGGCAAGGTTTCTCAGAGAGAGCCTTTTTTAATTGGGTGGGTGCAGAAATCTATTCACAGAGTGGATAGTTAGTGATGCCTGTTCTCTAATAATTAACAGCATTCCTATTACTGTATACAATGGTTGAGCTAGTGAGTGGCCAAGCTTTGTATGCACCTAGGTATAGTCTGTCCGAAAAGTAGTTGACACGTGATTCCTCAGTCCCTTTAAGGGGAGGGAAAAGTGGGAGATTTCTGATTTCTATTTATGACAAGGACCTGTCCACTCTTTGCCCAGCGAGTCGCTCATTGCAATCAACCATGGGTTAACAGGGCCAGTATAACCAGCTCTTCCTTCCTTTTAAGCAAAACAACAGCTGCTGCACATAGAACAGAGACAGTACAATACAGGACAGCTGTACATTTGGTCATGGTTGGTCGCAAACAGCCATGGTTGGTCGCAAACGGCAATTCAGGGGGCAATAGTTTGAAGTAAAAAATCCCCCACTTTTCCCTCCCCTTAAAGGTCCTAAGGAATCACGTGTCAACTACTTTTCGGACAGACTATAGTGAGGCAGGACAGTCCTACGTATTAGTACTAGATTGTGGACAACCCAGTTTTGTCAGCCAAGGTTTCACTATTTGATTTATTTGAAATATTGGACTAGACAATAAAAAATGAAAAGAATCAGAGGCAACATCTTGAGTGAATATTTGTCCAACCGAATTTAATTCATTATCTTTAATGTGATTGTTTGATGGAATACTTTGTTGGAGGTAACAACTTTGAGAGCGATATTACTCATGTTTGATTATATTATGTGGAAAAATGTTGATTGTATCTCTTATCCCCAGTAGGCGGCGTTGAATTTACAATGCTCTCAGACTTAGTTGATATTTTTGGTCAGGTTCCCATTTATCTGATTTTTACTACCAAGATAATTTTTAATACTACCAAGATGTACTTAATTAATTCTGATTAATTCTGTTCAATAACCATCGCTGATAGTGGAAGCTTCGGAATGAAGTGCATCGTGGGAATTAGTTAATAGTTAATCCATTTCACGTTAAGTGGATTTTGATTTGACAGATGGTAATACAATTTAAACTATTAATTTTAGATATGCTACAATCTCGGACATGATCTACATGTTGAATATGCAGGCATCATTTATTAATTTGGTGGATAAATCATTTCCAGGATACGATATAGAATTATGATAACAATCGGAATAATAATTTTAATTGTTTCAAATAACCATAGTCATTTTTATATTAAAACCCTGTCATTTAAATGGAACAAATTGATTGCAATATCGTAACATTGTTATCTAATGAAGCAAGGTTCCCTGAGTGAATTGCGTAAAAGTACTCGCATTGCAATCAAGGACAGCTCTTCCCTTCAAGCCATTAAAAATGGGTTGTCTAAAGGCGGTAGTTAGAGTTCCATAAACCATTTGTTAATTGTTCTTTATTCCTCATCACCTTTGTCATTTATAGAGCATTCATTCCGTAATAAGTCCATTAACAACCTTGGAAGCGATAATGCGCATTAGCCACCAACACTTGATGGCAACAGATACAATTGTTTAATGAGGGAATGTGTGCATTTGGGCAGCCTGACTTGCTTGATAGCATGCGCTCCTCCCACTCATGATAATAACAATATCATTTTCACCCCTGTATGTTACATCATCCCCTGTAGAGGGAGATACAAGTCCATTAATGGCTTACATACTTATCATAAAGAATAGCCATAAACAGATTAAACAGATATAGGTCTATATTAAAGCTGCATTTAAAAACAATCCCCCTCCCCCTTCATCAGAACTAGCAGAAATCCTCTACATGTATATGTACTTATAATATAATCTTTCCCTCAAATAACTATATGATTGGCGGTAGTTATTTCACCAGAGTCAGTATTCAACCTCGTTGATGACTGGCGTTGCTTAAAATTTAGCCTCAGTAACTTCTCAAAGGGACTATATAGCGAAACGGGTATCTCACGTTCACCATTTACAAACGTACAAACCCTACAACATGAAGACAGTACAGTACTTATTGTGAGTAATCGTCGTGTGGATTTTTAAGGCACCACCCGACTCTCTTCTCATGTCTTCTCCCAGGGTCAGTGCCTCTGATCAAAGCGGAAGTAAAACGAGCGTGCGCTTTTCACTTCCGGTTCTTCTGCTTCCACTCATGAGGTCTATATTTCACATATTTCTGACGATACGTTTTATACCTGACCAATCTTTTGGCGATGTTTTTACGTGCCTTTCGATGAAATGCCGCGTGAGTATGATGTTAGGCATCATCGTTTTTACTGTATCCTGAATTATGGGTATTGCAAACATATTATCATGATATCCACTCATTGTGTCATCTTTTCCGGCCTTGCGTCTGTTCAGGCTGTTCATTACCATATATATTAAGATAGACCTGTTTATATCAGCCTCAGAGTAAACGATTTTTTAAGAGACTACTGTACGATGTATGACCTACTCCAAGCTTCTTTGATGACAACAACAGCTAGCAGACTTTCCATTTCTTAGAGTAGAATGTCCACACCCCGGGGTCCATACACGTGTTTTATGTGGTGCATCACTGGATGCAACAGTTACATGTGGATCACTGGATGTGTGGATCACTGGATTCAATTCAAATTTAGAACTTGAGCGGGCGAAAGTTGTTGAGTTGTAGGTGGAAAGGGGTGCATGGAGAGGTCCGCTCTATGGTTCACTGGCCTATTGATTTGGTTAGAATCTGAATTTAAAAGAAAGTATAAGTAGCCAGCTAGAGGGGAGGTGGTTTAACAAAGAAGCAGACTGAACAGACAGGCCTAGATGAAGACGGTTGGAAATTCAAGAAGGGACAAAGAAGGTGGCGGATAAGACAGTTCGTACGTGATACGTAAATACTATTTAACAAAGCATTACAGTGAAATAAATCCTTTAACTTTGGACCAGGATTTTACAACAGTTTACTCTATCAGATGTGCGAGGAAGTAAAGATAACAATAATAGACAGGGGAAAAGAAAGCTATAGGCCTAGTGAAACGGGGAGGTGGAGACATGGAGGTGTGGAAAGTGAGGAGTCTCCTTCTTCCCCCAGTCTAGCCTCACAACCTCTAAGATCATACTGCGCTAATAATGTTCTGATCCTGAGTGAGTGAGGTTGGTTGCTTTACGCCCTTATCAACGCATTGAAGTGTTATATCAAGGGCGGGAGAGCTGAGAGGAGGGAAGCAGTTTATGATCGTACCCAGGAAATAGAGATAGAGAAGAAGGGAGAGAGAGAAAAAGAGACAGAAAGGCACTTTATACCCAGGACCATTGTTCTGATCCTGAAGTGGGCGTCCTAATGGGATTCCTGTAGCATGGTGCTGTCAGGGGCGAGAGGCTTTCCCTCAGTGTGGAGGGACTGTCTCAACTCTGAGCCTAGACTGTCCTGTATTTTACTGGTGGCAGGGATGAGTAAGAGTGAATACAGCTGGCGGCAGACGGTAACTGCGCATGACTCGCCGCCATGTTTGATTAAGACAAATATGCGGAGATTGTTTCATGGCTCTCTTGGATCCATCCTCACTGGATCCAGGCTGTAATGGCCACCCAAATAGCATCTAACCTACCACCCAAATACCATCTAACCTACCACAAGGTGGTTGGGGCAATCTTTGAAGTTTCCATATGGGTTGAATTTTCTCATTGCCACAGGTGACATTTTCAATTATTACTTCTATGGCCCAAATATATCACAGCGGTCGTACAGGTGATTATGGTCTTAGTGACGAGTTGTTGGAGTAGTTTCCATGCACACTGTATATCTAGAGAGGCATTTATAACACATCGGGTAACTGCATGAAGCATTTGTTTTAGATTAAAATCAATATTGTGCTAAAGAAAGCTATATAAAGGGCTGTGAAATTCTTACTCTCCATATACCATTATTCTCCCATTTATTAGTATCCTCCCCACCCCCACCCCTCAACACACATTATTTAGCTCTGAGTTTGTTTTTCAAGTCTATGGGAAAGAGACCCTCCAGAGGCTAACTTAATAGGTCATATCTGTTTTAACAGAATTATAAAAGTGTTACCCTTAACTATGACAATAAAATGGATGTTTAATACTTTATGTGCCTATACTCACTTATCTGCAATAATGGATGGAAGTCAATACATCCACAGCAGAACAATTCCATCGGACACCACAAACAAGCTCCTTTTCACCGTCCTTCTCATTTACATTTAATAAGAGTCAAAGGGCGGGTCATAGAGCATGTGCTATATGATGCACGAGTCAGAGTCAGCCATTAATTGTACATCGATGTGAGCAAAACTAGATGTAATGATTGAAATACTACCAGTTCTCTGTGTATTCTGCCCAGCCTCTCGTGAGAATATACAGTAAGCATCTAGGCAAGTCATAGATTAAGGAACACATTAACACATGATATTTAATCCCGGTCACTTGTCATCGTTCTTATTAACAACCTTATTTATTGATTAAGGTTGTCGCTGATAGGTATAATGAAAAAAGTACGATTTTGGCATCCTCCCTAGGCAGGCCCTCTATTCCACAATAGTACTACATTCTAGTACGTATAAACCGGTCGCGGAGTATAGGGCCTGCCTAGGGAGGATGGATTTTGGTAGCATAAGGGCATAAGTGTGTTTTCTCAGTCCAGATGGTTAAAAAGATTCTTGCCCACTCTATTTTCCCTATATAATGACGATGTGGGCTACTGTATCCAGAGATACTACCGGAATATGAGTTATTGTGCGTCGCCACCTCGCTAGGTGGCAGAGCACCCGAGATGGGATGCACACACTCAGGCACTTTTACGGATCACGCCCAGCAGGCTGGTCGCACTTCTGGGGAGAGCTCACTATCTTCAGTTTTCTTCTGCTTCGTTCGCCCTCTACTAGATTCTCCTCGTTTTTGCTGCTCTCACCTTTGTTGCTCACCTATTCAATCTCCCCTTTGAGGCTCGTTTGAGTGATTGTTTTAGTTGTTCTATCGTGTCTGGCACGATGGCAGAGCATGGTGACGGGATCGTTAATGAAGGGAAGGAGGATGGCACGGGTGACGGCCAACATCCCATGCCTCCACGTTCCTTGGATTCTTTCATGGAAGTACTTCAAGATATGTCAGAGAAAATGGAAAATAGTTTCACTGCTTTCTCTGCTCGTATAGAGAAGTTGGAGCAAGACTTGCCTCCTCCGTCGGGCTCGTTAGCTACCTTCCCTCATGGCCACCCCTCGCACGTGACTGATAGGGACTGTACCTCGTGCAGGGTGGATCAGATTTACAAGGAATTCGGCCAGAGGCACTCAGATCGGGATTATGATAGGGATTATTCTCCATATCGTCATCGGCGGGATTATTTCCGCCATTCTAGGGACAGGTCACGCTCCAGGTTCAGATCGCGATCTCCCCGCAGGTCTCGCTCAAGGGCTTCATCTAGGAGTCCTTCAGTGGCCTCCAGCCATTTTTCAGCCTTCCCTTGTCCTCCAGACGGTTTGTCAACCAGGTCACCGTCTCCAGCACCCAGACAGGATGTGTCTGGGGTGGGTTCAGCTGCCCCCACCCCTCAGGCGTCTGTCTCCTCGGCAACAGGGGTTCCCCCGAAGGATTCCTCTTCTAAGGAATCCCCGCCTGGGACTTCCGGAACTGACGTCAACAAGGGCAAGCCTGACCCAGAGAAGCCGAAACAGGTCGCTTCCGGAATTTTCGCCTCCCTTGTTTCGGAGATCTCAGAGAAGACTGAGGTGGGTTCTGCTATTCCTTTTGATGAAGTTTCTGAGTATGTTACTTCTGTCTTCACTACTCCACCCAAGGGTAAAGTCCTGGAGGATCTCAAGGCCAAACATAAGCGTCCAGCCAATGTTGAATGTCTTCAGGTTCCGTTCATTCCGGGGCCTATTTGGGGTGCGATGGCTCCAGGTGCACAGAAGAATGATACATATGCCCAAAAGTTTCAGAAAGTTCTTCTTGCCTCCACCTCGTGTACTTCTACTGCAGCCTGTTCTCTTCTTAAGTTACGTGAGATGACCACTACCAAGGATGCCCTGGATCTTATTGACTCTTCTTTGTGTGATATCAGGGATTCTATTGCCTTGTCTGCCTTTTACAACGTACATGCCATTAACAAGAAGCGCAGGGATGGTATTGCTTCCAATCTGAAGGAACAATACAAAGAAATGGCCTCTAACCCCACTAGATTCCCACCATCGGCCACTAATCTTTTGGGTGACGACTTGGAGGCCAGCATCAAGTCACTGGAAGCCACTAAGAAAATTTCTACTATTGTAGAATCTTCTGTTTCACATGCTAAAGGCTCCGGCAATACTTCTGGTAATTCTTCTAATAATAATAACAACAACAAGAATTCCGGTAACAATGCCAAGAAGGGCGGTGGCTACAACAACCAGAAGTCAAAAAACTACAGTGCCCCTTCGCAAAAGAAGGGGCAGTCTCAACAGCGACAGGGGTCCCAATCCAAGAAGGATTACCACGACTACGATCGCAGGGACTCCCGAGAGGGCAGGGGTCGCTCTCGTCGTTATTAAAGGTAGAGTCCTTGATCTCCAATCTTCCTTCTCAGGGGAATTTTACCTTATCCCCTGCGGGCCCTATACCTATGTTTTTCAACCCGGGTAATCTTGCTAATCATCTGTCTGCCTGGAGGAGAATCACTTCCGATGTTTCCATTCTCTCTTATGTCTCCGGGGTCCCTCTGTTATTCAGCCATTCAGACCACATCAATATGTTTTTGGCCCTAAACGGAAGCAGGCCGTTCAGTCTGAAGTACAAAAGCTTATCTCCAAAGGTGTTGTCTCAGAAACCTCCTGGGACGATATTTCCTTCCTATCTAATGTGTTTGTTGTGCCCAAGCCTGATGACAAATGGAGACTTATCATCGACCTCACCGATCTGAATTTGTGCATTGAGAAAGTTCATTTCAAAATGGATAGCCTTCAAACTGCTATTGAGATGCTCAGGCCTCACTCATATATGTGTTCCCTGGATCTCCAGGAGGCCTATTTCTCCTTGCCTCTGCATCATGACTTCACTTCTTTCGTCACCTTCCCCTGGGAGGGCCGTCTATTCCAATTCAATTGTGTTCCTTTCGGCCTAACTACTGCTCCCTTTATTTTCACCAAAATAATGAAGCCAGTTTTTTCATCGTTGCGTGAGAGAGGGGGTCATGGCTTCTGCTATATAGATGACTCCTTCCTATGGGGACAGACCAAGGATCAATGTGCTTATTCTGTCCTCACTGCCCTCTCACTGTTTTATGACCTGGGGTTTTATATTCACCCTACCAAGTCTTCCCTTATTCCTTCACAAACGATGAAGTTCTTGGGATTTATCTTGGACTCTAGTACCATGGAAGTTTACCCCACCGAAGACAAGCGTGCTGCAGCCTTGGAGAAGGTTTCTTCAGTTTTGCAGCGTCGGCACTCCCTCTTCAAGATTCGCTTCATCTCTTCGGTGGTGGGTACTTTGGTCGACCTGTGCAGGGGCTTAGACTACGGCCTCGCCCATTACAAGAATATTGAACGTGATAAGATACGTGCCTTAGCTGCTTGCAAGGGCAATATGGAAGGCCTCATGTGGATCTCTCCGCCTTCTGTTCAAGATTTGCTTTGGTGGCAGGACAACCTGCCTTGGAGAGTTAGGAAAATCCGCACATTTGCTCCCACCCTCACCCTCTACACTGATGCGTGTGACGAGGGCTGGGGTGCTGTCTTGGAGGATCAGACAGTCAATGGAGTCTGGGATGATTATGAGGAGGGCTACCATATTAATGCTAAGGAAATTCTAGCAGTTAAATATGGTATCTTTTCTCTCCTGAAAGATGTACGTCACATGCACATCCTGGTGCGCTCTGATAACACCACCACAGTGGCTTATCTCAACAAATTTGGTGGCACCAAGTCAGACAACTGTAATTTCATCGCTCAGGAAATTTGGGATTGGGCGGAGGCACGTGACAACTGGTTGTCTGCTTCCCATATCCCTGGTGTGGAGAATGTTAAAGCTGACCTGGCCAGTAGGCATCTGTCTGACGACACTGAATGGCAGCTTAACCCGGAGATATTCTCCCACCTTGTCTCTTCTTTTGGTTCCCCTGATGTGGATCTCTTTGCCTCCAGGCATAACTACCAACTCACCCCTTTTGCTAGTTGGTTCCCTGATCCCCTCTCCTCTTATGTCGACGCCTTCACTCTTTCTTGGAATTCCTTTAACAGGCCCTATGTTTTTCCTCCTTTCAGGCTTGTAGGAAAGTGTCTCCAGAAGATTCAGAACGAGGGGGCGAGGGCCATTCTAGTTGCCCCCCGGTGGCACAGTCAACCCTGGATCTCTCAACTCATGGAGACGGCCCGTCAGACCATCATAATTCCAAAGAAAGCAGGCAATCTCGTCCCTCACAAGTCAAAACATCAGGATCTGAGGGTAGGGAGCACGAGCCTGCTCCTCTCTCTCTTTTAGCTAGAACTCCTGAGGCAGAGGCTCTGTCTTCCAGGGCTAGATCCCTTTACCTTAAGGGCTGGGCTACCAACACCAGAAAATCTTATGGGATTTACTTCAATAAGTGGCGTCGCTATTGTCAAGAACGCGATATTGCCACCATGACTACCGACCTCAACCACGGTATAGAGTTCCTTTGTGACTTGTACGATGACCAACTCTCTTATACAGCCATTAATTCTGCTAGGTCATCTCTCTCCAACATCATGTTATATATTGATGGAAAGCCTTTCGGGGCTCATCCGGTGGTATGCAGATTGATGAAGGGCATTTTTGCTTCTCGCCCTCCAAAGACTCGTTACTCTGAGACTTGGGACCCCAATGTGGTCCTGGACTATCTGCAATCTTTACATCCACTTCACCACCTGAACTTGGCTCAGCTCACACAGAAGACGGCAACTCTTCTCATGCTAGTCACCAGTCAGAGGGTTCAAACCCTACGAACCCTCAAGTGTGAGGACATCATCTTCTCCACTAAGTACAAGGCTTCAATTCTTCTCTCTGAAATGATTAAGACCAGCTCTGTGGGGAAAGCGCTGGGGACTATTTCATTGGAAGCCTATCCGGAGAATTCGGCCATCTGTATTCTCACCTGTCTTCGCCACTACCTTTTCCGGACCAGGGGTCTCCGTCCTTTAGATGAGGCTGACAACATCACAGGCCCTTTG
Source organism: Sthenelais limicola (assembly GCA_942159475.1). Lineage (NCBI taxonomy): Eukaryota > Metazoa > Annelida > Polychaeta > Phyllodocida > Sigalionidae > Sthenelais > Sthenelais limicola. Next base: position 30,502,340 of record OW804101.1, read on the forward strand.
TTTATTAGTCATGCGGCTCCTTATAAGCCTGTCGGCAATCAAACCATTGCAAAGTATATTCGCTGCATCATGGCAGCTAGTGGTTTGGATCCTTCTACATTCAAGGCCCATAGTGTTCGCTCGGCGACTACCTCCAAGTTAGCTGCTATGCACGTCCCTATTAAGCAAATTATGGACCATGCTATCTGGAGGGATGAAAACACCTTTCGTCGTTTTTACCAGAAGCCCATCAACATCACCAACTCTGTCTCCAGGGCTCTTCTCTCTGACCATTCTACTCAGAGGGAACAGACGAGAAAGAGGAAGAAATAGTCCCCTCTTCTCTTCAGGACTTGTATATTTCTGTGGAGTTAGGCCTCTGTATTTGTGCCCTTCTCCACTGGGTAGGACTTAGTCTCATTCATCCGTACCCATATATACCTAGTGACTTATTCATCCGTACCCATGTATGCTCCTAGATACGTATTTAGTCTTCAGTGTGTATCCATGTAGCTGCTAGTTCTTCTCTCCAAGATCTTCGTCTTCTCGCCCAGATCTTCAGTACAGTGAGCGCCTAGCCTTCTTCGTCCTTGTGACTGTGTGGGGAATTGCCCTCTTTAAAGCTCTCGGGTGCTCTGCCACCTAGCGAGGTGGCGACGCACAATAATTAGTAGAATCTACTAACCTTACTCTGTTCGGTGCAGTAGATTCATGATTATTGGAGGAGACAGCCGCTGGTGGAGGAGGACCTGCCCTTCCCACCCTCCCTTAATTGTTTAGGGCGGCTGTCTCTCGTTGATCTCCATAATCTGGCCTCATCATTTCTTCTAGAACTTCTGAGAGCATTGGGCAATTCCCTCTGTGCTAGCTCCCCAGTTAAAAGACTGCCTGAGTGTGTGCATCCCATCTCAGGTCCTCCTCCACCAGCGGCTGTCTCCTCCAATAATCATGAATCTACTGCACCGAACAGAGTAAGGTTAGTAGATTCTACTAATCTCGTATGAGACCCATCTTTGCTGTATCCTATTTTAATAAGTCATTTGAACCAGCTCGACATTTCAATGGGTATGAATGAATGGGCAAGCGTTGTAACCTTACTCTCATTTTGAATGACAGTGGTAATATTATGAACCCATTTCCCAGACTGCAATATCATTTGGAGATATCTCTCCCCATCCCATATATTGTCCCAGAGTCATCAGCAATTAAATATAACCCCATTTATATATGCATGAGCATCAGACCCCTGACATTCCTACGATGGGGTGTATAACAGTTACTATAATCTTCACTATATGCTGGCACAACGTTGCAAGACTACAGATACTGGCTTTGTGGTCAAACCTCGATTTAAAAATATCTGAAGCAACTTTATGGCACCTTATATCTTTGCTTTCCACTCTTTCATCCAGCTTGTCGAGCATATTTAAAAATAGAGAGAATTATGACTGACTGCAGACACTGTATATTATGTGTGCTCAAGTTTAATTGAAAGCCCACCACCACCACCCAGTCAACCTCACCCACACGGCACCTGCTACCATAGATGAGAAATTGCCTTTTGTAAATGAAAAATAGTTATGTCTGTCTATTTCCCTTGCACATCGTCTACATGTTGGCATCGGAGTCCGCTGACTTCCTTAGCCTTCCTTTATTAATCTATGTAAAACCTTAGAGACATACATCCAACCAACGAGTCTATATTAACGAGTTAATATAGACTCGTTGATCCAACAAAGATCAGTGATATCCAACACAGATCAGTGTACCACTTAATGTTGACGATTTGGTCTGAGGGTAAAGACACTGGATCATACTTTCCCCTTATCTTAAAAATACAATCTTTATTTTATATACAATACATCTTTACTGGTATAAAAGTACCAAACTATCAGTTCTCATACAATTTGTATAACCAACGAGCATAGAGTCGTATAACCTTCGACTTTATAAACGTAAGTTTACTGCTTTAGTTAAACTGGGCGACGAGTATAGAATACAAATTATTTAAAGTATAAAATTCGTTGAACTGAGTGAGTTCTGTAGTATTGGAGGACCACTCCAGAAGCCTCCCCTATTGTGCAGTCAGTCACACAGTTGGGAACTATTCCCGCTCAAATAAAAATGCTGAATTAGTCTGTCAGTAGACGAGAGCAATATCACGTCATCAATGGTATCACCTTCCTCTATATATGGGGTATTCTCGTTGAACTCTCACCTTTAAACCTCAAATCTGGCGAGACCGTGTTCTGCCTAGTGTCACGTCCAGATTACAGTCATAGTGAGAGAGGGTTACAATGTGTATCTCTAGTTTTTCTCCATTTTCTCTCCGTCACATCCCAGCGTCTCTGACTCTCAGACGCCACAAGGCGACGTCTGCTTACATCAAGACGCCCCAATTTCTGACCCTGTATGTTACACTAGATTTACTCCAATTTATGAGAAATTCTTTGGTCTAGCCAGTGATTTAGAACTCTTTTTAGACAAGGAAAGTAAGTAGGTTGAAGCTTCATCTCAGTCTCGCTCTGAAGGGGGATGTTGGGGGATGGGGCAGAGAATGGAAAGGCTGGGGTGGGGGGGGGGGGGGGGGGGCAGGGGATATAGCATCCAAGAGCTTTGATCTCACCTTTGACATAGTTCGTTCGTTTTCAGTCGAGGCTATGAACTCAATTTATTTCTTCATTTGACATTAACAGAATAATATCCCAAACTATATAACATACATGACATTGTATTCTGTTTCAGCAGTACCTCTATTTGACTACAACCTTTTCTGAGATTTTATATGAAAGAGAAGAATAAGAAAGTATAAGAATAAGAATCCCTATGTCCCCACCCATCTGCTAGAGGGGGGAGGGGGTGGGGGGTGGGGGGGGGGGGGGTAGAGAGGTTACACCGGAGTATGAAGCTGTTTTAGCTGTACACAATTACCTCTAACTACACGACCCTGCCTGCAGACATTCCAACCCGTCCTCCACACGCACCCAACCCTCACAGCTCTCAGCCTCTACTTGCCCTATATGTTAACCTAGACATCCTGTATTTTATATATAATAATATTATTATTTTGACAGAGAACAATCACTCAAGTCTTCATCTTCAAATTGTTATATTTATTTAGTCCAATATTTCGCCCTCTGTGTGTAGGGGGCGGGGGCGCGGGGGGGGGGGCGGCTTTGTCGGGGACAATACAATGTTATGACGTATTATTATATATTATACTTATAGGTGTTTGGTGTATCCACCATCATTATGGTACATCTTTTTCGGAAAAGCTATGGTCAGAAATGATATTCGCTTGAAAACCCATTGTTCAGTGATACCTTTTAAGTTTTTTCTAGCACGTGGAAGCTGAGCTATAAGCATCGATCTATGATACAGGAGGAGACAGTCAGTAGTATACTGCCCCTGGAGTGTGTGCACGTACAGTGCATAACCCATTCGTGCATATCAACATAGGTAGCAGGGTGGAAAAAAATCGCTTAAAAAAGGACAACCACTTTTCACAATATGGTTGTCCGACACATATATCTCACAAAATATGTGGTTGTCCGCTAACACCAAAGATACAACCTGGTTGACAACCGGCCCGCGGGATTTTTTCAAACCTGGGTAGGCAGAGAACTGGCAAATGCTATACATACAGTCTTCAGTCCCTCCTCAGGGAATTTAATCTACAATTAACTATCCAAGTAAAAAATAGTAATCTACACCTTACGTCAAAGGGGACGCTATACGTGTAATACAATCAGTGTATAACACCCGGAGGTGTAAGATAGCGTGAACCGTCCATGGCCTTATTGCTGGCTGGGGCAGGGCTTCCCCTTAGCCTGGGCGCAGTCTAGGCCCAAAGTTGAGAGAGTCCCTTCACACTGAGGGAAAGCCTCTCGCCTCAAACCGCAAAGTGCCATTATAATTCCATTAAGACTGCAACATGTCACTATATTCCCATTAGAACACCGGGTGCCAGGCCAGGAAATCGATGAGCGAAGTAGGCGTCTAATCACTGACATACCATTCTTATCTGATCTGAGGGTTTGGACCTGGACGGGGGGGGGGGGGCTCTAGGTGTTGACTGGTCGCATGATTAATAAATAACAATTATAACAAATACACAATATAGACCATGACGGCCATTGCCCACCCTAGGCCACCCCCATTTGTCAATGCTGTAAACTAGGGGATATACCCGCCCGGGTGCTGGCTGCTCTGACCATCCCCCCACAGGTACTGTGCCTCTATATATACCTGTACGCCACACACACCTGTCTGCTGCTGCCCCGCTTACAGACGCACCCTACACGCCGCCCCAACACCCTTACCTGAGGGCTGGTAATCTGCGTCTTAAAGTCTCTTCTTTTTCTTACACTATTGAAACACTATGTCATTCGCTAGCACCTCTCTCTCTCTCTCTCTCTCTCTCTCTCTTCCACTCACTTTCTCCCCCTTCTCCTCTCCTCGATTATTATATGCAAACTAGGATGACTTATATTGTTTTCTCTATATGGTAGCATTCTAAGGGATCGGACCCATCGTCTCGTCAAATTGTTTTCTCTATATGACGTTGTGGCAGTGAGAGCCACCAGCGACAGGAGGACTGGTCTTTTTTATGATGATAATAGGAATGATAAAGGGTAGCTTATTTTTAGCTATTCTAGTCTCCTATTAATCCCCGACACATATCCTCTTTGCAGAATACCTTGTAGCGTTCTATAAGATTATGCTGGGCAGAATGGGGCAATTGATATGGTTATATCAAGGGAGGGAGAGCTGAGAGGGAGGCAGTTTATGATCATACCCAGGAAATAGGGATAGAAAAGAAGGGAGACAGAGACAGAGAAAAGAGACAGAAAAAGGGGGCGGAGAATTCAGCATCGCTTATTATTGTAGGAAAATACATTTTTTTAATATTTGACAAAACTTATATGTGTTGATAAGGGCGTAAAGCAACTAATCTCACTCACTCCCCGCCCCCCACCACACACGCCCCTCCACGCTCTCTTACAGCCCAGCCCTATACAAAACATCCCATTACCAGGTGATATTGGTTTACCTCCGCCCAACCTCAGTGTAACACGTATTCTTTTATTTTCATCAGCAGCTTGTGTCCGCTGAGAGTGTTGTTGGATGATGGGTGTCACATTCCTGGGTTGTGGCAAAAAGTCAATTTGTGCTGTGTATTTTGTACAGGTTTTTATGTGGGAGTGAAGGCAATACCTAATGAGCAGGCAATATGGCAACATGAGAGTAGCGCTTTAATATTGATAGAACATGGGTCGGGCATATGTCATATGTACAACCAATCTAAGTGTGCAAGAATTTATTCCCAGCCACTCAACCAGATTTAACCATTCAAATGGTTAAAACTGAGGCTCATTTCCTACCAATTATACACATGTCACTGTACTCTGCAAGAATAGATTGTATATTGTCATATTATTTTGTGTATCGATTAATAAACGTTTCTAAAAAAAACCAAAAAAACACCAACAACACTTAACACAACCAAATCGAGATAATTCCTCAACTCTTTCACAATTTATGGGGGCTGTGGCCATGGAGGTTATCGTAATGACTTTTCCATGCCACACTATAAACCAAAACAATATTTTTTACTTCCTTATCAAAGGGAATATATAAAATGTGACTTGGGTGGTGGGGTATGTAACTCTGACCATGGCGGGGACCGAAGATATGGGTCAGATAAACCTGTCATAGCATCGTAATGGGTTTTTAGGGGAACCCCCTCTCCCGAACGTGCTTGGCATTGGACGTAGGAGTGGCCGGTCAGTTGTCTTGCAGTCTAGACTCAAGAGTTGAATGAGTCCCTCCAAACTAAGGGAAAGCATCTCGCTCCAAACCCCCAAAATGCCATTAAAATTCAATTAGGACGAAGGGTCAGGAAAGCCATAAGCGCAGTAGGCGTCCAATCACTGACATACGATTCTTATCTGATCTGAGAGCCTGTGAGCCTTAGACCTTATTTGTGGGTGCTTCTGGAATGGGAGCCTACGCTTAGGACGGCCCCTCCACATTAAGATATTTTTAAGATGAGATTATCAAAGTGTCGTAGTTTCAGAATAAAAAGATTATGAATATTCCCCCTACTCATTTGTCACATAGCATAAAACCCCTCCGCTTTTCCGATCCTATCTTACAAGAGGTTGATATTGCATTGCAGTTCCTCACTGTTTTCTCAATAAAAACAGCAAGACGTAAGATAAGAAAACAGGGCCCGACGAGAGTCAACATACCTTTAATAAATACTCAAGAGTTGGAGAACGTTCGAGTATCCATAAGCTCCTCTGTACAGTACGTCTCGCATTACAGCCCAACTCAGTTATGGAGCAATAATATTGTTTTACACCTTCGTGCTGAAAGCTCTTGTCAGTTCTTCATTAAATTTATTGCTGATGTACTCGTTTGATATGGAGACATTTTGCCTGTTTTGAGCAGTAGTATTGCTATACAGACAATGTTCAATCCCACCCACCTTCATATTCCTAATTAAATAACACTGCATTCCGATTTCCATTCTTTATTCTTATTGAAAGGCATGTTTTATAATAGTTTCCGTCCAATATCCATGATTAACTCGTGGAATTCATCGCCTCATCATGTAGAAATGAAGCCAGTCATTTCTGAAGTTCATCGGCCATCATCTCGCCAATTTGTTCCAGATTAAGGAACTGTATGGTTATGAAAGGGAAATATTGTCATAAACCGGGCTGAACCTCTTCACTGTATAGTACAGGGTAAGTAAGTGTAGGTAAAGTAAACACTTAAAGAGCATTAGTGAGAGGTGGGGGAAGGGGGAGGGGGGGGGGGGGCAGAGGGAAGCACAGAGTGGTTGATTTTGCTGGGGGCATATGGGTCAGATCGTCAGAAAATGTACAATTCGCCTTCACCAATTCTCTCAAATAGCCCACATTTAAGACAAAAGTTAGCTTCAAAATGCAGTTTAACATAACAGAACTGATACTTTAAATCAATGAGATACCAAATATACTCAGATATACCCGGTATTCTTCATTGTTCAGCCTAATTTAGGGGAATTTCCCAAATGTGTAGAGCTGCCAATTGTACATGTTCTGAAAATCTGACCCATATATAGGAGTAACAGCCTATCAATGTACTCTCGTTATGGATTCTAGAATGTGGCCACAGATCCTAGTTATTACATTTAGGCAGTTAATAGGGGCATAATATAGTAGACATGAGCATCCATGTGCCCTTGCCTATGACAGAATGAACCAGCTTCAATTCAATTGAATAAGGTAACTGATTGTTGGTGGATTAAAGTGGCTAAGATAGTTAAAATGAGTAGTCATGAAATCTTGTGAAACTTTGTCAGTGTAATCATATATGATAGGTATAGCAATATCTGAAGTATTGAGTACCAGCATTGCGTTTTCATTCAATGATTAGTGAATATGTGTAATGAATGGGTCAGAACCTAAACCCATTTCAAATCCATGAGGAAATGGCCTTGAGACCAGAAGGTACTGCCAGAATTGGCCCAAGTGGACAGGAAAGAAACTAATGTCCATTGTATTGACCAGCGCCGACCTGGGGGTTACATAATTCCAGATGTTAACCCAACTGCCACTTTGAAATTTCTGTATGACGTGCAAAAATGCAAAAACACTGATTAAACCTTATACTGGAAGCACTGATCAAGCCTTCCTTGAAGCACTGATCAAACAGATGGAAGTTTAAAACCGATCATGATGAGTGATGGTGAGCACTGACAGCCGCTAATATTGTCTAGAAATTACAATATTTGGATGACAAATATATGTTTGAAGTATAGCCGGAACTCATTGCATTTACAATTATTAGCGTAACTAAATCGATGTCTATGGTATGATGTATAGACCTGTAGTAGTGCCGCTAACAGAGATTAGCAGAGGTCATACCCTGGAGCACTTATACTACCCAAGAGATAAGGGAGATATGCCAAATCCAGCAATGCCTGCTAACCGTAAATCCCTGGTAGAGCCCGGATAGTCACTATAATACATCGATACTACAAAAAGTGTAATAAATATGGGAAGATTCTCTTAGAGGATTATCTCTGTACTTCCATGCTGAGGTGTGATGCACTAAATCATCACTATCTTCTCTTCTGGGAGACGTTTAGGTACCTGCATAATACCTATGTCCTCTATACTGGGTATTCAGCCGTGTTCATGTAGGCACAGGCTTTTTATACACTGCTGCCATGACGCTTCCCAATGGGCTATTATTATTACTATTAAAAGCATAAATAATTGCCCATTTGATAAAGGCATTAACCTACATCTTCGTTTGATCAGGGAGTTCTATATGATTTATTACTCTTTATTTCTTGGCAACGCATGACAATAATCTCGTAAATAAATCACTTCCGTCCTTTTGTAATAAATATATTTTAAAGAAAATATATTTATCTGCATGTATCTATAGGTAATCTGCAATGTATTTCTTTTATTAATGGGTTAATGTACTGCTAACCGGTTGAGAAGTCGATTGTAGATTTTTAGTTACGTTCCCATAAACAGAACGATGAGTTGAATTTCCGATTTTTTGCTTTATTTGGAAAGTCTCTGTGCAATGTACTTTAAAGTTCTTGTCGAAAGATTAATTATTTATTATTTGCAACCCCACGAGTTGCCTAAAATAAATCATAATTTTAATTCTCCTTACTACTTCTCAGGTAATAAGCTTATTCACCCTACATACTACTAGTACCACTGCAGAGCTGCACATATGGGTCCGATTTTCATAAAATGTACAATTCGTTTTCACAAATCCTCTTAAATAACCCACATTTAAGACGGAAATGAGCTTCAATATGCAGTTTGAATTAACAGAACTGATACCATGTGATACCAAATATACTCAGATATTCCCGATATTCATCATTTTCAAGCCACATTTGGGAGAATTTCCTAAATGTGTAGAGCTGACAATTGTACATTTTCCGACAATATGACCCATATGCCCTCAGTATGAGTTGCTCGCTATAGAGCGCCTCCTGCTGGCAGGATCAAGCGGTAGTGATAGCGGAAGTACTACTAGTACTCCTTATAAAATCCATTCTCCCCTCCTTCATTGAAGAGCTTTGTTACCTAGGATACCGTACACCAGCGTTCCTTTGTATAAAAGCTCTGAATTGGGCTTTGATCGAGTACATGCAAGATTGTGATTTTGTGACATTTTTTTCTGATGCGACTTAGTTGCATGTTATTCCATCCCTAGCTTAGAGCGTTTGACAATAGGTCCATTGCCTTAGACACTTCGCAATTCATGTAGTGTCATGGTGGAATAATAACCAGGGCGATTATAAATCCTACATGCTTACTTACAGGGACTCAATGGGGGTTATTTACAAGATTGTTTCGAATATTTTTATTTTTATATAGAGCCCAATAAATGTTATGGGAAGCTAAACGTCGCCCATACAAACCAGCTGTTGCTTGGTACCTAAAGGCGCAACCTGAAAAAACTTGTGCCATGATTATGTAGGGGCTGGAGGGTTTCGGCCGGACTATATCTTCTCTGCAAAAAGAGAACTGGAGGATGCTGGAGGGAGGGACACTTCTATGGTGGGTATAGTCTATCCGAAAAGTAGTTGAAACGTGATTCCTTAGTCCCTTTAGGGGGAGGGAAAAGTGGGAGATTTTGTATTTCTATTTATGACAAGGGAGTCGCTCATTGCAATCAACCATGGAGTAACAGGGCCAGTATAACCAGCTCTTCCTTCCTTTTAAGCAAAACAACAGCTGATGCACATAGAACAGAGGCGGCGCAATACAATACAGCTGTATATTAGGCCATGGTCGGTCGCAAACGGCGATTCAGGGGGCAAAGGCTTGAAGTAAAAAATCCCCCACTTTTCACTAAGGAATCACGTGTCAACTACTTTTCGGACAGACTATAGGAGTGGGAGACATGCACGAAGAATCTGAATCGAGCTTTTGGTGAACTATATAGATTGTTATAGACGAGAGGCGCAAGTGTATATTTAATATACCGGTAGACAGAATGGGGTGGTGCATAGTCAAGTTGTACGTTTGTTGGAGGGAATGTAAGCGATCTATAGTTACAAGGAATAGGGGGCATTATTTCGTTGGGAAGATGTTATAAGGGTCGAGGAAAGCCCTGATGATGAACCTCCTACCCATCAATTCACCACAATTATCACACCGTTTCTAAATAGGTGCAAAATAGTGTTAGAATTTTGCAACATTCCACCTAGCTATCCAGTTGCTTCCAAAGTGAGTTATTTTCTGGCACGTCAAAATATATTTGGAAAACCTGGTGGAACTGACCATACCAAACAACAATGTCAGTGAAATTATCTTTTGTTCTATACTTACTTTACAAATTATATTGGTATGTATAAGCCAGGTCTCTAAAGATCCCTTATGTGCGACATGTAACGAAAATGACGATATATATGCAGCATTTCGTCCTTAATTGTCATGAAATAACTACATAGTAATGTTAGCTGAATGATAAAATACCAACTCTACCCCAAAGAGATCTAGAGGAAAACAAAGAAACAAGATCGAGACAAATGATCTCTGTGGCATCTTGGGGTTAGGCTCACAAAAGAAGGCTTTTAGGAGGCCTGCTACAAATCTGTCTCACACATCTTCAGGGGGAGGGAGGTTAGAGTGAAGGGGGCACAGAAGACATGTGGCAAGGTCGGCTGAATGTCAATTCCTCCTGGTGATTTGACACATACCAGTGAATTCCAGTTACACGTATAGTGGAGACTACGCCAGAAACATTTAGATTAAGATTTCTTATGTGTATTCATTAGAATTCATGCTTTTTATTCTACCCATCTAAAGATGAGATTAATCACGGTACATTAATTAATAATAAGAAACTGTCATTATTGTATATGAATTATAATATAATGTATACTAGTCTTGTGAGTGACGAAGAGTGAAAGAGACTTAACGTGTCTATTAAATAGTGAGTGACAATGGGTTGGATTGACAGACGTAGTGAGACATGACTATGCGCGAGTCAAGTTTTTCTAGATCCTCTATATACCTGTATAATAGCGGAACTCCACTATAGGTAAAAAACGGCGCCAACAGGCAAAATCGGCTGCGACGAATTTTTTGTGACGAAATATCTAATCAAGTTAGATATTTTGCAATTGTTGGCAACAAATAAATGTGTTGCCAACAACCTATTTTACCCCCTCATCCACTAGAATTTTTAGTCATGTCGAATTTTCCGAAATGTCGGCGACGAATTTTGCCTGTTGGCGCCGTTTTTTACCTATAGTGGAGTTCCGCTATAAGAACGGTAATATGCTTTAATAAAGAGAAATGTTTTATTGAAACTGGAAAAATATTCCCGCAATATTCAGTACATTCCCTTCGTAAAGAGGAGTAAGTTTAAGTTTGAATACTCTTTTCTCAGGAGTTACTGTATAACAAAGTATATTTGTTAGTCCTGATATATATGTATAGATATCTTCATATCATTACAGACCTTTCTTACAGACATTACGTCATATATGCCAGGTTTTGCCTCCTCTATCTCAGTATTCCCACAATAGTTCTTTAACATTGACATTTGAAACTAGGGAAGCACAATATAATTTTAATGTCTCGACAAGCGAGAAGCAGCATATATACATAGGGAACCGGGTGTTGATGTTTTTATGCTTTGTAGGATTATGTTTCTCATATCCTGGAGCATATTGCTGACGTTGAGCTTTAATGTATAATAAACTGCAGATTGTATTTAGCAATCCTACATACTATTATTTTTTCCTCGTCCTATGTACGATAATTCACATACATATATATGATATTTGGGTCAGACTTTCAGAAAATGTACAATTGGCAGCTGTACACTATTAGTAAATTCTGCTACATTAGGCTGCAATCTGGCCAATACTAGGGAAATTCGAGTATGTTCGGCATTGCATTGATTCTAGCAACCTGTTTGGTTAGGTTTATTTCTATTTTGAACTTTATTTTCGTCTCAAATTTGGGTTATTTGAGAGGATTGGAGAAGTTGAATTGTACATTTTATGAAAATCTGACCCATTTATAGATGTAGGCAACACAATTAATAGGCCAAAAATAATATAAGGGCTTCGGTGAATGTGAAGCACAAACCCCTACCCACCAAACACTCTGACTTTACTTATAATTGAAGTTCAGTTTTCCTATCCAGGGTGACTTAATTATTCACATTGCTGTTAATGTGCCCTTGTTTTGTGCATTTTAACTATGAAGCTTAAAATATGTTTTCCATGATGTTGACAATCATAAAGTTGTAGAATATTTATAACCATTTATTGCTTGTTATTTCAGGTGAGTGCCCTAACATGCCGAGTAAATCATGGAATCAGGTAGTGCAGACCTCATTGTCTTCATCGTGGTCAGATCCACAACAGTATCGGCAATATTTTCTTATTTCATTCATAGAAAACATTTTAAAATTATAAAATTATAAGTTGAGCGAAGTAAACATGCCTACCAGAAATGTAAAACAGAAATTGAAATATTATGATGAAGTCATTCCATGGTTCGGTTCTTACACAGATAATTATTGAATTGATTTGTATTTTATTGAAACCTTTGTCTAGATGTTATGCTCAGGCTAAACACCTTCAGGTAATTGTAATTACCACACACATTTGATCCTCTGCAATAATCTAACCTAATAATAATCAATTTCCGCAGGTGGAAATTGTATTGTATCTTATATTAAGTTATAAAATGATTGTCCTTTTTCTGGAGATGATGTATAATGATTCTAGAAATAAAACTATTACAACAACAATGAAAAAAAAAATCAAAATAATCTATGCACAAGTCTCGGGGCACCGGAGATCTGCGTCTATTCCCCTACAAGAAATTTGAATTTGAATCATAACTATATAATATACATACATGAGTGGTATATAAAGAGATACATATAGTCAAAGTGTCTGTTCCATGGTTGGGGGACGTCAGTCTTATTGGAGCAATCAATTACTAGTCTCTCTCATATATTAAGTAGTACAAGTTGATGAATGTGCAATAATGTATTGTAAGGTTTGTAAAGCTATCCTATTAATGCAAATGTTGTGATAGACCGGCACAAATAAACCATTTATTATACATGTCTCACTTGAGGGGATGCACCTCTCTCTTATTACATACATATATTATATAATAACATTTTGACTACACGTCAGCCATGCAGTCATAGCGGCCAGCAATTGAATATATACGAGTAAGATTTTCAGAAAATGTACAATTCACCTTCACCTATCCTCTCAAGTAACCCAAATTTCAGACAAAAATAAAGTGCAAAATACAGTTCAACCTAACCAAACAGATTGGTAGAATCAATGCAATGCAGAATATACTCGAATTTACCTAGTATTGACCAAATTGCAGCGTAATTTAGCAGAATTTACTAAATGTGTACAGCTGCCAATTGTACATTTTCTGAAAATCTGACCCATATATGATAACCCAGACCTGACAGAAATTCTAGCCTCAGGCCTATATATATGGGTCAGATCTTCAGAAAATGTACAATTCGCCTTCACCAATCCTCTCAAATAACCCACATTTAAGACAAAAATGAGCTTCAAAATGCAGTTTAACATAACAGAACTGATACTTTAAATCAATGCGACACCAAATATACTCATATTTACCTGGTATTCATCATTTTTTAGTGTAATTTAGCAGAGTTTCTTAAATGTGTAGAGCTGCCAATTGTATATTTTCTGAAAATCTGACCCATATACAGATACGTAAATAGTTATAAATGATGTCTATAATATATTATCCACCTGCTTCTTTCACATTGCAAGAGCATGTCGGAATATTTGGGGGGATATCTGGATACGCTCTACTCCATTATTAGATGAGAATTCTACTCAAGCCAAACTACTAACGTATTGCTTGTTTAATATGCCACTGATTCTCCGCTGACTGTATTAGAATAAGATAGCCGGAACTCAGTGAATCATCCCGAGAGATAAAAGGAAAACCTGTAACGAGAAAATCAAAAGCTAGATTTCAAACCCCTCACCACTATGGACAATTAATCTCTGTCTTGAATGGTGTTGGGACTATAACCACCTTAGGCAGAGACTAGAACGATTATTAGGATATGTTTGGGCATTTTCGGGCCTCATATATACAGGTCAATAGTTAGTGATCAATGACCTGCCTGTGATTGGTTAGAGATACAGAAGCAATAGTGACCAGTGTCTGGGAACTAAGGGTTTTGTTAACATAGTTGCGACAGAACTAGATCATTCATGCTATAGTCTGTCCAAAGAGCAGTTGACACATGATTCCTTAGTCCCTTTAAGGGGAGGGAAAAGGGGGAGATTTTTGAATTCTATTTATCACAAGGACCTGTCAACCATTGGCCCAGCGAGTCGCTCATTGCAATCAACCATGGAGAAACAGGGCCAGTATAATCAGCTCTTCCTTTCATCTAAGCAAAACAACAGCTGCTGCTCATGGAACAGAGGCAGCGCAATACAATACAGCTGTACATTTGGCTATGGTCGGTCGCAAACGGCCATGGTCAGTCGCAAACGGCGATTCAGGGGGCAAAGGTTTGAAGTGAAAACTCCCCCACTTTTCCCTCCCCTTAAAGGGACTATGGAATCATGTGTCAACTACTTTTCGGACAGACTATAAGTATGTGTTACTGTGATAGAATGGCATGTGTAAGAAGAGATCCTAGCTATTGTCATTGTTCATGGCAATTTCAGTAGCAGCAATCAAGAAATGTTATTGATGTGTGCTTCCCTCATGACAATCAATTTGAGTGAATCCCAACCAGTCAGAATGTGAAATGGCCGTTAATTGCCCATATTATGTAAATATCTAATGTGTGAAGGAGTGAGCAATGCGATATAAATGGAGTCCATGATTCAAATGGTAACTACCTTATAGAGTGATTATACACAAAATCAAGATACCTGCATGTAGTTGCATCTTTAAGTTTAACCGCCCAACTAGATTCTAAAAAGTTAGAACACGGTCTCTCCCTGCCATTATGCATTTGTTTTTTCTATGACCATGGTCAATGCAAGTTGACCTTGTGCTCTAATCCTTTATTAGGTACATATCATATATTGAGCTCTATAGTGACTCCTCTTTGGTTAGGATACCTTGCCATTGTTGACAGTGAATCCTAGGCTGATTGATCGACAGTAGAAAGGCCATTGTCATATATCACTCCTTATGTATCACCTCCTCAAATCTGAACACTTGGACATTATGGAGAATAGAAGCCAAGTTCACTTTCTATTTCTTATGAGTTTCTCTGAGCAAATGATGACTGGTGTAAAAGTCTATATCCAGTTGTAATAGTAATATCAGTGACATAATTAGATATACACCTACTACAAGATACATTAGTCAATATATCAGTGACATAATTAGATATACACCTACTACAAGATACATTAGTCAATATATCAGTGACATAATTAGATATACACCTATTACAAGATACATTAGTCAATATATCAGTGACATAATCAGATATACACCTATTACATTGCCAATCATCTTAGATGTACTAACAATACAAGGGCCGGCACCAGTGGCTCCCCCTCACAGTAGTGTGAGTACAACAGCATGATTGCATGATAGTGGCTGCCCGTCCTGGCCATAGATCATGACTTCCGCTTCCGGATCAATATTCAGGGGTCAGAGTGCAATATCTTGCTCCCATATCATGGAGTTATTCGAGCCACTCATTGTCCGCTCCACTCCACTATGCTCACACTATGTATCAGCGGAAATATATAGGGTCAGATACTGAGGTGTGTGTGTGTGGAGGGAGGGGGGATGCGGGGTCGCTCATGGGATTCATGAATCATTACTTTTCGCATCATTTTCAAACATCTTACTCTGCATTAACATGATCTCCTGAAAGTGAGTAAAGAGTGAATAAACATTTTATTTCTTAGAGGGCATGTCTGTTTTTGAGAATGAATGATTTGGACAAAATGAAAAAGGATATTTGTGGGATTCAATCGGATAATACTCGTACCTGTTTTAAATGTCGGCAAAAGAAAAACACACAAAAATGTAACGTTATGTAAATTTATTGGTATACAATGATGTCCACCAGGCCGGGCCCTTCAGGTCACAACCTCGTAGTGTGTAATTGTAATTCTCTCTTCTCTTCGGTGGTCACTTAAATATTCTGATATTGTTTGTGCATGTTCCAATTTCGATAACTTGAAACGTACTGCTTATATAGAATTGTTTATCGAAATAAAAATATGTTTAAAAAAAATAATCCCAGTACATATTAGAGCCTTGGTTCAAAGTCAGCCAAACCATTCTATTATCAGTAGTGAGATTGTGACGACAGTAAATAGAGCTAAATAGCGGAGCTAATGTGCAATGATCAATCAATAATAATTGTTCCCTGAGGTTATCATTGCAAAACTTGGGAAAGTATGACTTGTGAGTTGTTTTAGTAGATAAAGATCCCATAACCCCAAACTGTAGATTACTTATCGATCAATACAGTCTTATGCCGGATCTTCATATTTTGAAGACCCCCAGTGGACCCTTTACAGAACCCTGGGCAGCTTTTGTTCTTGGGCAGTGATAAGAGATCATAATATGGCTATGAGCAGAGGGCATGACCCCCCACTACTAATTATTATGCCTCGGGAGATGTATAAATACACCCTATATGGGCATGGGACTCCCAGGCTTCCTATACTAGATTACACTGAGTGGACTGCTAAAGCCTGGCTGTAGGGGTGCATCATGTAATGTCTTTCTAACTAGGCTGAAGGGGTGCAGGAGGGGGCGATGTGAACAACACTCACCCAGGGACATGTGAGGGTAGTGGGTTCAAACCCTGCTCTAGGCAACGAGCTAATATATTTCACTCCTCCTTCCACTTACTCAGTCTCTTCTTGATAGGCTGGCTGTATGTGAGCTAGAGGGGCATATGAGATCTTGGCATATGAGATCTTGTATACCATTGAGGGGCATATGAAATCTTGTATGCCATTGAGGGGCATATGAGATCTTGTATGCCATTGAGGGGCATATGAGATCTTGTATGCCATTGAGGGGCATATGAGATCTTGTATGCCCTTGAGGGGCATATGAGATCTTGTATGCCCTTGAGGGGCATATGAGATCTTGTATGCCCTTGAGGGGCATATGAGATCTTGTATCTTGTATCTTGTATGCCATTGAGGGGCATATGAGATCTTGTATGCCATTGACCTCCAGATTTAGTATGCACCTCCTGACCTGTGTGCACCGCTGGTCCGTTGGTGGTGAAAGCGGAAGTAGCAAGCATACAAACTGAACAACGATGGCTCTGCCTAAAGTTTTCTCGGCATTATTGTGAGACCTAAGAATGAGCCATGAAGGCTCATACTCCAATGATAATTGTTGGAGGATGTGAAATACCTAAAAGAACTCACATCTGTGGCAACGGGAACGCCATATATGCACCACCATCTCCTACACTTGAGCTCTGCAACAAGCGGCCCTTTAGAAGCTCCTCCACAAACTGGGTGCATACTAGCCAACACAGACCACCCTATAACACTGTATACAGGGTCGTCCTTAAGCCTCGCTAAAATCGGCAAAGTTCAAACTTCTCTAGTATGTCCAGACAAAATACTCAAGCAATTCCTGTCAAATAAATGTGTCCTTAATCTTTAACATTTTGTGATGCTTATGGTACATTCTTGGGAGATGATGTGCAAAGTACACTAGAGAACTCCTTGGTTTATTATCGGCAAATGTGATCCAGAGTCTTCCCATAATGAAAACATGGCGGGCTAACCTGTTATGTCACATTGCGCATGCCCACTGAGTATGTTAATGAGGTAAAAAAAAAACGGTGCAAAGTACGTCTAAAAAAACGGATGCAAGGCCGTGGTTACAACAGTAGTGCAAAATGTATGGTCCGTTATAACCTCTCTCAGTTTTTTTTTGCCATTTAATTCAGTGGAAACAAAATAAAGCCATGGCTGTGTTCTTGTGTGTAGCTGATAAAAATATGACCTACAGTGGCTTCAGAAGATTCGATCCACTAATTTTAAGGTAACAAGTAGGGAGATAAGTTATTAAACATCGATTTTATTGTTATAGTGAAGGGTTACAAACTTCTACAACTCTCCATAAACTAAGTAGTACTACAACCCTAGCTGCCCCGTTTGAATGGCGTCTTTGCCATAGCCCCGTTATATGTCTAGCCGGGGTTGTCCATAGCTAGGTGCATACATGTCTACCCAGTACTCACTCTTAAAATATCACCCTCAAAAGAAGCAAAGAAGACAAGAAAGGGGAAGATAGGGGGTAGGAGACAGAGGAGGTGGAAGAAGGGGTTGATCCCAATACCACCCCCTCGCCCTGGCAATGGTTCTAAGACAAGAGTGAGGGAGTGTGGTGAACTGGTGAGCCATAGATAATATTCTCCCTGAGACTATAATTCACATATATCAATATTGACACCCCTGGGGCACTTTACCCGCCTCCACTTCCATCCTCCTTTATCCATCAGACTGGCAATGAACTCCTTCTTGGGGAATATTTTACTGGTTTCTGCTTTTCATTTGATGCTGGCGTCTATGTGCTGGTATCACTTGTGTGTATCGGTGTGTACGTGAGGGCAAGCTGTGGCTCTAATATCACCTATAGGCATGTGGGTCAGATTTTCAGAAAATGTACAATTGGCCTTCACCAATCCTCTCAAATACCCAACATTTAAGGCAAAACCGAGCTCCAAAATGCAATTTAACATAACAGAACTTATACTTTAAATCAATGCGACACCAAATATATTCAGATATACCCAGTAATCTTCATTTTTCAGCCTGATTTAGCAGAATTTACTAAATGTATGGAGTTGCCAATTGTACATTTTCTGAAAATCTGACCCATGTATTGATGGTACCTGCAAGCTACATCTATGAATGAAATGGTTGGTACAGCTTCTAGTGGGGCTGGGGGTGATGGGGCTGAGGGGTTTGGGATGTTAGAGTGGTCTCAGCCCTTGATACTTTCCTGTCACGGTTGATTAAACGTTTGGCATAGCCGCCATTGATACACTGCATGTTAAGAAATGGCAGTCATAATAATATTTAACAAGAGTGAATCTGAACTAGGGTACTTTCTGTTGGATGAAGTTTAATAATTCAGAACATGCATCATGATTTGATGAGGGAATTGGAAGAAAATATTATTTATAGACCCTTCTTCATTTTGACCAATCAACCAAATTGCTTTATAATTACATGTAGCAATTGATCAATAAATGTTGCTGTCTGTTTCTAGTCTTGTTCTCTGCCTTCCGCATTCCTGTGTGCACTAATTTAGAAAGCTCTGGGTTTTTAAAAAGGATTTATATTAATTAATTCCCGCTGATCATCATGTGGAAGCTAGTTTTTTTTAAAGGAATTCAACAATGAGAGTAGATTTATTATGTCGAAATCTCAGGAAGGGCCTTCTTAAACCGTACATTTTTTCAGTTCAAAACATATCTATTCAATATTAAGATCGAAAAGCAGATTCCGCTAGTTAAATCTACCCATGCATATATATGCCATGGGCTAATCTGGCCCTCTTTTTGTGGATATGCACACCTATCGTGGCATAAATATATTCAATTGCCCTTTCGAATTTAACCTTTTATGCAATAAGAAAATCACGTGAAAACAAAACGTTATTTCACGTTAGTGTAATACGATTTACCACGGTACCATTGATGTGAAATAACCATCTAAAACATTGTACGTAAAGCATGACACAAGCATTAGGATGAGAATGCCCTAACCAGGCAGTTTTGATTGTTTGTTCCCCTAAAGTTGCCTTTGGTCACCATGAAGTTGTCTCGCTTAGCGCTGTTTCTGTGTATTGTTGATGCATGTTAGGGAATGGTCCTGGGTATGACCATAAAGTGCCTTTCTGCCTCTTTTTTCTTTCTCTCTCTCCCTACTTCTCTATCTCTATTTCTTTGGTATGATCATGAACTGCCTCCCTCTCAGCTCTCCCGCCCTTGATATAACCATATTAAATGTGTTGATAAGGGCGTAAAGCAACCAATCTCACTCACTCACTCCTATATAGCTAGCTGTTTGTGTTGGTCCGAATATAGGCAGTTTTGCAATAAAAGGATTCCTTTAATTAATCACTTGATATTGCACAAGAAATCCCCAAAGTGGGCTGGTGGTGGAGGGTTGGGGCAGATTGAGGTGTGGCCAGATGGAGGCGTGGCCAGATGGAGGCGTGGCCAGATGGAGGCGTGGTCCTGGCTATTGGTGTCAATTGACTTTTGGTATGGTCAGGGTATATGGACTTAAATGAGTTTCGACTAAGTCTC
Source organism: Sthenelais limicola (assembly GCA_942159475.1). Taxonomy (NCBI): domain Eukaryota; kingdom Metazoa; phylum Annelida; class Polychaeta; order Phyllodocida; family Sigalionidae; genus Sthenelais; species Sthenelais limicola. The sequence continues at coordinate 30,522,677 of OW804101.1, forward strand.
ATCAGGCACGGGTTTTATGTATGTCCTTGGAATGGAACTGTTGGGTATAGTTAGGTTCTTGATGAAGTGGTGTACGAGCTATTTCCACCATGTGTTCTCCTGGGATTGTTCACTCTAACTGTTATTAGGCGCAGTGAGTGTAGACAGAAGTCTGTGTGCTTGATCTTCCTCCAGTATTCAGTCTAGGCCCAAACTTGAGAGAGTCCCTTCAAATGAAGGGAAAGACTCTCGCCTCAAACCGCGAAGAGTCTTTATAAATCCATCAAGACCGCAAAATGTCATTATATTCCCATTAAAACGCCGAGTTCTAGGCCAGGAAACCGATTAGCCAGGTAGACTGTCATACCATTCTTATCTGATCTGAGGGTTTGGACCTAGAGTGTATTTGCATCTTCTCGGCCTTTTGCAACGACTACACGAGTTACAAGAATTTATAGTTCATGGAATTTTCCTCTGAGGCTTTATTTTCTCCATATTACATGCATTGTAAGATCATGTACAATTAACCAACAATAAATGTACACATCTCAAACTTGACAAACTTATTGATTGGACTCCTTTTGTTTTTGTAAATGGGAAAACTGTGAGGTTAAAAATATAACTAACCTAATTGCTTGAACAAGTCTTTTCCAAATCGTATTTTTTTTTGTCTTTTTAAGCCCTATTAAGAATTCCAAGAAAGAAGGGTCGTTTTTAGCGAATACTTTAGTTTTTGTATATATAACACTTTCCCAACAAGTACCTCCCTATCTAAATGTATATAATAATTATATACAATAATTGTATTTCTGATGTGTATGCCAATGGCAAAGTTTAACAATAAGATCGGATAAAGAGATGTATCTATATGTACGGGATTTACAGGTCTTCCAGCGTATCCTGGCACATAGAGACGTTAATTCATACTTTCTTAAAATAAAAGTTACTTACTTACAGAGGGTGTAGAGGCTGGATAGATTACCATATGGGGAGGGGTGATTAAGCAGGGCTTGTATGTGAGACGAGGATCAGGGGAGGGTTGCACATTTAATATGGAAAGGTCCTAATGAACCGGTTTTTAGCATTCACCTCCACAAAATGCCTCGCTCCCAGGAGTAAAAAACAACATATATTAAAAACAGCACTAAGGAGTCTGCAACGTGCTCTACATATCTATAGGCTGTCCTGGAGAGAGCAGAAATATAGATCTGGTGGTGATGTGGGGGGGGGGGGGGACGGGGGGAATAGATTTCTAAACAAAAACCTGCTAGATTTAGCTATAGGTTTAATCTTAACTTTAACTCACTTAATATTTGGGTCAGATTTTCAGAAAATATACAATTGGCAGATGTACACATTTAGTACATCCTGTTAAATCAGGCTGCAATTTGGCCAATACTAGGTAAATTCGAGTATATTCGGCATTGCATTGATTCTAGCAATCTGTTTGGTTAGGTTGAACTGTAGTTTGAACTTTATTTTCGTTTGAAATTTGGGTTGTTTGAGAAGATTGGTGAAGGTGAATTGTACATTTTCTGAAAATCTTACCCTTTTACATTTTATAATGCTTTCTTATGTATACTCTGTCATGTCATCTTAGTCTGTAGTTATAGTTTTAAAACGTAACCGATTAAGAAAACTATAAGCCAGGCACGGACTGTAAGACCTGACTTGGGTCAGATGTTGGCAGCCCACTTGTACACATAATTTGGACAAATAAATATTTCAATTCAATAATTATTCGTTAAAAATGACGAGATTCAACTAAGGCTGTTGAAGATCCCAAGATTGGGGAAATAATTCTTTCAAATATGTTTATAAACTGAACCGGGGGTTGGTTCACCAGGTAAGCATAGCGGCTGCACAACATATTTAGCAGAAAGATCAATCCATCCCACCACCCATATTGTATTTGGTTTACTTGAATACTCTAATCCGTTAGTCCATCCTACAGTGTACATATAGATGGCATACAAACATGATTCATAGAGATAATGAAAAGAGGTGCTATTAATTGAATATGTATTACTGGTACCGAGTTCCATTCACTATTTATTACATGCCCCTAGCATAGCAACATAGATATAAACCTTTGTTTGGGGTTTTAAATCATCATAAAGTATCTAAAAGCTAAAGAAAAAACAATTCGAATTTATATCGGTCACGAACAATAAAAATGTTTTTATTGCACTCCACTTATTGCACCTCTTAAGTGGAATGCGCATATGGGTTAGATTTTCAGAAAATGTACAATTCGCCTTCACCAATCCACTCAAATTACCCTCATTTAAGACATAAATTAGCTTCAAAATGCAGTTTAACATAACAAAACAGATACTTTAAATCAATGTGATACCAAATATACTCAGATATACCCGGTATTCTTCATTTTTCAGCCAAATTTAGCAGAATTTACTAAATGTGTACAGCTGCCGATTGCACATTTTCTGAAAATTTGACCCATATAAGAAAGTTTGTTATAGCCATCAGGAGCCCTTGCCCCTCCCCTCTCCTGCCCCCCATAAGTGACTGTATAGAGGCGGTGAGCCATTTAACCCACACCTATACATCTCCCCCACGCCACTAATGAGCGGCCGTCTCGCGCATACATACGACTGCCGTAATTAGTCTAATCTCCTGCTGCCCCCTCAACCCATTTCAACATATTTCACTCCACACAACTTTTTCCAAGTGCGCATTTCAACTCCTGTGGCTTCCTTTAATTTATGGTTGTATTTTTAGACTTTGAAGGTTGCGGCAATGTTATAGGACGTTACGCAATGCATATTAGATTATTTAAATTGTTAAACTGAAAAAAACTTCATCTCTCAGTGTCTTATTGGGTATTGTGTCAATTTTGTACCATCCTAATTTGTTATTTGGTTACTTAACCTATTATTTCGTTACGTGTTCCATTTATGAAGTGCTTGATCCACACAAACGACATTATATTAGTTTTGCCATCTTTTACTGATGTTAAACAATGGTTTAGGAATATTGAATGTATTATTATATTATTAGTAGAGCATAGCTCTTCTGCAACAGTGAACCAACTTTAATATCAACATTCAATTTATGTTGTAGAAGGCCTGCTATGCAGAAGTACCAATTGCTGCATATTTATGACTGGAATAAAAATTCAATATACAATATCGGTAGAACGGACTAAGGTTGTGGGTTCAAGTCCTACTTAACCTTATGCATGTCTCCGGCTCTTATCATCTGAGCTACCGTGAAGGCCTTGTCTGGCTGCCTGGTCACATCTATATTATAGTACTCATGACTAAGCAAGATAAATGTATAATAGAGATATATAAGGAATAAGATGTATTATTGTTACTATAACAGAAATTACTTGCACTAGATTACGAATAACATAATTAGAAATAAAAATAAATCAAATCAAAGATATCATACCCCTTAGTTAGGCCTACACCAAGGCTATGGCACTACCGCCGATACCTTGTTTTGTTCCTCGACCCAATAAGTATTTTGGTCCGTTTTATGCCCTGGGAACAGAAATTCACAACACATCTAAATCCATGGATGCCTTAGCGCTTAGTAAAGCTATATATATACATTCTCAGTTAAAATCGAGATGTTCTACCTTCCCTCTGTTGTCTTCCTACCTTGCATCTGAAAGTTATTTGATCAAAATGGTGGAGGGTTTTACCCTGTTCTTTTTGCTGCATAGCTTCATAGAAATCAGTGTTTTTATTTTGGTGGCCCGCCGAAATTCCCTGCTTCAGTCCTTTAGATTAAACACGATTTTACAGTTTACGCTCAGAGCTGAGAGAGTCCCTCGAAACTGAGGGATACACTTTCTCTCCTAACTGCAAAATGCCACTATAATCCCATTAGGACGCCTACTCACGGGCCAGGAAAGCCATTAGTGCAGTAGGCGTCCAATCACTGCCATACCATTCGTATCTGATCTGGGAGACTCTGATTCTAGACTATTTTTCCTGTAATTGCTGACAAAAGCAGCTTGGCCGATTACTGTAGGTAGAGGGAGAGCAATTATTGATCTGTAACGCCTTTACTAAACTATATTTGATGCCTTCCCTAAAGTCAAGTGATCCCAAGTTTGCCCGAACCCAGCCATTGCCATACATCTGAGCTGCCAAGATTGCCAAGTAATGTTTTAACGCATAACTTTTTGTTTGGGGCCCATTTTTTGCCACTTAGCTTGAAAACTTGTTTCCATTTCCTCCCTCAAGTACCCTCGTCCATAATCATCTGCCCGCTTTTACTTCCCTGACAAATAACTTCGCAAGTTTGTTTTTCAGATTTATTCCCTCTAAGAGGCCCCTGAATGGGAGGCGTTAAGTTTTAGCTGGATTTCTCAAGTGCACTCTTACCAAATTTCTCCTTTATTGCGCAAAGTTAAATAGATAAATACCAAAGGTCTGGGAGGGAATGTGTTTACAGAAGTAAAGGAATGGCAGCTTTAACTGCTGGAACACAGATAATCTGCGACTAAAATACTCTAAAGGTAATTTTTATGTAATATACAGAAAGTGTTTTTCATGAACTGTGCGATAAAGTACGCCACCATTCAAGGTCGCCAATAGCTGAGTCTCTTTTGTGTCAGTTTTAATCGCCGATTCAGTCTAGGCCCATAGCCTCTGAGATCGGATAAGATCGGTAGCCTATATGTCAGTGATTGGACGCCTACTGCGCTAATAGCTTTTTCGGCCCAGAGTAGTCCAACCACGATCGCCCTCATTGGATTTTAATTGTTTATTTTCGATTAGGAGTGAGAGGCTTTCACTCTGTTTGAAGGGTTTCTGTCGGCTATGAGCCTATAGTAGACTGGATTATTGACGGCAATTCTTACGGCGACGAATAATCCACATGTTCGCACATGTGAATTAGTAAACCTTCTTGGTTTAATAAATGACTTAAATGACTGAGCAAAGTGACTTAAGATCTTAAAATGTTGCGCTTTCAAAATGTTTGATTCTTTCTTGGTCGAAAAGAGAAAGAAAGGCCCAACGATTTGATTCATCATATAATTAAAACTATACTGAATCTGGCTCATTGGTTGAAGGAAATCATCTTGATGTGATCTACTATTAGTTTACGAAATTCTAAGCAGTTTAAGTTCAACACGCTTTCCCCTCAATATTGGCAATACAGTCCAGGTCCAAACCCTCAGATCAGATAAAAATGGTATGTCAGTGATTAGACGCCTACTTCCCTAATCGGTTTCATGGCCTAGCACCCGGCGTTCTAATGGGAATATAGTGACATTTTGCAGTCTTAATGGAATTATAATGGCACTTTGCGGTTTGAGGCGAGAGGCTTTCCCTCAGTTTGAAGGGACTCTCTCAACTTTGGGCCTAGACTGAATAACGGAATTCTTGAATGTCCCGGCGCTCCGGTTGTCAGGCAGGTGATGTATGATTCATGCTTTGTTCATGGCGGATACGTCAGGTGGATAATAACACAGATATCCAGGCTCCTCGTGACATACATGTATAATTGTAGGACTAAATGAACCTCTAATTACCCACCACTGGCAGACAAAGCTACCGTTAAACAAACTATGTCCCAAACTGCCAGCACATTATCATTACACGATGTCTTACCAAAGGTACTTTGATGAGTGTGTGGGTGTGTTTGTGTAAGGATCGTTTCTATGTATATGCTTTTTATTCAATAAACATTTACAGGAATAGGACAATGAGCTTATGCAAGCATCAGGAATAGTTAATAAATAATAGGAACAATGGTAATCGATCTCCTCTACACATACTAGACTAGACTATGTGACAATTCGCCAGGTGAGTACAGTACAACCCCAACCCTCACTATTACGGACAACCTCACAACTATAGGCTTGACTTCTCTGACGTTTTTACCCTCTGCAGTTGTTGCGGTTTCATTCTGCAGCGCATTCGCAATCTGAAGATAATATCAAATGGGGCTAGTCAGAGGAGAGTCCTGGGATCGTACAGCATAGATTCTTTATGATAATTAATATATGACAATACAACCGCACATTAGCCGCAATAAGCACACGGTCTGGTGGATCCCTGCCTTATTAAGTTATAACTTAGTGATTGAGTATAGGGGTAAGATTTTCAGAAAATGTACAATTGGCAGCTGTACACATTTAGTATATTCTGCTAAATTAGGCTGCAATTTGTTCAATACTAGGTAAATTCGAATATATTTGGCATTGCATTGATTCTAGCAAACTGTTTGGCTAGGTTGAACTGTATTTTGAACTTTATTTTCGCCTGAAATTCGGGTTATTTGAGAGGATTGTTGAAGGTGAATTGTACATTTTCTGAAAATCTGACCAATCGGTTTGTTTGCAGGTAAATGTTGTACTGTGCTGAGAGTCTCCTGGAGAGACTGTAGACCCCCGTCTGTCTAATAACAACCCTCTATAATAACCCTACTGCTGTACATCCATCATACACCTTGCCACCCCACCTATATCATAATTACTCATTATAATTAGTATAGAGAGACTACATTAGTCAGAGGCCATGCTTTGACTACGCTTCTAATGGAGCAATTAACACGTATGATGAAAAGAAATCTTGGAAGGTAATTAGCACTTTTAGGCTCATTAGCGACTATATGATCTGTCCATGACTAGAGCCTAATTTCATACAATCAAGAAATAATTATACATACATTTGTCTCCTTTATTATGCTTAATAAGACACAATGGAATCTCATGGGAGAAGGTAATGCTATGTTTCTATGGCGGTATTGTGGTGCTTTCTAAGAAGGTAGGACGAGGTATTGTCTATAGGCGTGTGAAAACAGCTATAATATGGTGTACTAACGTCACCACAGTTCGCCCCTTTCAATAGTGGATTCTAAAAAATACACTCTAGGTCCAAACCCTCAGATCAGATAAGAATGATATGTCAGTCAGCCTACCTCGCTAATCGGTTTCTTGTCCTAGAACTCGGCGTTTTAATGGGAATATGATGACATATTGCGGTCTTAATGGAATTATAATGACTCTTTGCGGTTTGAGGCGAGAGGCTTTCCCTTCGTTTGAAGGGATTCTCTAAAGTTTGGGCCTAGACTGAATAGCAATTACAGTGCCGGTGTTTGTACTGCAAGTGGACATCACTCAACTTTACTGATACTCACCCCTCCAATACACTCACAACATTTATCCTCATTAAAAGTTTACTTAATATTGCTTCTCCTTTTCTATTTCTACTTCCCATAGCGCTTCCTCCTGTTCCCTTTCTTTTGTTTCTCCTTCTGTTTCTCGTTCCCTTTTCCCTAAATACCGGGTTATTATTCAAGTTGAGGGATTTTACATCTAGATATTAGAGATGCTCAATGCCCTCTTGTGGGTTCATTTTGTTTTGACATTTATATTATTTGCTAATCCTGTTATATCTATTCTGTGTTGCTTCCACGAAGTGCTTTCTCTAAATTTTTGTTTATTTCTCTGTTCGTTATTGAACTGTTTTTTTCCGACTCAAAGTCTTTCCCCACACTTTAGATTTATTTTCTACGATCAGTTTAAGCTTCTGACTCAATCTGACATCCTTGAGTCTGTATTCTATTTCTATTCTATTGAATATTATATAATATTCATGAAACATATTCACATGAATATATTGCACTCATTCTTTTTTGTCACTATATATCGTCTCCCCTCCTGTCCTTTCTTTCCTTCTCCTCCTTTATTATTTTCCTCCTTCCTTTCTTATGCCGGGCCAACACATTCAAGAACTCAGGACCGAATTGGCCTTTAGAAAATTCGTAAGAATTCAAAATCATTCTTAATAAGAAACATACTAGTGTTCGGTAATGTGTGGGCTTTCTTAGGAGGAAACCTCCAATTCATATACCAAATCGTAGGTTCTTACGACAATTCATAGGCAATATTTTGGACTTTTTCGTGAGTTCCCAATTCGTACGAATTGCGAGTTCTTGAATGTGTGGGCCCGGCTTTAGCCTCATCCCCCTCCGACACTCCCCCCCCCCCCCCCACCTAGTCTTCCTTACCCACGAGCCTTAATTTCGCTTACCTCAGATATAGGTATCTTATGTTGATATGTACTCTGTCTTACTGATTTAGGAGATTGAGTCAACATTGACTTTGGCAGGTTGGTAGAGAAGTGTAGGCAATGTAAGTGTATGAGTCGGGGCCCCGTAATATGTGTGCATATGGAAGTCTGATCAACTATACGAGTAGTAATTGGCCAGAAGAGAGATAAATTATTTATCCATTTACTATGTTTATAGTACAGGTTATATATGATTATTACAATGACTCAAACATAGTAAATGTAGATGTGATAAATTCGAGTTTACTGGTACTTCCAATAAGTAATTGTTTTGTTTGTTATAAGAAAAAATAATTCGATTTATCATATACACTATGCCATATTATGTCGTTATCCTTTCTCAATTAGATTGATGCTATTGTTAGAAATAATTATCAATTTAGGCTTGGGATAGAGACCCAACATTAATCCAATAAAAAATCATTGGTATATATTTTATTATCCTGAATCAAGGAATTCAGAGGATATAAATAATGTGCATCATATTTCAGTGTACTTCTTATCAGGTCTAACTCATATAAAACAACCTTGTGAAGGGGGAAATGGTTTTCATTATAGTGTTAGTGGGGGAACTCCCCGTCCCTCTCTGTAACCGCCCCTGTGAGCTATAGGTTATCATAACCCAGTGGGCAATGTTTGTATTATAAACACTACTAGAATGATATGTGAATACTTAGATGAACAGTAGTAAATCAGGTGCTGGGGGGAGGCTGACTGGTTGACCTTAGGGGTAAAATGACTTTTTAAATGGAACTTCTATTATAATATATTTAAAAACTTATTTGGTATGACACAAGTCATTCTTATGGAATGTGTCTATAGAGCTTTCAATTCGGACTTGGGGTAAATTTAATCTGTTGGTGTAATATTAATCTCTCTCTAGCTCGAAATATTTGTTTTTATCAGTTCAATAAGGGCTTTATTATCACTATTTTCTATGAATATTGGAGAAAAAATTTTAAAAAAAAGAAAAAAAGTTGTGTGCAAATACTTGATGCAGCTGGCAAATGCCTTGGAAATGTATTATTTTTCTATACATAAGTGTCGTCAGGCGACCTTATCACAGTTAAAATTGTGTAGTGAGGTGATAACATAAGAATTATACCACCTGTTTATTTATATCATCTTGATTCGAGTAACTTTAAATACTTTCATTGATCTTTAAAAACTTAAATCACTATTAATAATTATGTTGTATATTTTACCTTTTTCACTTGAGCAGCATGAGATTACTATGTTCGCATGGAAATGTTCTCAATAAAATTTCTTTAAAAAAAAAAAATGCCGAAATTATTTATGCCTAGTTATAAAGGTAACCCGTTTAATTTAATTTACATATTTTCCATGGAATGGTAAAGGTTTATGATAAGTAGAAAATACCCAAGAAATAAAAATCAAATCACAGATTAGACAAGACTTTAAGATGTAGGTCGGCACACCCTCCAGCAGTACCCAAAATAACAAGGCCTCAATCAATTCTCTTGAGATAATGAACTTATGATAAAAACACTCTTTAGAAATTATCAAAAGTTGATGAGAAATTATTGGGAGTAATGCAGGAGGCTGGAAGCTATTTGATGAGCCTGCTTGCCGCCAGGTACGCTAATGAGTCATAGTTAGGGCAGGTTACTACCACACGTGGTTTCTGATGCAAGACTCACCTAAATTTATCTCTGGATAAAGATGTTTGTGGTATTGAGTCATAACTTGTGGATGGGGGAATATTCTGGTGATGAATAATAGAACTGGGGAGGATTTATGGATTTATCTCATAAAGTCTCTGCTACAGTTGGTTTGCACCGACCTGGACATGTTTTAGAAAAGACTAAACTAGATTAAATGTTAAGCCTTGTTACTAGCTTTCCCGGCCCTGGAGTAGGCCACCCAATTGGATTTGAAAACCATGTATGTATAAGATAAGTCAATGAAATAGTTTGCTGGTAAGAAATATTTTGTCACAGAACGTCCCCTGAAAACATACATCATGCCTGGGAAAAGCTTAATGTGAGTGTTCGGTTTGGAGCGAAAGGCTTTCCCTCAGTTTGGAGGAACTCTCTCAATTCTGAACCTACACTGAATTGCACAACTGGTGATTTTACTGTATAACTTTGATCACATTCAGTCAGTATTGTCTTGTTCCATGGGCAGGGCGTGTGGATTATAAATATTGGATGGGTTATTGAAGGCGGGATATTGGGTGGAACAGGTAGGCCTACTATAGAGCAGTTGTGATTATGTCATTTTAAATCTCAATATTTGATTCATACAATTCCAATCGTGCAATTAATTGCAAGACAAATGCACCATGTCAAATTAGATATATTATTTACGCATTGGATCTGTTGTGGCGTTATCGCATATGGTTTATTTTTTAACTATTAACTAGTTGATTTCAATCGTTAACGACTGAAACCAACGAGTTAGTTAACATGTATGTATAGTTAACACCCGGCGTTCTACCACAACTGCTTTGTGGTATATTCCACATGTGCTGTCAGATTACAGGACGTGTTGCCCTGGAGAAGTGGATTCCCTATTATGACGTCACGATGAGGTGCTCCTGATACAGAGTCAGGGGGTTTCCTGCCTGATTTAGTTTGGTATTAATTCCCTGATTAAATTCAAGACACTGTGGTCGTGGGATTGCACCTCTATGTATTTCATGTTTGCCCATGATAGAAGGATCTGCCGTCTATATATATAGAGAATTTTTATTCAGTAAATAAATCTTACAGAATTGGATGAATACATCTACGGATAGATCTTCCAGTAAGCCCGGAAACAAAGTTGGGAAATGAAAGTTTAAACAACAATTTGTCTTCGGTATTAGACACATCAATCATAGTATAAGAGTATTACATCATGTTACTTATTAAACCTTAGGTTTTTACATTTACAGCAAAGTAAGTACCTAAGTTTTGTTGCGCACATTACTTGTATGGAATTTTTGTGATAATTCGCATAAGTCTATTCTTAATCATGATGCAATTTGTTTATTTCTACCATTGATAGTGATGCTATAATGGTAACACAATTAATAATGGGAGCTTATTCTAGGGAACTATGTTATTCGATGGTATATTCCATCCTAAAGAGATTTCAAACAATCCCATACACCTTCTAGGTTACCATGAGCTGTGGCTGGCACAACTGCCCTATCACAAACTCAATCCCTCCTCAGTGATTTTGTGAAGGGAGTTAATGTTATGCATTGTGAAGTATTAACATCGCTAGGAACAGGTTCTCAGATTGTCATCTGTCCTGCAGGGATTGTGGCGATCAATGTGGATACAATGGCGTCCTGTTTCATGCACGCCCCCTCCAGGCTTTACACGCAATTGGTGAGAATTAATCTAGTAAGCGAGAAGTGGCGGTTGTGGGTCAGATTTTCAGAAAATGTACAATTGGCAGCTGTACACATTTAGGAAATTCTGCTAAATTAGGTTGAAAAATGATGAATACCGGGTATATCTGAGTATATTTGGTATTGCATCGATTTATAGTATCAGTTCTGTTATGTTAAACTGCATTTTGAAGCTCATTTTTGTTTTAAATGTGGGTTATTGGAGAGGATTGGTGAAGAGGAATTGTACATTTTCTAAAAATCTGACCCATGTGCAGGAGGAGCTGTTAAAGGATGCCACCCTACTGGCTGCAGCCTGTTTTACATGGCTGTACAGGTTATAGGTCCGCTTTCTCACCTTGTGCCTGGGCTGCTGAGAAGGGTAGAAGGTAGCTATATACATGGGTCAGATTTTCTGAAAATGTACCATTAGCAGCTGTTCACATTTAGTCAATTCTGCTTAATTAGGCTGCAATTTGGTCAATACTAGCTAAATTCGAGTATATTCTGCACTGCATCGATCCTAGCAATCTATTTGGTTACGTTGAACTGAATTTTGATATAATATTGATGCAAGTCAATAGTGAACTTTATTTTCGTCTGAAATTTGGGTTATTTGAGATAATTGGTGAAGGTGAATTGTACATTTTCTCAAAATCTGACCCGTATTTAGGTCTGTGGTCTGACCAAATATGTAAATTGGGTGTTGCCATGTTTGTGAAGCTGGATTTTGGGACATAGCTAGGATTATTACAAATATAATTAGTATGTAAAAGTCATGTATCTGTGGGTTGGAATTGGCTGGAGATTGGTGCTAATAAACACATGCTTATTACATGTGAGAGTTGCTGAACATGGCATGCTGAACAAGTCGTGCTTTAAGGGTGGTCTCCACTGGCTGCGGTAAGCCTTGCGGTAAGTGCGGTAAGCCTTGCGGTAAGCCTTGCGATGGTTTGTGCTGGTTCTGTAGGTGGAGAGGAATGATGAGGTCCTGCCTACATGGATCACTGGCCATGTAGGCAGGTCCTCGCCTCTCCTCACCATCACAGCACCAACGCAAAGCTTACCGCAGAGCTTGCCGCAGCCAGTGGAGACCACCTTTTACTTAATTCTTGCTGCTATGTGCCATTGCCGTGATTAAAATGGCAGTAATATCGACTCGCTGGATTAGTATCGGGTTAAACTGAAGCAACTGTTTATTTCTTGGTAATTTGCTTCTTTTATAACTAGTAATCAATATAGAAGTTTCTGTGATGTGGTGTAGTGAGCTGTTAGTCATGCCCCCCAACTCCCCCCCCCCCTCCCCCCCCCCCCCCACCCACCACACTCCCCACACTATTAGCCACAACCCTAAAGCCCTACCTAACACACTAGAGCTGTGAATGGCTGATGGCTTCCATGATGAAGTGGTTATTTGTTCTGCAGGGAGAGAAGTTATTATTTGTGTAGGAGGAGGAGGGAGATGGGAGCACTCATTGAGGGCAATCAGGCCCGGGGCACCACCACTGGCAGTCAGCTAGCTGGGCCCTGCCTCACGCCCGTCTACCACTGCATGGCTTTACTCCATGCCAGGCAATTGGGTCATATTTTCAGAAAATGTACAATTAGCACCTGTACATATTTAGTAAGTTCTGCTAAATAAGGCTGAAATTTGGTCAATACTAGGTACATGTGGGTATATTCGGTATAAGATTGAATCTAGCAATCTGTTTGGTTAGGTTGAACTGTATTTTGAACTTTATTTTCGTCTGAGATTTGGATTATTTGAGAAGATTGGTGAAGGTGAATTGTACATTTTCTGAAAATCTGACCCACTTACAGAATCTTGGCGATTTAAACAAATAAAGAATTGAATTTAAACGTTAATTTCATTTAGAATATTTTCACAAAAAGTCCAAGGGTTTAAAAAGAACCAAATAGAATTAAAATGTTGTAATATGTTTAGGAACGTGCTTTTAACAATTGTTTAGTAGCTCTCGGTATGTATACAAGCTGTGAAACTTGCCAATAAAATTGTAACTGTCTGAACACTTCCTAACAGCTCTTGGTTGTTGTTTATGAGATAGGTTCCCTTTACATGACTTTTACTATTTCTGTTACATAGATCATGTGAATCAAACACTCTAAACAATTATAACGTACAATTAGTTTCCCGACCAGCATCCATTATACCGAATGTCCCGACTTGATTCCAGTTTCCTGCAACTCAATTTTGTGGGGAAGTTTGGGAAAGGAGTACATTTCCCTGAGAATTAAACCAAATAGAAGAAAATTGAAGGAAAGTGTGGAGTAAAAAAGTCCTTGTGTTGGTGGTGAGTGGGAGCCAGAGTGGATGTGGAATTCATTCATCAAGTGTGACCCCAGCAGTAGCGCAGGGAGAAACAATGCACCAGCGGGTTCCCACTGTGGAGGTGTAGACTAGTAATACAGTCTAGGCCCAAAGTTGTGAGAGTCCCTTCAAACGAAGGGAATGCCTCTCGTATCAAACCACAAAGTGCCATTATAATTCCATTAAGACCGCAAAATGTCATTATATTCCCATTAAAACGCTGAGTTCTAGGCAGGGATACCGATTAATTAGCGAAGTAGGCTGACATACCGTTCTTATCTCATCTGAGGGTTTGGACCGAGAGTGAATAATCATAATTATAAGTCTCGGAGATGCAAGTCATCAGTATTTGTACTAAAATCGATATTTTTTAAAACTTCCCCAAATAGCAAACAATAACAAATCCACCGTTTATAACCAAACATTTTCAAATAATTCTCAAAATCAGATTTCCAAATTATCAAAATCTGATATATTTTTGGTCATCGATATGTTTATCTTTAATTCAGTTAAACTATTCGGGAAGTAGAGATCCTAAATAATAATAATTCACTCCTCTGTTTTTTATTTTTCGCCTGGCTCGGATTAGAAATGTTTCTATTAAAATAGCATAATTTCACTATAACTTAACAAAGTATTTGGTCAAGACATTTTGGTAAATGAATATATAACTTTGACGAAATATTGCTCCTCAATCATGTCTTTTCTCATATGATGCTCTGTAGTGCATTAGTTATATTAAACATTGATATAGTATACATGCTACAAGGGTCAGATTTTCAGAAAATGTACAATTTGCCTTCACCAATCCTCTTAAATAACCCACATTTAAGAAAAAAATGAGCTTCAAAATGCAGTTTAACATAACAGAACTGATACTTTAAATCAATGTGATACCAAATATACTCAGATATAGCCGGTATTCATCAATTCTCAGCCAAATTTAGCAGAATTTCCTCAATTTGTAGAGCTGCCAATTGTACATTTTCTGAAAATCTGACCCACATAATGACGCCGTTCGCTGTACTAGTAGGTTTGAGTCAGCCCGGTAGACGCACCGACCTCGGCGGACATCATACTTTTCCGTGACCTAGTTTCGTTACTATTTATACATATATCATAGATACTTCTAGACTTATTCCTTCTGAGTTGTGGAGTGTCGATAATAATCATTATAATAAGCTAACGTGACGGATACACGTTAGTTTTGATAACATTTTGTAGTGTTCAATCAGATAAGATCTTTGGTTTCTTCATGTTTTCTGAATATTCATTCCCAATTGATAAGGGTTTCGTTTATACACTGGTAGGTTTCTATTTCAAATAGTTAAACACTAATTCTCAAATTTACTATTAACGTGATATGTTTTATATTGTCCCTTATTTCTCATATTACTACAGTAGATCTATATAGAATGTTGTCTTTTTTCAGGTAAGCGATACCCTTTCTATATGGATTACGGTAACGGGGCTAGCACATCAAAGGTAAGTGACTAAAGTGCCGGCCTTGGAACTATGAGGCATGTCTTTATTGTGGTAGGGGGGGGGGGGGCGCTGGGGGAGGGGGCTTAAAATAAGGCTGTTACAATCGCTTCAGTTTCGTGATTTAAAATGAAGGATTGCAGAAGAAATCAATTTTTGACTATAGTATATTTTTTTTGAACATTTTGACATTAATATTCTCAGCT
Source organism: Sthenelais limicola (assembly GCA_942159475.1). NCBI lineage: Eukaryota > Metazoa > Annelida > Polychaeta > Phyllodocida > Sigalionidae > Sthenelais > Sthenelais limicola. Next base: position 30,538,076 of record OW804101.1, read on the forward strand.
TTGTCTCGCATACTTACTTTCTGAGAATAGCTGATCAATGAAGGGCAAGTCGTCCGAAAGCTCGTAAATAATAGATAATGAATATCACTACTTTTATTCATAATCCTGATGAATCTACTACGAATCCTCCCGCCTATATATAACCGATAAACACGTAGGCCTACCTATCTCTACCTCCCCCCCCCCCCCCTCTCTTACTTATTTTCTAGATGGGAATGCCACTAATTCTCTCATTTAGCATCAAAGATGACAATTCGTTGTGACATGATATGTAGGTTTCTATAAATAGATGGTATGAGACACTTACCTGTGTGACATGAACACGAGGGCAAGGCCGGTTACATGTCCTAATGATGAAATTCATTTGACATCTTTATTCAAACAAGAAATTATTTAATGTAATTATGCTTATCTTAAGATATTACATGTTGACTAGTTCATATGGGTCATATTTTCAGAAAATGTACATTTGAACTTCGCCAATCTTCTCAAATAACCACAATTTCAGACGTCAATTAAGTTCAAAATGCTATTCAACCTAACCAAACAGTTTGCTAGAATCGATGCAATGCTGAATATATTCCAATTTATTTAGTATTGGCCAAATTGCAGCTTGATTTAGCAGAATTTACTAAAATGTGAACAGCTGCCAATTGTACATTTTCTGAAAATCTGACCCATATATATGACTGCAGAAATATTATATTGTTATGCCCCAATAAGAGACACTGGATTGGATTGACGTAGGTAGGGTAGTTAGCTGTCCAGGTAGTGTACATGGTACAGCACCAGACATTGCAGACAATGTTGCAAGGTTGATTCAGTCTCTAGGCTCAGAGTCCACTGAGTCCCTCCAAACTAGGTGAAAGCCCCTCGCTCCTGACCGCAAAATGCCATTAGGTGACCTACTCCAGGGCCGGGAAAGTCATTAATTAGCGCATCACTGTCATACCAACCTATATCTAATCCGATATATCGGATTAGATATAGTCTTAGCCTAGCCTGGATTCCCACCGGGGCAGCTGTATGACCGTCTTTGTTACCAAGGGTCAAGACAGAAGCACCAAGATATATAGGGATTATGTAAAATATATAATAGGGGAGTTGCATAGCCGCCATTTTGAATCTTGATTCGCATTCAATTATGGGACTAATGGTACAGTGAAAAATCTACAGAAAACATGCTATGTTCAGCATGTAATAATTATCAATGTTCTAATGTCAATATGTATGTGTTATACATGTTTCCATGACACAAGACCCCATCTTTCCCATCATGCATTTCGTTTTCATATATCATTCATAAAGCTATGATATAGGTGAAAACATTCTTGCAATTTTCGATAAAAATGTTGCTAAATATTTATGTCAGATTTCATCAGAATCCATCCCAGCATGCATTGCAGTAGACATGCGCAGTGAGACATGCAAATCCCCTATTGTGTGATCTATTGCATGAAATCAGGCATGTAGCAAATCAGTTCACTCGGCTAATTCCTGAGGGAGAGAATGGGAATACTTGAGACCAGTCTAGGCCCCAACTTGAGAGAGTCCCTTCAAACGAAGGGAAAGTCTCTCGCCTCAAACCGCAAAGAGTCATTATAATTCCATTAATACCGCAGAATGTCATCATATTCCCATTAAAACCCCGAGTTCTAGGCCAGGAAACCGATTAATGAGGTAGGCTGACATACCATTCTTATCTGATCTGAGGGTTTGGACCTATAGAGTGAGACTGAGTTGTATTGGGTGTGTGGGCGGGCGTGCAGGGTGTAGTAGCAGTGTTAACTGTTTGTCACTCAACAATAAATAACTCCATATCGATCTAACCTGCTGGTCATTTACTGGTCAGCCTCTGCTGGCCTGGACGTGGAGAAACCAGTCTTATGGTCAGTGGCTACATCCGTACAGCCCTAGATTCAGTAGCAGTACATCTATTCCACACCCCTAATACTGAGTCTGTTATCGTCTAGTCGCTGTACGTGCTCTGAGACTGATATCAAGTAACTATTTAAAATACTTAACGCAGACATATTTTTATATGATTAGACAATTCGCTTAGTATAAGGCTTTTTCGTTGTCACAAATAACATGGAGACTAAAAGGGGCTTTATTTATCTAAACAGCGGGACACGATACATTTCAATCAGCTAAGCTTTCACATATGGGTCAGATTTTCGGAAATTGTACAATTGGCAGCTCTACACATTTAGGAAATTCTCCTAAATTAGGCTGAAAAATGATGAATACTGGGTATATCTGAGTATATTTGGTATCACATTGTCTTAAAGTATCAGTTCTGTTATGTTAAACTACATTTTGAAGCTGATTTTTTGTCTTAAATGTGGGTTATTTGAGAGGATTGGTGAAGGCGAATTGTACATTTTCTGAAAATCTTACCCATATCCAGATTCAGGAATGAAGATGATACACTAATAAAAAGCCAAGGGGAAACAGCGGTATTTCATTATACGGAGGAACACCGGATCAATATCAATAATGGATATAGAAGCAGTAGAAACAAAAACAAAGATATTTCCAGGATGTGGCCCTTATCCAGTTTTACGTTGAAAGTTTTTGTTTTAATAACCGATTTCAAATCCACAAAATTAAAAAGGATAGCGCAATATATTGTGTTCAAAAAATAAAGTTTAAAACAATGGTCTCACTTGGTGTGTATAGACTGTATGGTTGGTGTGGCGTCGTGCCGGGCTGTATATGGGTCAGATTTTCAGAAAATGTACAATTGACAGCTGTACACATTTAGTAAATTCTTCAAAATTAGGCTGTAATTTGGTCAATACTAGGTAAATTCGAGTATATTCGGCATTGCATTGATTCTAGCAATCTGTTTGGTTAGGTTGAAATGTATTTTGAACTTTATTTTCGTCTACAATGTAGGTTATTTGAGAAGATTGGCGAAGTTGAATTGTACATTTTCTGAAAATCTCACCTATATAGGGTGCAGGGAAACGCAAGGGTCACTTACTCACTGTAGGAGCAATAGAAGCTGTACTCGTAGTGTGGAATTACCAGTCACTCTGTGATTGATCATATCCATGGGGAGAAAGGCATTTTGAACAGCAAAATACACATGGATTTCTCCCAGCGGGTAATGTCCAGTGCCGCCTTGGCAAGGCATCTCAAGGCCCAGGGTTGTGGAAGTGTCTGAGCCTCTAGTATAAAGCGATTGCAGGATTATGTACAATTCATTTGATTTTTTCTCATAAATTAAGGAGTTATATAATGAATACATTGTATGCGGTGCGGGAGCAGTTAAATAACGCTTGGTATGATGATGAAATTACCTTGGTATGAAGAAGAAGACTTCCTCCTCCTCCTCTTCCTCTTCCTCCTCCTCCTTCTCCTCCTCCTCCTCCCCCTCCTCCTCTCCCTCCTCCTCCCCCTCCTCCTCTCCCTCCTCCTCTCCCTCCTCCTCTCCCTTCACCTCTTCCTCTTCCTCCTCCTCCTCCTCCTTCTCCTCCTCCTCCTCCCCCTCCTCCTCCCCCTCCTCCTCTCCCTCCTCCTCTCCCTTCACCTCCTCCTCTTCCTCTTCCTCTTCTTCTTCTTCCTCCTCCTCCTCCTCTCCCTTCACCTTCTCTTCCTTTTCTTCCTCCTCCTCCCTCTCCCTTCACCTTCTCCTCCTCCTCCCACTCCTCCCTCTGTTCCTGTTATACCACAATTTCGACTTAGATTTAATAAGATTGATTAGAAATTAAATTATTTTACGACAAAGCCTATCAACTGTACTATAGATAGCATTACCCAATTCTTCCATGATTTTCCCTATCGCTGTAAACTGGAGGACCTCTCTGAGATGTGATGGACTGTTTTTAAAAAGAAAGATGTTGACCCTGTTTCTTTAGATCCTTTCCTAGATGTTTTTCCCCAGTGAGGGTGTATTTAACTTATTTAATTTAACTTAAATTTTAAGTGGAAGGTGAGGGTATAGAGATGGCATCTGTCACTTGTGTTGGGCGAGGGGGAGGGGGGGGGGTAAAAAACATCTCATGTAAACATTAGCTTGTGGGTGGGGGGTGGAGCAGGGGCAGGGGCGGGGCTGAGAGGCAAGTGCCGGGAGTTGGGGTGGGTGGGGGCGGGGGGCAGGGGCGGGGCTGAGAGGCAAGTGCCGGGGGGGGGGGGGGGGCAGGCAGGTAGTTAGCCCGGGATTGATGGGGTGTGGAAATGGAGGGAATGTGTAGTAGCGAGTTGATGTGGGAGGAATGGGAGGAGGCGGTGACGGGGTGGAAGAGGGCCAGATTCCTGGGCTGGAGAAGAAGCTGCATGGTGCATGCTACATGTAAAATAAAAACACGGGTTTTTAAAACAAAAAATATATAAAAGGAGGAGGTCTGCCAGAAGCATAGGGTCGCTGGAGGAGAACCAAATGTAGGCGTTGAAGGCGCTATTGGATGTATTTAGCTCTGTTAGTACTAGACTGTTACAGACATGTCTGGCGGTCCGGGGGTCACTCCATTAGCACCGGACTAATATTTTAGACCAGAAACACTTCGAAAAAAGGGCATTCAACTGCAGTAGGTGAAATCCTAGACGTTGTTTGGCCATATAATTACACCACATTACTATCTATATCTAAGACTGTAATATAGTGAGTTAATAATGTCATCGATGGGAGGATGGATTAAGTAAGCGTAAAGCGGTCAATAGATGAAGTTATGCGGGGGAGAAACATGCAGGAATACAATACTATATGGGTCAGATTTTCAGAAAATGTACAATTGGCAGCTGTACACATTTAACAAATTATGCTAAATTAGACTGGAAGTTGGTCAATACTAGGTAAATTCGAGTATATTTGGCATTGCATTGATTCTAGCAATCTGCTTGGTTAATTTGAACTATATTTTGAGAATTATTTTTGTCTTAAATCTGCGTTATTTGATAGGATTGGTGAAGGTCAATTGTACATTTTCTGAAAATCTGACTCTTATAGGAGGAGGTGGACAGTGAGCTGAGGTTAGGGTGGCAGGAGGGTAATAAAGTGTTGGTGGGCAGGGATGAGGGTGGTGTAGATATGGGGGGTGGGTGGGTGAGTAATGGTAGCCAGGCCTACTTGTACATGTAGCTGATAACCCGGCCACATAACTCCACAATATGAGCATTTCATGAGGCGCTCCGTCTACTGCCCCTGCCTCCACACGTGTGAGCACTTGACCAAGGGGAGGGAGCCAAATGAGATGGAATCTATATGTGATGTGTTTCAGAAAAATGAGTCATAAGTCACAAAATTGATATTTTTCTAAGTGTTTTTTTTTACAAGATCACATTATTGGAATGTTCTAATTTTGTTTAGGGTTCATCACTTATAGCTATATATATCGATGTATCAAATTTCAGGACAATCAACATAATATATCCTTTCGTTTTAAAGGTCCTCATATGGACTACATTTAGTTACTGTTTATTGACCCCCAGAAATATTGTAAACTTTTTTTTTCAAAAACGAAAATATCAAACTTAAAATCTAGAAATACTTATTAGATTATTAGACTGTTTACTATCATTGGAATCAGCTTGATCTCATCTTTTCAAATATAATGATATCTCAAAATCTATTTTTTGCGACTTATGACTCATTTTTCTGAAACACATCACATATATGAGGGAAATCTATATAAATCGGCCCAGTCTAGGTACAAAGATGGGAGAATCCCTTCAAACGAAGGGAAAGCTTCTCGCCTCAAACCGCAAAGTGCCATTATAATTTAATTAAGGCCGCAAAATGTCATTATATTCCCATTAAAACGCCGAGTCTTAGGCGAGGAGACCGATTAGCGAAGCATGCTGACATACCATTCTTATCTTATCTTATCTTATCTTATCGGACCGAGACTGGGCCGAAATTATTTTTAAGAATTAGAAGATCACAAACTACCCTTGTGCAACCTGCTGTTGATTTAATTGTTAGAAGAACCATTATTACCCTGTGGTCAGGTAGAACTGTTATTCAATTTTCCTTGAAAAAGACGTTTCCACTCATGACTCTAGTCTAGAAACACATCTATTATTTGTTGGTCGTTTGAATAAGCAATTTTAATTGCTAATAATTAATACTTTATTTTATGCAGAGATGATTAATTGATTGAAAAATTATTTTTTACTCTGTTTCACACATTACAATATCTACAGATGTTTTTCTCAGCGGATACAGGTTTTTTAAGATGTTTATTCAGCAAAGACATCATGAGTAGTACATTTTATTTCAGTCAAGGCGAATAGAGATTCAATGTGATACCAACACCTTTAAGATGAATGAGAATGAATGAAGATGGACTTTGTCCCTTGTTTGAGGTTATAGATGTGATATCAGCGCACTGCGAGCTAATAAACCTCAACGCTAATACTGCAAACGTATTAATGTCGCACAGGATTTATTTTCGCTATTTTAGTGCACCCACCCTTGTGCGCGAAAATAAATCCTGCGCGAAAGGTATAATTATTGCATAAACAAGGTGAGAGACTTCCTTGCTGCGCGAATTTAAATCCGCGCGAAAAGGTGTCCAAGTACTTAGTGCGCGAACATTTATCTGCGCGAAAATAAATACGTTCACAGTATATGAGGGATGACAATAATGAAAGAAGCTTAATAACGCCGTCATTCTCTACCTGGGTTAGATTTTCAGAAAATATACAATTCGCAGCTGTATACATTGAGTAAATTCTGCTAAATTAGGCTGAAATTTGGTCAATACTAGGTAAATTCGAGTATATTCGGCATGGCATTGATTTTAGCAATCAGTTTGGTTAGGTTAAACTGTATTTTGAACTTTATTTTCGTCTGAAATTTGGGTTATTTGAGAAGATTGGCGAAATTGAATTGTACATTTTCTGAAAATCTGACCCACCTGCATGTTCAAATGGATGTTCTACCCATCACCAGGAGGAGGGGTCAAGGTCAAATAGGGAGGATGTTTCTCACTAATGTTATCAGTGACCTTCACATGACGCAGGTCTGTATACGCCAGCCCTGGTAGTAGCTAAACTCCCCTCTTATCTATCATACTTGACTGAGATAAGCAAAAAACATGTTTGTACTGGGAACTACAGAACCTCGATCCCTTCCTCCTGGTCGGCCCCACAGACATACTGCTGAGACGAGACCCATGGATAGTGCTTCGGTTCATCGCCAAGAGAAACTCGCCTTAGAATTTTGCTTTACATATGGGTCAGATTTTCAGAAAATGTACAATTGGCAGCTCTACACATTTAGGAAATTCTACTAAATTACACTAAAAAATGATGAATACCAGGTAAATATGAGTATATTTGGTGTCGCATTGATTTAAAGAATCAGTTCTGTATTGTTAAACTGCATTTTGAAGCTCATTTTTGTCTTAAATGTGGGTTATTTGAGAGGATTGGTGAAGGCGAATTGTACATTTTCTGAAGATCTGACCCATTTATCAAACCTAAATATAAAAACAGCACTCAAGGTTAAAGTAAAGTGAATAGAGAGCGTTCCATGCTGATAACTGTTTTGACCTATGTATCATCGGGAGGGGAAAAGGTCACATAACGAGCACGTGTAGCTCAGCGATACAATGCCGCTTCCTTGTAAACTCGTTGATCTCACGAATCACTCACGGTCACATATTAAGTGAATAGCTCAACACTTTATTATCTATTTTACACCTCAGAGTAATTTCTATTACTCGCTCTAGGTCCAAACCCTCAGATCAGATAAGAATGGTATGTCAGCCTGCTTCGCTAGTCCGTCTCCTCGCCTAAGACTCGGCGTTTTAATGGGAATATAATGACATTTTGCGGTCTTCATGGAATTATGATGGCACTTTGCGGTTTGAGGCGAGAGGCTTTCCCTTCGTTTGAAGGGACTCTCTCAACTTTGGGCCTAGACTGTACTTAGAGCCCACATATTTATTCTAGACAGAATTTGTTTAATCTAACAGATACGTACAGAACTATAATTATACCCATGTTACCTTATAGTAAGTAACCTCCCCGACCCCCCTTCCACGAATCCTTACATATGGATCAACAAAAAAGATTCTTCCTAGTTCTGGTGACCTTTGATCTTCGGTTTTGGCATGTTCCTCCACCTACTTCACCACCTTCTCCACCTTTTGTAGACTTTTAGTATGTTAATAAGGGGCACTGAAAGTACCCGAACCCGTTGAAAAACCTTTTATTGCAATGTGTTCTAGGTTGAACCTTATTTCTACAGGAGTATTCCCAATAACCCACAACTGTTTGAGGCATTGTGTTATGTGCCTATACATCGTCCCTCCCATGCAACCCAGGCACATGCAACATTAATGTTGAGATCTGGTGAGGATGAATTCAGGTGCTTGGCTGAGACGACACTTTGTACCTTGTGGGGCACACCCGGGTATGGGTCAGGTTTTCAGAAAATGTACAATTTGCCTTCCCCAATCCTCTTAAATAACCCACATTTAAGACGACAATGAGCTTCAAAATGCACTTTAACATAACAGAACTGATACTTTAAATCAATGCGACACTGAATATATACCCAGTATCCATCATTTTCTAGCCTAATTTAGCAGAGTTTCCTAAGTGTGTACCGCTGCCAATTGTACATTTTCTGAAAATCTTACCCATATAAGTTAAGTCACAGGCAGCGAGGCAAATGTTTGGCGAGGTTGACTGGGGAACGCTTGTGGAAAAACGTCAGCAAAACAATTTTACTTGCCTTAAATAATTTCATTTCTTTTGGGGCTTGAGTTGATAGTAATGTCCATACTTGTCATTTTTCCCGTTCATCTTATAGCTATATTTTAAAAGCGTACTTCAAGATGTGTGCCTTTTCAACTAAGCGAGAAAAACTTGATGTTTATTGCACCAACTGCCAAATGAAAGACATTATCCCACATAAATAATTATATCCACAGGAGACGGTGTTTACTTATCCCCATGCATGTCTTAACCATAGCACACTTCGGATGCAGTCTAGGCCCAAACTTGAGAGAGTCCCTTCAAACGAAGGGAAAGCCTCTCACCTCAAACCGGAAAGAGTCATTATAATTCCATTAAGACTGCAAAATGTCATTATATTCCCATTAAAACGCTGAGTTCTAGGACAAGAAACCGATTAGCAAAGCAGGCTGATATACCATCCTTATTGATCTGAGGGTTTGGACCTAGAGTGGATGGCACTTTGCGCAATATTCCTAGGAATGCATTTAGTGGGAAATGAAATCTTCCTATTCAATACAATAAACTAGTTCTTACAAGGTGACTGAACTCCTGCTAAGAGGTGTCTGCTGGTCCCTGTGAGGAGGCTTGGGTATATCAAATATGCAGATAGAGCGCCCTGGCTGTCACACCTCTTACTTATTAGTACACTGTAGGGATAAATCAGTGTAATACCCACCGGGGAGGAGTCGAATATAAAGGACAGAGTTTGTCCCCACTTTACTGGAGGGGTTAAGTCCATAGCACCCTTTGTTCAACTTCATACAATATTAAAACAGGTTTCAGTGTCGCATTCAATGGATGTCACCATTAACTCTGACTAGAAAATATCTTTTCTGACTTTATACTTGACTTATATTTTCTTGCTTTGAATCTTATTTCCATCGTAGTTGGCTCTTGTTAAGTTTCAATATGAATACATATGATGATACATATAACATTGGAACGTAAATTATTTAATGTTCAAGTGCACTGCAGTTATTTACCCTGACTTTGGATCAGAACCGATTTTCCATGTCAAATAGGCCTATGCTTCAATATATTATTTAATGATTTACCCTTTTTACCTAATCTGAGACAAAAAATATGAAAAATTAGCTTGTTATTTACTCAATGTGATGCGGTAGGTGTCATATAAATCGCCAGAGATAGCATCATAAACTGTCTAAAATGGAAAAAAAATCCTAAAAAAAAGTTCTTGTGTAAAAGACATTTGAAAAATACAACTTTAGCGACTTATAACTCATTCAATTTGGCAAATGCATGTATTTTACCCCACCTCTAACATGTGAATGCTTCATTATAATACATGTATTTTACCCCACACCTAACATGTGAATGCTTCATTATAATACATGTATTTTACCCCACACCTAACATGTGAATGCTTCATTATAATACATGTATTTTACCCCACACCTAACATGTGAATGCTTCATTATAATACATGTATTTTACCCCACATCTAACATGTGAATGCTTCATTATAATACATGTATTTTACCCCACATCTAACATGTGAATGCTTCATTATAATACATGTATTTTACCCCACACCTAACATGTGAATGCTTCATTATAATACATGTATTTTACCCCACATCTAACATGTGAATGCTTCATTATAATACATGTATTTTACCCCACATCTAACATGTGAATGCTTCATTATAATACATGTATTTTACCCCACATCTAACATGTGAATGCTTCATTATAATACATGTATTTTACCCCACACCTAACATGTGAATGCTTCATTATAATACATGTATTTTACCCCACACCTAACATGTGAATGCTTCATTATAATACATGTATTTTACCCCACACCTAACATGTGAATGCTTCATTATAATACATGTATTTTACCCCACACCTAACATGTGAATGCTTCATTATAATACATGTATTTTACCCCACACCTAACATGTGAATGCTTCATTATAATACATGTATTTTACCCCACATCTAACATGTGAATGCTTCATTATAATACATGTATTTAACCCCACATCTAACATGTGAATGCTTCATTATAATACATGTATTTTACCCCACATCTAACATGTGAATGCTTCATTATAATACATGTATTTTACCCCACATCTAACATGTGAATGCTTCATTATAATACATGTATTTAACCCCACATCTAACATGTGAATGCTTCATTATAATACATGTATTTTACCCCACATCTAACATGTGAATGCTTCATTATAATACATGTATTTTACCCCACACCTAACATGTGAATGCTTCATTATAATACATGTATTTTACCCCACATCTAACATGTGAATGCTTCATTATAATACATGTATTTTACCCCACACCTAACATGTGAATGCTTCATTATAATACATGTATTTTACCCCACACCTAACATGTGAATGCTTCATTATAATACATGTATTTAACCCCACATCTAACATGTGAATGCTTCATTATAATACATGTATTTAACCCCACATCTAACATGTGAATGCTTCATTATAATACATGTATTTTACCCCACATCTAACATGTGAATGCTTCATTATAATACATGTATTTTACCCCACATCTAACATGTGAATGCTTCATTATAATACATGTATTTTACCCCACATCTAACATGTAAATGCTTCATTATAATACATGTGGGTCAGATTTTCAGAAAATGTACAATTGGCAGCTCTACACATTTAGGAAATTCTGCTAAATTAGGTTTAAAAATGATGAATACCAGGTATATTTGGTATCGCATTGATTCAAAGTACCAGTTCTGTTATGTTAAACTGCATTTTGAAGCTCAATTTTGTCTTAAAATGTGGGTTATTTGAGAGGATTGGTGAAGGTGAATTGTACATTTTCTGAAAATCTGACCCACATGTATTTTACCCCACACATGTGAATGCTTCATTATAATAAGGTCAATGTGAGGTGGGCGACCTGCTGCTGAGCCACTCATGTAACCCAGGTTATGGTATACAGGCCCCAGGCCTACCATTCCCTACACTAACATCTCCATCTCTACCCGCCCTCACCAAGTGTCCTTCCTCTCTACCCACTTGAGTTTGTACCCAACACTTCACCTCGTCTATTGCGCATTTGTAGTCTCGCCCTGTCCGCGCTGCAGATGTGTGCAATGTGTGGTGACCTTCGTAGACTAAACTGGCTTGTCCCATACAATACACTACTCAAACAAGTTTGTTCTTTTTGAGCCTGTCTCAGGTACCAGGACTGCCTTTCTTTTCTTTCTTTTTTTGAAAAAAAACCCAAACGATTTCATTTATTCATTTATTTCCACTCTAGGTCCAATCCCTCAGATCAGATCAGAAAGGTATGTCAGCCTACTTCCCTAATCGGTTTCCTGGCCTAGGACTCGGTGTTTTAATGGGAAAATAATGACATTGTTTGGTCTTGATGGAATTATAATGGCACTTTGCGGTTTGAGGCGAGAGGCTTTCCCTTCGCTTGAAGGAACTCTCTCAACTTTGGGCCTAGACTGTTTCATGAAAATACCCTTATACATCAAAATATACATAGGTGGTAAATCAGTCGTTTGTTTTTAAGAACTCTTCATGTTCGTTTTATGATTTTGTGTGGGTGTTTTTGTCATTCACCCTTGTCATGATACTTATGTCACTCCCAACCATGGTTACTCGATCACAGGGCTGGCTACTACTGCCCTGCCTCACTGCCTCTCTCACTCCAACCCATGGTCAATCACAGTTTCTCCTTCCAAAATTGGATGGATCATTTAATTGTAGTCCTAAGTAAAGTATCATGGCTATGTAAATAATGACTCAGTTATTTCAATTACTCAGCTACTTTCTAATGCGATTCTGTCTAAATATATAAATTTATTGCACACCAGCTCTCCGGCTATGGTATTTATCCTCATCACTAACCCCAGAGGCTATTACAAAGCCTCTATAGTACACAGGACCTTCTTTATGGTTTAACCTATGTATTAGAGTAGCCTGACCTGGCTATAAGTTAAAGTATAATGCAGAAATATAGCGCCTCACGCCACTCTATCAATTAGGATAACCTTCATATTGATTTAGATAGCGCATACATTATCCCCCATTTAACCTGAATGCATTTATATAAGCTGTTTGCCTACCTGCCCGCTATAGGGGGGTTGTATCAGCCACCATGATGGGCTATAGCAGTCTAGGCCCAAAGATGGGAGAGTCCCTTCAAACGAAGGGAAAGCCTCTCGCCTCAAACTGCAAAGTGCCATTATAATTCCATTAAGACCGCAAAATGTCATCATATTCCCATTAAAACACCGAGTCTTAGGCGAGGAGGCCGGTTAGCGAAGTAGGCTGACATACCATTTTTATCTGATCTGAAGGTTTGGACCTAGAGTGATAGCATGCTCCAATGGTTAATTCAGTCTAGGCTCAGTGTTGAGAGAGTCCCTCCAAACTGAGGAACGCTTCTCACTCCTAGAATTCCATTAGGACGCCTACTCCAGCGCCAGGAAAGCCATACGCGCAGTAGGAGTCCATTTGCTGACATACCATTCTTATCTGATCCGAAAGACTCTTCAGCCTAGACTGAATTTTCATTTGCAGTTTTCAGTGCGACCTAAGAGATCGAGGTAGCCAGGTATGAAATCTCTGCTGTAGTTTTACTAAAAGTCACTTTTACTCAAGTTTCATTGTCATGAACAATACAAAATAATCGCATTAAGAATTCCAGAGGGACCACTGGTGTAACTGCGCATTATATGATCAGAAGCCACATATTAACACACAACTTTTCCTCTGGTATCAGGGTTAGAGTTGTTAAAGGCCACACACATGCCTTAATCCCACACAAAACTGAACACCTAAAATACATCTAAGCAAACCGCCTGATTGTCCCCCGGTAATTGGCTTGGCGTTTGCGCGGCAATGTTTCTAGTGTTTATGAGCGGGACAATGAGGTAAGAGATGATGTATGGCCATATCAATATAGGCAGGGCTGCCTCCTCCCGCCTACTACAGACAGCTAACAAAGGGTCATTTAGCCTTACCGCTGCTCTACCGGGGTATACAGATATGCTCCAATCTTACCAAGGTGTTCTATGGTAGCCCTGCAACTGTCTTGTAATCTCTGCAATGTGTTTGTATTGTGTGTGTCTTGTGTATATTTGTAAAGCAAAAATATATAGATTTATGATCTAGGCTGCCATTTATTGCTGTGATTATTGTATTATTAAACGTGCAGTAGATCATCTGCTTCAAAGGGTTTACCGTATTGTCGTTATAGATGAGCTTTACTCAATAGAATGCTATCAAAACAAGTTATAAGTTTACTAATTATTAAGTTAATCAATGATTTAATCAACTGTTTTTCTATTTAACTTCATAATCAGTTTAACTTAATGTTTATACCCTACGTTTCCAAAGGAAACAACTTCTCAGGATCAATTATTTGTGCGCGATGTCGTCATAATTACTGAAATTTAGTCTTTCTTAACTTAAACTGAAAATGCAGAATATTTACTGTCATATATATACTGTGATATACAGGGTTCCTGAGGTCAGTAAAAGGTATGTTGAAGTAATTATGACTTTGGGTTTTTCAGGTGCATCTCTCTAAAATTAGTAGAATGCATTAAAACAGCACTCAGAGTGAGAGAGAGAAAGAGACATGGGGGTAATGGGTGGAAGGCTAGGGAGGGAGGGAGGGAGCTGGAAGGCAAGGGAGGGCGTGGGCAACCAACCATGACTGGGTTAGGGGCAGGCCTGGTTTGTCTTATGATGTAATAACCAGAGGGGGGCAGGGTGGAGTGGTGTATGGTGGATGTGAGAAATGGGTGGAGTAGATAAGCCTTCTGCAAACATGCAAACTGATCAGACAGATGATTTGACACTGATTGTTACCTCACACATCCCACAATCAGCTAACACATTTATATGTGGGTTTAAATGATAAAAAGATGATTGACAGAATGGTACTCTATCCACTAACCTTCTCAGTTCCTGAGAAGGTAAAAACAATAATGAACAAAACAGTCAATGCTGGGTTCATCATGCACATGACTGCCCTTGCAACTAGGCTAGGAAAAAAGTGTTTGTCATTGTATTCATTGCATGTCATTTCATCTACTTCCAGCCGACACTTTGACTTTGGCCTCCCATTTCCCATCCTCCAACAGCAGGTCGTTTCGACTTGCAACTTTCTCAGTCAGATTTGGAGAATCTCGCCCTACCTTGGGAGGGTGTGAACTACTCACAGAACGAGTGCAGTTCTTGAACCTATTCATATTCATTTCTTGCATTCTCTACCTCTTAATCGACTTAATTGTGTCCGAAAAGTCTTCTTTTAATCAGAGAAATGGAAATGATAAATAACTTGACACACACCGCCGTGGCATGAAACATTTCATTTTGTGGAAGTATAAATATGGAGACTATAGCATTCTTTAATGCGTGTCTATGGTTATTTGGATATGCTGCCAAGTCGATTTCAATTAATATTCCTTCACTTTAAGGATGATCGCGGGTATTTCTCAGTTGCCAAAAACGGCGGGGATTTTACGACATTGACCATGTTGATATTTTTTATTTTTTTTATCATTTCTTAGGTTAGTGATGTTCAGTTATTAAAAAGAAACACTTCTGACTTTTGAACAGATTAGTATATGGTTTTTTTCTTGTTTGTTATTGTTTTACAAAACCGTAAGCCACCTTGTTTACATGAAATTCAAAGCTAGTCCAGCTCTCAATCACTGCACTGTCAAGTTTGGGGGCCTCCAGCTCCTAAAGTAATCTGGGGACCACCCGTTTTCTTGTTATTTTCAGAAAGTATATCCCTTAAACTATGATATACTAAAAAATTAGCCAACTCTAATTACAATTTATGGTTTAAAATGGATAAAACGTTTCAAAAACGCCCTTTTCTCCATAGACGGCCATATTAAATTAATTAAATAACTTTTTATTTTCAAACGGAAATAGCAAAAAATCTAGTCTGGGGACCCCCCTTAAAAAAATTATATTTGAAATCAGCATGATTTGGAGTACAAAGTGTGAAAAAATCAGGCTGATCTATTTACTTTGGGAAATACCCGCGGTCATCCTTAAGCTACTTTATAGTGTTGAGGAAAACAAGTAGATCGTCACATACCACCCTCAGCTACCCTCCTCCCAGAGGTTTGACATATGGGTCAGATTTTCAGAAAATGTACAATTGGCAATTCACACATTTAGTAAATTCTGCTAAATCAGGCTGAAAAATGAAGATTACTGGGTATATCTGAATATATTTGGTGTCGCATTGATTTAAAGTATAAGTTCTGTTATTTTAAATTGCATTTTGGAGCTCAGTTTTGCCTTAAATGTTGGGTATTTGAGAGGATTAGTGAAGGCCAATTGTACATTTTCTGAAAATCTGACCCATATAATTATGTAGTGGGTCCGCTGTATCATATCATCCCCGTTGCCTACCACGCCAACACCATGCTGCAGCAATGGAGGGTACGGAGGGTATCTCTACTAGAGCCAGACTTGAACACAATGCCGGCCAGTTCCAGCAGGGGGAGACGTAAAACAAACATTCATACACATATAAAGACACCTTCCTGCAGACGGTAGGTGAAGCATACCATGCTTCGTGAGGAGCTCAGACCTCGCTTGTAACTACGGGTTTTGTGCCTCTGAGGTCCGAAATATCTGTTGTTCAAATCAAGCTGTTACCAACTTGCTTTGACCTGGTGTTAGATTAATAAAACCCAGTGCTTATGAATATCTCTTCGTTACTGTTATTCTTTCATGAAAGCCTTGAATCGTACCCCTACAAATCTGCGGTTCACTACATATACATATATATATGATTATGGTCGTCAGTACAAGGTGGTATGGCACATTACAGTTCTAGTAAATGCTCTTGGTTATCACTAATAGGCCTGAGATATTGAGACTATTTATAAATATATACGTAATAGCGCAAACCCTGATAACATGTGGTACTACTAGTGAAGTTTAAACCACAACTTAATGAAAACTATTGTATAATAGTTATAGGTGGTTAAAGACCGTTTTGTCATGTTATGGCGACCCATGCACATAGGGCGAGGCGAGTGTAAGGTAATATTGATAGAGGGGATTAAGGGATTAGGGAGGGATACCAGGGTGTTTAGCCCCCTCCAGTACGGCTAATACAGGATTATGTCAGTGCACAGGTCACTTCTTACTGGTGATCAGTCCTTAACTCATGTATATGCAGGAGGCAGTGGCGGGGGGTTGGGGGGGTTGGGGGGTGGGGGGGGGATAGGAGTAGTAGAGGGGTAGTTTCACTGACGGGAGGAAAGTTGAGATTGTCAGGGAGGGCAAGATGTGGATATTTCACTAATAATGATGTGGATTTATTAGAATGACGTCGTGTATGAAACTACCCCTCTACTACTGCTAATGTTTCTCCCAAGGTGAAGTTAAATGTTCCCAAAACGAGAGCACTCTAGGTCCAAACCCTCAGATCAGATAAGAATGGTATGACAGTCTACCTGGCTAATCGGTTTCCTGGCCTAGAACTCGGCGTTTTAATGGGAATATAATGACATTTTGCGGTCTTAATGGATTTATAATGACTCTTCGCGGTTTGAGGCGAGAGCCTTTCCCTTCATTTGAAGGGACTCTCTCAAGTTTGGGCCTAGACTGAGAGGTTGAAGCGGCCTCCCCCTACAAAAACACTATTTTCACAAAACAACTATTGACTTGCTTATGGTCCTGGGTATGATCATAAAACGCCTGTCTGTCTCTTTTCTCTCTCTCTGTCTCCCTTCTTCTCTATCTCTATTTCCTGGGTATGATCATGAAGTGCCTTTCTATCTCTTTTTCTCTGTCTCTCTCATCCTCCCTTCTTCTCTATCTCTATTTCCTGTGTATGATCTTAGATTAAAAGAACTCTAAGGTATGATCATAAACTGCCTCCCTCTCAGCTCTCCCGCCCTTGATATAACACTTAAAGTGTTGATAAGGGCGTAAAGCAACCAATCTCACTCACTCACTCACTCACTCACTCACTATTATTGACCTGCTTGTTTCAAGTCGTCTCCATTTCCACCGATTGATTATAAATAACATATTTTAGTTGAGAAGTTACTCAGATGCACGTTAGTAAGTTAAGTAAACACAAACCAGGAAAGGTAGAGGATAACTAATATATCTTGTCATACGGTGATGTGAGGTCGGTGTTCCTGAGATAATTCCGCTAGTAGTCAGGTTCACTATGTATTTTCGTTGGCATTTTTTGGAGATTAGTAAAACTATACATTTTTGGAAACGTCAGAACGTCAGCAATCAGAAAATGGATGATATCATTTGCGCCAAGGTCTATTTTTGCGAATTATCAATATTTTTGTTAAAAAAGTGAAAAATAAGATTTTTAATTAATAAAAAACTCTAAATCTTTAAGAGATTAGTAAAACTATACATTTTTGGAAACGTCAGAACATCAACAATTTTAAAATGGATGATGTCATTTGGACCGAAGCGTATTTTTGCAAATTATCAATGTTTTTGTAAAAAAAGGGAAAAATATGATTTTTAATTAATACAAAATTCTAAATCATTTAAATCATTAAGAGATTAGTAAAACTATATATTTTTGGAAACATCAGAACGTCAGCAATCTTAAAATGGATGATGTCATTTGAACTGACGTGTATTTTTCCAAATTATCAATGTTTTTGTAAAAAAAAGTGAAAAATATGATTTTTAAATAATAACAAATTCTAAATCATTAAGAGATTAGTAAAACTATATATTTTTGGAAATGTCAGAATGTCAGCAATCTTAAAATGGATGATGTCATTTGGACCGATGCGTATTTTTGCAAATTATCAATGTTTTTGTAAAAAAAGTGAAAAATGATTTTTAATTAATAAAAAAATTCTAAATCTGGGTACAAAACTAATATTTTCATGGCATTTGGACTTTATAATGCAGTGACATGGTGGATTTAATTATACATTGATATCTTGTAAGATATTAAGGTCAAATGGGGTCACCACATAAAGATTACCCATATAAGCTAAGGTACCGTATTTGTTAAAGATTACAGTAAAGTTGCAAATTATTGGCAATAGTGTTAAAGAAAATTAATATTAGATATTATAGAAAACATGCAATAAGACTACTAGTTTTCCATGTATAAATGAAGGGTCTGTCTTCAATTTCTGCTGGATTTTATTATATATCAACCTGTGAATGCATGGAACACTGGCAAAGCCTTTGCACGTTCCATACCAAGACATGTCCATCCTGGCTTTATTTCCACAACCCCAGATGCCAATGAAATGAATGTATTTCTCAGCAAGAGTTCATAATTGGCTATAACTAATATTAATACATCTGTGTCTGGGGAGAAGAACATCAGTGGTGCGTCCAAGGGGTTTCTCTGAGATGCCTACACTGCCTGGTGGATCAACAATGTGTCTGCTTCTTCATGGTTGTTGTCTTCAAAATGTAATGGATGGTTGCTTTTAGTACATCCTGAGGCAGAAAAAATTACTACTTTGTTTGAGTCTTTGTTATATTTGAGGATCTTGGTAGCAAGATATCCAGTAAGGTCAGCATTTGTTTGGTCATGAGAAAGGAATCAACTCATTGGAATGTTTTGATGCTTGTATCATCTTTTACCTGATACTGGATTGGATCCTTTCCCTGTCTTCTCTTCTCTCTTGTGGCAAGCCTTAGGGAATCAGCCCTGTAGGTGTCAAACACCAGAATTATCTCATCAAAGTCTCTTGTTAGAGATATCAGTTGGTCATTAAACCATTCACTGAGGTCCTTTACTGTCACAACTTAGTTAACTTCTGGACAACTACTATACCATCCACCAGAGCAATCTTGCGACTTGGATATCCATCATCTGTAGAAATTGCATAAACTGAGTCTGTAGTTACAGGACAGTACAGCAGGAATCCAGAATTTTGATGTGGGCTATCTACACTTGTCAAACTTGTCAAAATGCATTGATTAACTTTGATTTGTCAGTGCATGGCAGCATTGCTCCATCCAGGGAAAATAGTGCCCTTGGGGTTAAAGTGAACTCATAGTTTTCAATGGCATAATTCTGGTTGATTTCTCGGTTGGATCTTCAAGGACCATCAACCTGCCATAAAGATCCTTTGTTTCCTTCAAATCCAACTCTCTTGAGAGGCAGGACATTTCTTGTGAAGCCATGAAAAATCGCTGTCTAGCATTTGCATTGTTAGAAATGCCAACCAGTCCAGAGCGAACCTTCATTAGCTTGTTCAGGTGTTCACATGCATGATCTGCACCAATAGACAAAAATGGAATGTCACCCTTGGATACTGAAGTTCCCTCCAAGTCTCAGGATGATTGATTCTCAAGTCCCACATGTCTACAATGTATCAGGGGAAATACTCGACTATTCAGGGGACAGACACCAATAAGTATATTAACTTAGCCCAGTTTAAGCAGATTTTCATAGTTTTTGTTAATTTAAAGAGATAAATTTGATGAGACCTACAGATTTTTCAATTAAAACTTATCATGCAACATACCTCCTGATCTATTTTGGTCATATATCTGAATATAGGTCATAATATTAACTCTGACATTAAAAGAAGTGAAAAAAAGAATGACAATCTTAACGATGCCAAATTTGAGTGGCAGCCTTTTTGGTTTTGCGTATTTTTGTACTTTTCCATGCTCCGATTTTTTCCAACTTTTAATATGTTGTTCAGAACATCTGAAATTATTTGAAACAATCATGAATAGGCTGTTTAACATGAAACCTTTAATTGAATTGCATGATTATTTTTCATTAAAATATTATTTTTCACTTTTTTTTTTACAAAAACATCAATAATTTGCAAAAATATGCTTTGGTGCAAATAGCACAATGCATTTTGAGATTGCTGACGTTCTGACATTTCCAAAAATATATAGTTTTACTAATCTCCTAATGATTTAGAATTTTTTAGTAATTAAAAATCATATTTTTCACTTTTTTTTTACAAAAATATTGATAATTCGCAAAATATGCTTCAGCGCAAATGACATCATCCATTTTTGGATTGTTGATGTTCTGACGTTTCCAAAAATGTATAGTTTTACTAGTCTCCTAATGATTTAAAATTTGTTATTAATTAAAAATCATATTTTTCACTTTTTTTACAACAATATTAATAATTCACAAAATAGTCTTCGGCGCAAACAATATCATCCATTTTTGGATTCCTGACGTTCTGACGTTTCCAAAAATGTATAGTTTTACTAATCTCCTCATGATTTAAATTTTTTTATTAATTAAAATCATATTTTTCACTTTTTTTACAAAAATATTGATAATTTGCAAAATAGGCTTCAGCGGAAATGACATCATCCACTTTTGGATTGCGGACGTTCTGACGTTTCCAAAAATGTATAGTTTTACTAATCTCCAAAAAATGCCAACGAAAGTTAAAAAATGAACACAGTGAACCTGACTATAGTGTGGATCGAATGCTGTAGGGAAGGAATGTCCCTCGTCCCCGGGTGTTTGCTAAATCTAAAATAGCAGTTAGATCCGCAACACAAGCAATTTAATCTGGTTAATCTATCGTCTATATAGGCTATGCTTCGTAGTACAGACGGTTGTATGGGACCACAAACATTTAATTGCAGGGCTCGAAAAAAACCTACCAACTTCACTTGCCCATTGGGGAAGCGGCAGTGAAGATTTACTTGCCCAACACAATTTTTCACGTGACCAAATTTATTTGCGGAATTATAAACGAAATCACGCTATCTGTATGTATCTTGTTTCATTGTAATTAGACATCACAACAAGGGTTTGAAATCGGTGCTGTGGAGATTTTCACTTGCCCAGAGACATTTTTTACTTGCCCCGAGCAAGTAAACATAGGTTTTTCGAGCCCTGAATTGCATTTTCTCCAGGTTTCCTCAACATTTCTAACAAGAAATAAATGAGAAATGGACCTTAGAGCGGGGCTGGATCTGATTAAAACACAATAATTATGATAAAGCATATTGACCTGTGGTGGTGGTCACTTGTAAACAATGCCACGGACAGCGTCATTTAAAAATATTGAACCATTGCTCTCTGAACATTCTATATTGCTGGTTTAATGACGAAGTAGGGAGTGGGTGAAGTGGTTATTTGGGCCAAACAGTCTAGGCTCACAGTTGAGAGAGACCCTCCAAACTGAGGGAAAGCCTCTCGCTCCAAACCGCAAAATGCCATTAGGAGTAGGCGTCCAATCACTGACATACCATTCTTATCAGATCTGAGAGGCTGTGAAGCTCATTTATATCTGGTTTCCGTCACTATCTGCTGTTGTCTAGAAACAATATGCTATATGATTTGGCATGAGAGAAAGTATTCCTAATCTTTATGATAGATATTTTCCCCTTTGATTCCTGCATAATGGTGTACATCAGAGTCCGTTCCCATGACAATTACATCTTGTATAGCCAACTCCCAGCATTAGGATGGGCACCATTCCATCTTTTCGAAAACAAGATAACAAATCCCACTCAGGAATTTATACTTCCAAAAAGAAGCGAAAAAGAAGCCAAGGGACGCTGATAAGGCTAAATGTCTGTAAAGAAAAGCTGCAGCCGACATTTTGGCGTACACTTAACACATTTTCTTTATCTTAATGGCCTGTGAGCGGAAAAGAAATTGTTCCAAGTCTTTTAAACTGATGCAAGACTTAACACAAGATTGAAAATGGTTTCTCCTCGGCGTAATTAATGAGAAATTAAAATGAGTATTGATTGCTTATCCTGTCGCGGGATTACGTTTCATTTTAAAACTCATTAAAGGCGTTAGGTTCCAGTAATTGATCCTATTGGCGGGTAATTTCTCTCTCCCAAAGCAGTCTTTAGTATGGATCGCTTGAATATATGGGTCAGATTTTCAGAAAATTTACAATTGGCAGCTGTACACATTTAGTAAATTATGCTTAATTAGACTGGGATTTGGTCAATACTAGGTAAATTCGGGTATATATGGCATTGCATTTATTTTAGCAATCTGTTTGGTTAGTTTGAACTATATTTTGAGAATTATTTTTGTCTTAAATCTGCGTTATTTGATAGGACTCACTCTCTTGTGGAAATAAAATGGAATTAATATTAATCATTGGAGTGTTACCGCACACAGTGTCACTGGTCGATCTGACCATCGGATACCTTGATTCACATATATATATATGTATTTTTTTATTTCTTTTTAAGATTTTACTTATACTGGGGTTCGAAGGTCCCCTTACGGGGTTTTTCGCCCGCCCCAGTCTTATATATACATATGTTCGATGCATCCCTTCAATATGTTGCTCCCGATACCATTTTTATAGTATTGATGGATTTAATATATTTTCAAAAACGAACATTCTGGTGAAGCCCTATAGGTGGTGGCAAACATTGATGGTTTTCATTGCAAAGTATACAAGTTACGGGTCTGACTTTGAAACTTGCGTCTACTCCTCTATTATATGCTGTTCTACTGCAAATGAAGCACCACAAAACTTCTTGCATTCTCAGGTGTTGACTTCTGTTGCTGAAGGAGGGCTCTTATATGGCTCAGATTTTTAGAAAATGTACAATTCACCTTCCCCAGTCCTCTCAAATAACCCAAATTTCAGACAAAAATAAAGTTCAAAATGCAGTTCAGCCTTACCAAACAGATTGCTAGAATTAAAGCAATGGTGAATATACTCAAATTTACCTAGTATTGACCAAATTACAGCCTAATTTAGCAGAATTTACTAAATGTGTAAAGCTGCCAATTGTACATTTTCTGAAAATCTGACCCATATGTTACCTAACCACGCTGCTGACGTTCATTGACTCTTCCTTCTGAAAGTTACAGAAAATATTAGATTAATTAAATAGGTTGAAAGGTTTCATTAG
Organism: Sthenelais limicola; assembly: GCA_942159475.1. Lineage (NCBI taxonomy): Eukaryota > Metazoa > Annelida > Polychaeta > Phyllodocida > Sigalionidae > Sthenelais > Sthenelais limicola. The sequence goes on from OW804101.1 coordinate 30,561,646, forward strand.
TTGCTTTCGAGTTGCATCAAATCTGCCCGAAAAATAGTTATTGTGCAGTTTTCTGAGTTTTATATTTTCTTTAAATATCACAAAATTCTACAAAGACTTCTTTGTCTAACCCTGATGAAGGCTAACTGAGTAGCCGAAACGTTGGTTATCATAGACAAATAAAGAAAGTCAGAAAAACAACTCATAGGTCTAATTCAAGTCCCATACTTACAGTTCAGAAGCAGTTGGTAGAAAATAAAGCCATCAAAATTCTATAAAGAACGCGAACATGGGAAATTGTGGTCAGCTTGATATTGTCAAAAACAAATATCACATTCTACGCTCTACTAGATCACCTCAATGGTGGTCTTGGTCTAGCACCTGAGGCAAGGAGGTGAAATTGTAGCCATAGGCCTTCACTAAGTTGGTAACAACAACAATCTCACAATATTGCACTTCATTAATCACACACTTATTTAATGTAATTATCCATATTTTAGTGACGTCTTCCAATTCCTTTCTATTTGTTAGGAACGGACACCGCGTTTATTTCAAAACAATATTTGTTTAATCAAGAGAAATTAAATCGATAATAAGATGCGAAACCCAAAAACGATCGTATTTCTTTCACTGTAGTTGGGATGGGCCAAGTATTAACCGCACGCGTCTTCTTGAAGAGTTTTGAAGGTGCTTTAGATCTTTGGCACTAACTCAGATCCACCCCAATGTGTAAAGTATGGGCCTTGAGCCTGCTCTCAGGCCCTCATTATACAACGTAATGAATCCCTAAACTCATCTTATCTGTCCCCGGATGAATTGAAATACTAATATCTATTTCATATCCAATAGGGGATGTGTATGCACCACTGCGAGTACCATAGATCTACTGTAGGGAGAAGGGGTTGAGCAGAGGTCCAGGAGAAAGAATAAAACTGGATATGGGTCAGATTTTCAGAAAATGTACAATTCAACTTCAGCAATCCTCTCAAATAACCCAAATTTCAGACGAAAATAAAGTTCAAAATACAGTACAACATAACCAAACAGATTGCTAGAATCAATGCAATGCCGAATATACTCGAATTTACCCAGTATTGACCAAATTGCAGCCTAATTGAGCAGAATTTACTAAATATGTACAGCTGCCAATTGTACATTTTCTGAAAATCTGACCCATATCTTATCTCATGTATACCATTGTGCAGGAGGGTTATCTATCAGCTTTACTGAAATTCTACTACTCTAGATGTTGGGCCATTTGAGGTATAAAATAGCCTGATTCCCAGAGGTGCAGTGAAGAAACCTTTACGGCCGCCCTATGGACTGTTCAAATGTCCACTATGGTGAGGTATCCGGATTAAGTGCTGGTTCCATTGGTATGGATACGGATCCGTCATGCGGACACGGATCCGTCATACAGATACGGGAAACTATCTTGGAGTGAACCCATACGTCCAGAATGTAATGACATCAAAGAGGGAAACCATATGAATGGGATACGGAAACGTCCCATCGCTACATGGAGCAATCGGTTTTAACGTATCCGTATCCGTACCTGTTGACGTGTACAGATCCGCACACATGGAAACATGACTGTATATTTTAATGTGAGCAAATTTTGCCGTATCCGTATCCGTATCCGTGCCAACGGAACCAGCCCTTTAGAGAAGGTCGCTATAAAAGGTATACAGTAAAGCCATTTGTTTTAGTCTAATGTAATATCAACGAGCTTAAAGTTGGTAATATGTACTGTTTTAAATAATATGAATGTGCGCACTGGCATTCTACTGTATTAGTTCAGTATATAACAGGCATTATTGATGACCACTTCTCTTGCAATACTCAGTCTAGGCTCAGAGCCTCTCAGATAAGATAAGAATGGCATGTCAGTGACTGGACGCCTGCTCCAGAGCCAGGAAAGCCATTAGCGCAGTAGCCGTCCCGGCCCAGGAGTACGCGTCCTAATGGGATTATAATGGTTTTTTGCGGTCCGAGTGGGATTATAATGGTATATATTCTGGGGTATGGAGAGAGAGGCTTTCCCTCAGTTTGGAGGGACTCTCTCAACTCTGAGCCTAGACTGTACTTTATGTTTGGATGAGAACTAATGCCGTTCGATCGTCCCTTTTCCCTGTCTATCGCGCAGTTCCTTGCGAATCAAGATCCAAAATGGTTTCTATATGAGTCCGCAATTGACAATACAATCAACATTCCCACCATTTAATTGAAGAAGTCATTTACTAGATGAACCCATTCAGCTCTAATATCCCCATATCGACTAGACGCTCCTCGAGAAAAAAAATCAATAACACATATTAGTCCTACTGGCCCTAGTCTCCCTGTGGCAATCTCAAGTAGAGATGCTATCCCAGGATTTGATGAGAAAATTAGTTTAAATCTGCCAACCTATTGACAAGCTGGCAGTTCGCATCTGATTTACTAACGGACGTTCACTGGTGTCTCACTCTTCGCTTGGAGAGTTGCACTTAGCACAACTTTAGTCTAGGCTCAGAGTTCAGCCAGTCCCTTCAAAGTAAGGGAAGGCCTCTTGCAGTTGCTCCTCACCGCAAAATGCCATTATAATCCCATTATGACGCCTACTCCAGAGCTGAGAAAACCATTAGCGCAGTAGGCGTCCACTCATTGAAATATCATTCTTATCTGATCTGAGAGGTTTCAGCCTAGACTGTCCCTGTCTTCAATCTCAATCGGTCTGTCCACCTAAGAATGGAACAGTCTCAGTATGTTTGATTCACGGATAATCTGTTTTATATTAATTAATAATATTTTATTGCAACTGTTGGTTTAATGAAATGACAATCTATATGGGTCAGATTTTCAGAAAATGTACAATTGGCAGCACTACACATTTAATAAATTCTGCTAAATTAGACTGCAATTTGGTCATTACTAGGTAAACTCGAGTGTATTTGGCATTGCATTGATTCTAGCAATCTGTTTGGTTAGGTTGAAATGGAATTTGATCTTTATTTTCGTCTGAAATTTGGGTTATTTAAGAGGATTGGTGAAGGTGAATTGTACATTTTGTGAAAATCTGACCCATATACTTACCTGCAGGCGTAGTTGTTCCCATCATCCAGTTACTAGTGGAAATACTTGTACTTGTGTAGCTACATTTGTTTGTCTTGGTACAAAGCGTCAAGCCCCAGCTGCCAGTTCCAATCTTGACCCTGTATTTACTGACGAACAGACCCCAACATTTACAAAGTTGGACCATCACCCCTAATTAGATTTATATCATTACTAACAACAGGAGAATCACATCAATTACTGTGCTTCCGTGAGACGAAGTGTGATTGTATTGACTGTTGACGATTTGTAATCAGTTGTAATGTATCTTTACCTACATTAGTAGGTCAGATTTTCAGAAAATGTACAATTCGCCTTCACCAATCCTCTCCAATAACCCACATGTAAGACAAAAATGAGCTTCAAAATGCAGTTTAACATAACAGAACTGATACTTTCAATCAATGCGATACCAAATATACTCAGATATACCAAAAAATTATCATTTTTTTAGCAGAATTTAGCAGAAATTACTAAATGTGTAGAGATGCCAATTGTACATTTTCTGAGAATCTGACCCTGGTATGGTTTTAGTTACACCCAAGGTCCTTTCTTGACGATCTTAGCCTCTCTAATTCTTTGACAAATCGAAAGGGAATCGCATCAATAACTATATGTGTAAGTTTGTGAGTCCCAAATATGAAGATATTAGTGAAATTAATAGATAGAATGAGGACAATGGGGGATTAAAGTAAACCTGAACTGTGAGGAGGAATCAATGTAAGTGTGTGTATGCATATGCCCTACTATATTCCCCTATGGCCAAGTGGCTAAAGTGTTAGACTTTTAAACTAGACATTCTGAAGTCGAGTCCCAGAACAGCCAGCCTTTTAACATTTGTCTCATTTTTAGATTGATGTTATCATCAATCTAATTGAATTGGGGTGAGATCTGTCAATCATTGATAGCATCTTGGCTCCTCCCATCCTGGATATCAGTGTGAAGAATCTGTTGATTCTGATATCAGTAGATGGGATCAGAATCATGCTGGTAATGGCTGGGAGGGGGAGGGGATGGCGTTTAGGTGTGAATTAAAGGGTAGACCATGTGTGAATTAAAGTGGCAAGCTGAGAAATAAGATGCCTCATATGCAAAGTGTTAAAGGGACCAACAGAATTACATGGACTGACCAGTCATATATGGGATAAGGATTTCATGTGTTCTGTCTCCCCTTCCACTCCCTCCTACTATACCTCCCTCTCGAATTTTATATTTAACTGACATCAATCTTCGTTTCCCTTGGAAACGCAATCTTCTACATGAACCGGAAATAAATATATAAATGTAAACTGATAACTGTTAACTATTTCTTGTTGAGTCAGGGTAAATGAGGAGAATGGGGTAAATACATTATCTTTGAAGGTCCCTGTGTTTGCCGCAGGCGATTTAATAATTCAAACTAACCATAAAAATATATCTTGCTTCTGGAATCTATTTCTATAATATGCGAATGCAGGGGTTCTAGGTCTGCACGCTTCCTGGACATAGAAATACACTCTTATATCATAATGTATTTTATATTGTATTCGTGGTGTAATATTAAGTTATAGAGTCCGATATGGTTTGAATTACGTCTATATATGACTACTGCATGGAGTTGCAAGAAAACAAGAGAGGTTTTTGCATGGAAGGCAACTTGAAATACTCTTCTTTCGTTTGAGTGAAAGGACACTCTGATCCCATACGTCAGGTGGATGGATCCACATGGGGTTGCATATGGGTCCGATTTTCAGAAAAGGTACAATTGGCAGCTATACACATTTAGGAAAGTCTGCTAAATAAGGCTGCAATTTGGACAAAACTAGGTAAATCCGAGTATATTTGGCATTGCATTGATTCTAGCAATCTGTTTGGTTAGGTTGAACTGTATTTGAACTTTATTTTCGTCTGAAATTAGGGTATTTGAGAGGGTTGTTGAAAATGAATTGTACATTTTCTGAAAAATCTGACCCATATATCAATTAAACAATGAGGGAGGGAGGTGGTAGCTGCATGGGAATCAGCCCAGCCACCGATTGACTCCTCTTGCCTGGCTGGCTGCCTCCGCTATATATTGCTGTAAAAAGGTCAATTTCCGCATTTAATTCTTAAGGCTCCGCCAGCGCTTAAACAATAAAATAGTCTGATTGCTTGTTACACACTTGCTCGCCTCATATCTTCTCCTCCTCACCTCCACCCAGCATATGGGTCAGATTTTCAGAAAATGTACAATTCAACTTCATCAATCTTCTCAAATAAGCCAAATTTCAGACGAAAATAAAGTCCAAAACACAGTTCAACCTAACCAAACAGATCGCTAGAATCAATGCAATGCCAAAAATACTCGAATTTACCTAGTATTGACCAAATTGCAGCCTAATTTAGCAGAATTTACTAAAAGTGTACAGCTACCAATTGTACATTTTCTGAAAATCTTACCCATATAGTCCAGGGTTACAAACCCATCCCACCCACATCCTCCCAGGGCAGGGCAACATCCTCCAGATTGAGTGAGAAAGTCGGAATGACAGACGCTCTGCTGTTGGAGGATGCTAACCCCATGTTAGAATACTTTTTTTTCTCGAAAGATCGGGGTAGGACCTACTCGCTTCGTTTAATCATCCCCATGTTAGACTACTATGGACATTCTGATAGAAGAAAGAGCTCCCAAATTACACTCTGGCAAGATTGACCGAATTACACTCTTGCCATATTTGACAATCAATAACATCGTTTAAAAAAGAAAAGGGAGGTAAGATGGCATAAGAAATTCTATATTTGCATAGATCTGGATAGCGGATTGGTGAGTATAAAATTGGACGTGTACATCTGATCTAAACTCAGGTCTTCCATAGCGTGCCAAATGCAAATTTCTCAAGTCAAGTTCATCCATTTTTTTCTCAAGTTTCTTATATGGTGGATTGTACGACTGAAGTAAGAGTATAGTACTGAGATTAAATGGAGGAATGGTGCTAAACTGTAGAAGTCTGGTGACTGGAATATGGGAAAATGTAATAAATCAGAAAAAAATAGTAAATGTTATTATATAGATCGGTATCTCAGACAGTGCCAGTTTTCAGCGGAGTTGATGGCTTTATTATAGAGAAAACCTGAACAAACAAATACACACACAGCATTCCTGGCAACATCAACATACAAAGGTCAGATTTTCAGAAAATGTACAATTGGCAGCTGTACACATTTAGTAAATTCTGCTAAATTAGGCTGTAATTTGGTCAATACTAGGTAAATTCGAGTATATTCGGCATTGCATTGATTCTAGCAATCTGTCTGGTAGGTTGAACTGAATTTTGGACTTTATTTTCGTCTTAAATTTGGGTTATTTGGGAGGGTTGGCGAAGGTGAATTGTACATTTTCTGAAAGTCTGACCCACAAGTGGTCTAACAGGCCCCCTGGAGCTGCTTGGACATTCCCGACGAGGTCACATGCACAGGAGGGCACTACCGCTGAATTGCCCTGTCGCTCTTGCTGAATCTCATTGTATGGATTTGCTCTAGAATATGTGCCGCAGGAAACACAATGAAAACAAATCTCATGGTAATAATCCTATTTATTAGGATACATCCTCCCAGCAGTGCATTACAAATAGTTGGCATTTATATTTAATTATTCTTAATTTTCCCAGCAGTGAATTAAAAATACCTTATGTGGTTTTTATTTGTGATTATTTTAAATGCAAGAAACATACTGACTTTGTGCCAGGAAAACTGAACGCCCACTCCATTTCACTGGAGGGATATTATGCTCTGCATGTCTTAGGTTTGTACAAATCTGAATCATTTTATTTATGAAGACAAATAAACTGGGACGTGCAGGCCTACCTTCTCCCCTTACCGTCCTCCATTTCATTCTCAGAATATACATAAATCTATGAACCTGAACATATTTAGAAATGAAGTTCATTTGAGTTTGTTAGACGAACCCTATGGGGACTCTGTATTTAAACCAAAGCGATAATTTAAGGGACTAAAATAGCTCCATGGCCTTCCTAACTGAATCAATACCGACTATAGCCTTTGAGAAGAGTTTTATAACAACAGGTTTTATTTCGGATTTGTGAAGTGGAAAAACACCCAGACTTAACTAGGAAGAAATTGTCAAATTTGAGTTCTGTAACTTCCACCCGCAAGAAAAAGGGATCTTCGTAAAGAGTTTTATAAGGATTTAGTGTTTTGTCCTGTACAATGGTTTAAGGTGGAGCGTCGCACCCATGGAACCTCGATGTGCTTTACTGTACTCATCAACGCCTAATCACAATGGATTTGACTTATTTTATTTCCACAAGCATTATATTAAAATAATATGTTATTTTCAGCGTGAGTTTTCGAAGCACAAATTATTTATCATAACATGGATATACAATAATTTTTCTATTTCTATATAATACCTTTATCTACATTATTTATGAGTACTTATATATATTTTGTAGACTTTTCACGTATATATATATATCAAAGATGATAGTTCAATGAGAATAGATATGATGAGTGTTGATGCATTTGGCTACCGTGCACCTTTACGTCATGTGTTGGTCGACTTATCATGCTATAACAGTTATCAGGACACAATCTAAATACTCCTTGAAGAGAACAATATTTACTAATCAGACTAAAGGCAATTTACGGATTGTATTGTATATCTGACTATCATGAATAGTGTTAGCACCACTATGAGATGCACCTAATTGTTTCGCATAGTGTATCTTTATGTGTTATATATTAATTGTATTTCTGTATTTGATGAGAGAGACAGTTCAGTCCCCCAAAAAGATTATCACTGTATTGTATTTTTATATTTCTACTGACTAACGTAAAACTAAGGTAAACACAGATGGTTCGCGAGGAAGATATGTACTATACATAGACCGGTGGTTATCCCAATTTCCTGTAACAATTATAAAGTCGTTGGAAATAAAATTCAAATCAATCAATCAATCAATCTCTGGATCAGTTAATATATAGTTCACACTTAGTAATATGAGAAATATTTTATCGATGTTGGACCATACTCGAGCCTGCTTGAGCCTGCCTAAAGCCTGCCTGTCTAGAATCAATATTGTTTGCCATAAAGGAGGCGGGCTAAGTGTTTTACCTTATCAGTAAAGGTTAGGCCAAAAAAATTAGGTGTGTTTCCGATTCATCTGGCTGAAAACTAGGTAGGGGGTGGTAACTTTTTTTATTTCTATGAAACCACCTCCCAGGAACTGAAAAGAATGTATTTTATAACAATAGTTGTTTTAAACAAGGGTAATGTGCTTTTTGACAGTTCCGGGTTAGGAAAACCTGTTTTCCTGCTTTTTTTTGGTCAAAAAATCCAAAAAAAGTGAAATATGGTAAAACAAATCAGGTATGGTCGAAACACTTTTTAGGTAGGGGAAGGTTTTTCTCTGTGTGTGTGTGTGTGTGTGTGCGGAGGGGGGGGGGGGGGTAAATCAGAAACACACCTATTTCTTTTGGCCTTAGACCACCGCGTCCTGTCCAATGTATAACAATACACCAAATCTCATTTAAAAAAGTACAAATATAGCTTCATTATCAGCTAATTCCGATAAGCAAATTAAATGTTCTGCTTTTTGTGACCTACTATTTCCAATATATTCTTAAATATTCCATGGCCTCACAAGTGACTAGTTTCCAATTCTATCCCTCATTATTGTCATCATGAGTAGGGGAATATGCTGCGAAGCTTATGATTTCTTTATCCCTCATTTTGTCAAAATATAGCAGAGCATAATGAGAAACTGGACCAAACTATAATCATGAGAAACTGTCATGTATATTTTATTTATACACTTCTAAAATTCAAGTTCTTTTATCTCTAGTTTTTTTTTATCAAATTATGTGATAATTAGGAAAGAAAGATTTCGGTTGAACTAAAGCTGAGAATGCAGGTCTAAAATAATTGAACATTTAGCAAAATGTTTTAATACCTGATAAAAATGAAAGTTTCCGACTGATGTCTGTGGTAAATAGATTCGTTCTGAGCTGATAATTTCTGGGATTTTATCTGATCTTAAAAACATTGGGCATTTTCTTTCTCACTAAAATCAAATCGAAATTTTTCAAAAGCAGTCTTATTTTTTGGCTGCAGAAGGCAATCCGGAAACTGAAACATCTGAGCTTCTTCGGTCGCAATGAATATTATGCCGTCCTCATATAATTGTCCTGTTATGTGGGTCAGATTTTCAGAAAATGTACAATTCGCCTTCACCAATCCTCTCAAATAACCCACATTTAAAACAAAAATGAGCTTTAAAATGAAGTTTAGCATAACAGAACTGATACTTTAAATCAATGCGATACCAAATATATACCAGGTATACCCGGTATTCATCATTTTTCAGCCTGATTTAGCAGAAGTTCCTAAATGTGTAGAGCTGCCAATTGTACATTTTCTGAAATTCGACCCATATACTATGTCCGTGTATTGAAGTACACCTAATCTACTTTTTAGGTAAGGCTCAGCAGCTATAAAATATCTTTGATATACATAAGAGGCCAATCTGTTCGCTCTCCACATTAAAACCCGTAGATATAAAACCACTAGAGATCAATAAATGAGCACCTTGGCTCCTTGTCTCTATTAAAGTATTGCAAGATAAACACTGTTGACAGGAGATAGAGCTATGTGTTGACAGGTGTTGTCATCAGTTCTACTCCCTTCAATTATTCTTTTACCAACGAGTCCATATTGTTCATATTTTTTTTGCAAGGGACTGGGTAGACATTGGGAGTATATTCTATATGTGTACAATACAAATATGGAACCTCGAGTTTTGTGAAGCAGTTGATATTATAAACTATTAAGCACAGTTGTGGTAAACGAAGGTTGATGAAGAAGATTGATTATGCGTTATAAAAGAATGAGCTCTGTATATGGGTCAGATCGTCAGAAAATGTGCAATTGGCAGCTGTACACATTTAGTAAATTCTGTTAGATTAGCGTGATAAAATGGTCAAAACTAGGTATATCTGGGCATATTCTATATTGTCTTAATTCAACAATCTATTCGGTTATGTTAAACTGATTTTTCAACCGAATTTTGTGTCTTAAATTGGAGTTATTTGGGAGGATTGGTGAAGATGAATTGTACATTTTCTCGCGATTTCACCCATATATGTGTGCAAGGCGTATTTGGAACAATGACGTACCGTAAATTTACCTGTGGCCTTAATAATAAAAAGAGATGTCAGAGATGCTTCGTGGGTAGTTATTATCAATATTCTTCAATACAAATATTAATATAAAAAAAATCTTATTGAAGAATGATTGTCAATGATATTGGTCATTTGCAGATGGGAAAGCAAATTGGAGGCCCATTTGGACTCCAGCTCCTGATATGCACTTAGAATGTCATGTAGATTATATTTACCGTATATGTATATGTGCACACATGTATCCATGTGTTAGAAGATGTTTTGATCTAAATAGATTTGATCGATAAATAATGAAGAGATGATTAAACCTTCGTGGGAGGGCAGATGTACAAAGGCAGGTAAAGCCTTAAAGCCTTTTATAAAATATGTTATTAAAGCATGTCAGGTCGTGTTAGCGGAGTTGCTGGTGTAGTGCGGGCACTACATGTTTAATCTAGATAAAACAAAAAACACATTCCTATGTCAGCATGTTGTGGTATCGCGGCACCATGGTTATGCTATATATGGGTCAGATTTTCAGAAAATTACAATTGGCAGTTCTAAACATTTAGGAAATTCTCCTAAATTAGGCTGAATAATCATGAATACTGGGAATATCTGAGTATATTTGATATAGCATTGATATAAAGTATCAGTTCTGTTATGTTAAACTGCATTTTGAAGCTCAGTTTTGTCTTAATTATGGGTTATTTGAGAGGATTGGTGAAGGTCAATTGTACATTTTCTGAAAATCTGACCCATATATTATAGCTGTGGTTTAGTGAGGTTAGAGTCAAGTATGTAATAAAAGCACCCAACACTGTCATTGGCTTTGTGGTCAAAGTTTCATCCAATATTCCTTTTGAGTATTGGATTATTTCCTCCCTGCTATTCCCAATGAATGTATTCCCCACCGCCAGCCCATGATATATAAATATTGACAGTGAAATAGAATCCTGTCTACTACTGGTGGACAACCATTTAGCACCAGCAAGCTATAGTCTTTCCGAAAAGTAGATGAAACGTGATGCCCTTGTACCTTTAAGGGGAGGGAAAAGTGGGAGATTTTGTATTTCCATTTATGACAAGGACCTGTCAACGCTTTGCCCAGGGAGTCGCTCATTGCAATCAACCATGGAGAAACAGGGCCAGTATAACCAGCTCTGCCCTCCTTCTAAGCAAAACAACAGCTGCTGCACATAGAACAGAGGCAGCGCAATACAATACATCTGTATATTTGGCCATGGTCTGTCGCAAACGGCCATTAAAGGCACTAAGGAATCACGTGTCAACTACTTTTCGGACAGACTATATCAGCAATGGAAGGCCATTGTAAGAGCAACACTTGTAAGTAGGTCTAATAGGAAATTCTGAGAGATATGGCCGTAACATCAGGTTTAAGCTTATCTAACAAAAATACTTTCTCCTCAGTTAGCCAAATTCCCCCTCTCCAACTAGATCATATTTGAGTAGATATTCAACAAATAAAACGCAATAATGTACTCCGAAATGTTTAAATGGCATTCATTTACGATAGGACAAGTCCATATATATCCAAACTACCGACCGCTCGTCACTTCTTTTAGTTGTACTCGTGTTAAGGGAACTAATCTTAAACCTCTGCACCAAACAGCTAGGTTAACATGCTGTTTTACACAAAAGCTCAAAGGTTCTGTTCACCCCCTGACGCTTACAATTGCTTTGTTACTTCTTCTTCACTTAGAAACGCATACATTTCCCCATGCATTCCAACCAGATGTTGCTCTACCTGTGTTTAATATGTAATTGTAGAATCAATCCTGCTAAATCATGAAAAGGAGTTTTCTGTTCTAGTTTCTATTGGAAATAGGCTGAGGTTGCTGCATCTTGAGCTGAAAGGTTTGTCAGGATTCATGACTGGGTTCCATGTCTCCTGCTACTACTGGTTGTATGGCAGGCTGAGCTCCATGCTGGGGTGACGTGTATCAGCCTGTGAATGGTGAAGTGAATTTGTCACGGGTGGCAAGTGACACTCCAGCCATGCCTACAGGTCATAGCTCATGAGGCAGTGCCGCATGACAACTACAGTCTGTCCAGGTCACAGTGAGTCGGCACATATTGGGGTATTCGCCCGTAGCGTTTTTTGGCTAGGGAAGACTAGGGAAGTTCCTTTGCAATTTCAAATTTCTGACCCGGTATTTATCACCAAAGGTTTAGAGATTTTCTAAAGTGTGTTGTTATGTAAAGCGTGTTTGGTGCTGGTTTTTATCTGTTCTTAATCACCAAAAGAGCTCGCCATTTTTATATTCATCTCTCGTTATCTGGTACCTAGCTACCAATGTACTATTGTCCCGAATTTCTTTTTTAAAAAACATAAAATATAGCATAATTTTAGTCTGTTCATATGGAAAGTGAGTCGGGATAGCTATAGACCGTCTAGGTGAGAAAGAGTCAAGATATCTTTGGTCTGCCCAGCTGTGAGTGAGTCAGGCTACCTATAGTCTGTCCAGATTTGAACCATGCAAACTATAGTTTGTCCAATTGGGAAATATGCAGTGATTCGCAAAGCCTGTAGACGGATCAGTATTTACTTTTAATTACTGCAGTTAGATCGGAGGCGGTGTAAACCATATTTATCTATTATGTATATTGGTCAGATTTTCAGAAAATGTACAATTCTATTTCGCCAATTTTCTCAAATAAGTTATTATAACCCAAATTTCAGACGAAAATAAAGTTCAAAATACAGTTCAACCTAACCAAACAGATTGCTAGAATCAATGCAATGCCAAATATACTCGAATTTACCCAGTATTAACCAAATTGCAGCCTAATTTAGCAGAATTTACTAAATATGTTCAACTGCCAATTGTACATTTTCTGAAAATTTGACCGATATATATTGTTTTATCAGGCTCTTGTGTTCAGCTCCTATAACTCTTTCACTACCTCCAGATTCTGATGTTTCAAATTTGCAGCAATAATTGTGGCATTCTGGATTACAATAATGCAATAATTCATAATGCCCTTCCCAAGTGGTAGATGATGACATCAAGTAGTAGTAGTAGTAGACAGACTGTAGTATGCTCAATCAAATGTAGCCTAGGCATGTGCCATCATAGGAAGGTCAAACATAAGTGGTGTGGAATAGTTTCTGGTGGCCAGCTGATGAAACCCATCCGCACCCCTGATGAGCTGGCAAATGGTCACTAGGACTAGTAGCTGTAATATTTGTGGTCAGCCAATATAGCTTATATCCCATACCTCCCTTTCCTTATTACACAACATGTGTGAATATAATCTCGTTGAATATAGTCTGTCCGAAAGGTAGTTGACACGTGATTCCTTAGTCCCTTTAAGGGGAGGGAAAAGTGGGAGATTTCTGATTTCTATTTATGACAAGGACCTGTCCACTCTTTGCCCAGCGAGTCGCTCATTGCAATCAACCATGGAGAAACAGGGCCAGTATAACCAGCTCTTCCTTCCTTCTAAAAGCAAAACAATAGCTGCTGCACATAGAACAGAGGCAGGACAATACAGCACAGCTATACATTTGGCCATGGTTGGTCGCAAACAGCCATGGTCGGTCGCAAACGGCGATTCAGGGGGCAATAGTTTGAAGTAAAAAATCCCCCACTTTTCTCTCCCCTTAAAGGAACCTAAGGAATCACGTTTCAACTACTCTTCGGATAGACTATAGACATAGGAGTACATGGTAGGGATTCATTTAGAGAAGGTTAGAGTGGAACTTGATAGTCTGTGAGTATCCAGATTGCCTGGGGGCGTTTTATTTCTAATCTAATCATCTTCCTTTAGATGTATGTATGTCAACGGTATAGAGACACATACGCAAATCCAAGCCAATATCAACCAGAGGTTGGCATATTTCTAGCCAAGTTCTGTACGCGTTCATGGATCGACATACAATAAGTCAGATCATTAGGTTATCACAGGTTTATGTATATGTCGTCCTGATATTCCCATTAGCGAGCTGCCTCAGGTAAACAGAATACTCTCTTAGGTTAGCTCCCGCTCCCTATCTCCTCCTTTCCACTTAGATATGGGAGAGGCAAATGCACTTCCCCTTATTACATATACAGCTATATACTACACACTGCACATGAAAAAAGTCTAGGGGAAGAGAAAAAGACTAGAAAAGGGGAAAGAGACTTGGGAAAGGGGAAGAAGCTAGGGAAAGAGACTAGGTAAAGGAAAAGAAGGGACTTAGACTAGGAAAAGGGAAGTAGACTAGGAAAAGGGAAAGACACTAGGGAAAGAGACTATAGGGAAAAAGGGAAAGAGACTTGGGGAAGGGAACTGAACTAGGGGAAGCGGAGGGAAAGAGACTAGGGAAAGAGACTGGGGATAGGAAAAGAGACTAAGGAAAGGGAAAGAGACTAGGGAAAGAGAAAGAGACTTGGGGAAGGGAACTGAACTAGGGGAAGGGGAGGGAAACAGACTAGGGAAAGAGACTGGGGATAGGAAAAGAGACTAAGGAAAGGGAAAGAGACTAGGGAAAGGGAAAGAGAATAGGGAAAGATGCTAAGGGAAGGGAAAGAGACGACTAGAGAAAGGGACGGAAACTTGGGAAAGAAACTGGGGATAGTGAAAGAGGCTAGGGAAAGAGAAAGAGACCACGGGAAGGGGAAGGATGCTAGGGAAAGGGAATGAGACGACTAGAGAAAGGGGAAGAGGTTAGATAGAGGAAAAGATGTTAGGAGAGGGTTAAAGGCTAGAGCAAGGGGCAGATGCAAGGGGAAGGGAATAAGACTAGGGATAAGATATATAATAAGAATGGAAGGCCCCAGGAAGGGCCAGTTATAATGGAAATGTCAAACCAACAATAAAAATAGATGGCAGTATACTACTCATTTACGGAATTACACTAGAAAATGTATAGACATCACACCACACTTGGTATTAGCTAGTATAATCCACAAGTTTAGGTTTCCACGAGAAGCCAAGCCATGAAAAGCAAAGAGAACTACCAGGGATCTTGAAGGATAAGTAAAGAACTCGTTCAAGCACAACTTGCAGTGTGAATGCTCATTTTCCCTCCACACTAGCTGTACATTCTGCTAATTTATGAAGTCTTTTGGGGAGAAGTCAATGAGAAAGTGGGTATCTATAGATCATCTAAATCAACTCTCAACTTTAGCGCAATGGCAATTACCCTGCAGATAGCGGGGTAGAGATCACACTATTTCTCTCCTTATATGGGAGGATTACAGGCCGCTGCCTGAGCACATAGTCCATTCAGTGCGTGTCATCAAAACCTAGAGCTTATTTTATGTGTGAGCAAATAACAACATAGCCAAGTGCGAGCAGGGGAAAGCCTGAGAGGGATGGGGGTAGTCAGTCTAGGCCCAAACTTGAGCGAGTTCCTTCAAACGAAGGGAAAGCCTCTCGCCTCAAACCGCAAAGAGTCATTATAATTCCATTAAGACTGCAAAATGTCATCATATTCCCATTAAAACGCCGAGTTCTAGGACAAGAAACCGATTAGTGAGGTAGGCTGACATACCATTCTTATCTGATCTGAGGGTTTTGACCTAGAGTGTAGTCTACATTTAAACTCTCAACTCCATAGACAATTTAACTATCATTTACAAAAAAAAATGAAATAATTTGTAATACCAAACTATTCATTTCTTTATTTCTGATGATATTGATGGCAGTCATAAAACTCTAGCTTTATTATATGACAAGCTAATTTTCTTGCAATGAGAAAAAGCATTCTTAGGTTAGAAGCTGTACATTCATAGATTACAAAAACCAATATTATTACATATTTGTTCTTGTAACTATATCTAAATTATTGAATATTATTTATACTAGGGCCTATTACAGAGTGTAGGCAATTTCACACTGCACTATAACTCCCTAAGTACCTCCCCGTCTCCAAATGGTATTCTCCCTACCTTACTGAAGAAATATGCATTAAAAACATTAAGCAAATGTAGATACTCGATCCTGGTTTCACCTTCCGTGGGGTGATCCTTCCTCCATTCAGTCTAAATGGACCGTCTCACATGGGAAACCTAAACTCCGCCGTCACTACATAAAAACGTCATAATGCGATGTATGATCAACTCTCGCGAGATGTTGACAAACCTATCAGGTATCACCACACAACTTTTGTATTTTGCCTCAATCCCTCTAGCCAACTTCCGTTCTTTTAAATATATATTTTCCACTCCAAACTATATTTTATGGTGTTACTGAATAGGATTGTAACTTGATGGAAGGCTTTATATCTAGGGTGCTGAGAACATCCTGAATCGTTAGGAATTGCTAGAAAATCTCCCAATATTCAATTATAATATCCCAGGTAGGTAGACATCAGTAAAGGATTATTCAACTCGAGGAGGTAATGAAAGACCGGCTTTTAAAGAGCTTTACCAGCTAATTTGCCTTAAATAACAAAAAATTGTTTAGTTATTCGCAGCCCATCCGAATATCCCCATTTTAGAATATTAAATGATTTGGACTAGATCTTCTTGGTAAAAAAAATCCCCCACAATATTCAAATTGAATGTTTCGGCGAATTCCTGAATCTCACTATTTTATACGACTTCGCTCTCTTTCATTGGAATCCTCAACAAATTTTAAAATCATGTTAGATTGGTCTACGAACAAGCTAACACATTGCATAATGTGATCGTCCCGTTACCCTGAATTGCCACTAGTGCGGCCAAAAATATATATAATGAGAACTCAGAGAGAGTTGGGAATGCAGCTTTAACACCTGAACCATAGAAACCGCCTGGTAAAATATCTAGAGCACGTCGGATTCTTATCCTTATTTTACTACTAAATCCAATGTGGCCATTATCGATAAGGATAAGTTACACTATCATATGAGTCATCATACAAGAACTGACGGTAGTATACTGATGACCCTACATGGTATTCTTACTGAGGTACAATATATTCTTTTTATTATTCATTTATTTTTCTCTCTTTCTTCTCCCTCTCTTCTCCAAGTTCTTCCCTTTTCCTATGCACACGTTCCTTTCTCCTCTTCCTTCTTGTATTTGTTCTAAGGTCTTCTATTCTCCACACACTAGCTGTCTTCTCTCCATCCTTGTTATCTTGTCTTTTATTACACCCCGGTGCTGTTGCTTCCTATACCTTCAGCATTGTATGTCACACTTGGTCAAGGTGGTGCATAACATGTGAGTTATGTCACCCTTGGCGCATACAACAAGTAGGTCCGCCAAAAACTTAAATTACTTCTTTTATTTTTAATTATTTATATTTTTTATTCATTAATGGGGTGTAATAAATATGGAACAAAGCTCGGGTGAAGTCTGTACACTTGTTAGTGACCTCGGGAGCGTGGAAGATCTCGGGCTAACGCCCTCTAACTTCCCGCGCTCCCTCGGTCAATAACAAGTGTGCAGACTTCCCCCTTGCTAGGTTCCATCTATATATCTCCCTCTATCTTCTCCCATTTCACTTGCGTCAGTCTGTTCTGTTCTTCATATATTGGGCTGTTAGGTCACGAGGTTTAAAAATTGTCCTCAGACTTCCAAAGATTGTCATTGGATAACTAGCATGAGGGGTGCCACCGAAAATATATCATCCGGTTACTAAATCTTAGATAGTTGGAAACAAATCGAAACCGTAAATTAAATACATGGAATTCAATTTCAAAGCTTTCTAATTGACATCATGCCATGTCTTGGTGTCTGTGACGTCATTGTGTACACAGCTCTGTGACCAGACTCATGTCCTACTCATAGATTTGTTTATTTTATACTTTTAATCCAGTTTAAGTTATTTTATAGCTTTAACTGTGTAAGTTATTTTATACTTTTAATCCAGTTTAAGTTATTTTATAGCTTTAATCCAGTGTAAGTTATTGTACATACTTTTAATCCTGTGTAAGTTATTTTAAGCTGTATTTCAAAATTTGTCATGTTTGCCAGATGCATACGCATTCAACTTCATGTAAGAAGTCCATGTATCATATTTCAATCATGAATATAATTTGTGATTCATTCTGGTCTTGCTTTCTAGTTTAACTTCAACTTTCTTGGAAATGGCAAGTCTCTTTAATATCTTTAAGATTGAATGGGGAAACTTTAAAAGTACTAAGGCTGTGATTCCATTGGGTCACTCTTTTGGTCCGCTCATGGTCCACTCTTTTTTTCCCCCGAGCGCCTAACAAGCGAAGACAGAGCGAAACAAGAGCAGTCTAATAGTACAGTTACTGCGCTTTCTATACGCTCTTAAAATTTGACGTTGGCGCTTCTTTTCGCTAATATCTGACCTGTTTGATTTGAGCGCAAGTACATGATGCTCTTTCTGCCTATTTAAGTAGCAGTCCAATAGCGCAATGAGAGCGGGCCAACAGACATGCCATTGATTTCATAAGGAAACAAGCACACCAGTTGTATCGCTCTGCACTTGTATTGCGCTAAAGATAAAAGTGGATGTAGAGCGAATGAAAAGCACATTATAAAGAACCATGACCACAGATAGAATCGATCAAGTGGAATCGCAGCTTTAATGGCAAAAACACTTTTAATTCCCTGCAACCTCGAGTTGCCTCGAAAAAAATCCAATTTTAATTCAACTTACTACTTAAGTAAGTCTTTTTAAAATTTCCATTTTACAGAAATTTGGCCTTGACCTTTTAGTGTACCATGGCCTTCTTATGGCTGTAGAGTAAAATTTCACATTATTAATAACCAAATTATCGAGATTGAAAGGGACGGCCTATTGGTGTGGAGATTTTAGGATTATTATATTTAAATGTCAAAACTGCAACTTGTTCTACAGTATGACCACCCCATATTCATGTCTGTTTACAGCAGTTCAGGATGGTTAAGGACTGTTTACCTGAACTTGCATTGATACCTGATGTCATGCTTACAGAATAATTAACAGGACAAGTAACGCCAATGGTGGCAGTAATACTGTTCTCATTCTCCTTCTCATATTTTTGTCGAGATATATCCTTCTTTTTATTTTTCAGGACAACCAATTTTTAAGATTAATAAGAAAATATGTATGTGTATGTGTGTATTATTTTTATTTCCGTATATATATACAGTTACAACTCTCGGAAAAAGGAATAAAGTTATACAATATATGTGTATAAACAAAACTTTCAAGATATCTAGGTCTTCCAAGTCTTCCTATTACATGAGTGGTATATAGTTCTCAATGTTCATCTTGATTTTATCAAGTTAGATAGTAGCAATATAATATTGCTACTTACAATCTATCTCGTCTGTAGTGGTCCATTTCGGTTTGTGGCATACATGGCAGGGAGGTTTCATGCTTTCTGTCTGTATCATATATAATATAATATTTAATCATCATTTCACGATTTTCATTATTTTTCACATGTGGGAAGTCAGTATGATTCCTTCAACCCGCAAGCGGCCCCCTAACTCGTACCTTCTCTATATTGAGGGGAGGAATTAGAGACAAGTCTGAAAGGGGTTATCCAGGGATTAAAATATCCAATGAGTCCCAGACTCCTTGATAAGTTTAATAACAAGAAGAAGTGAAGAAAATGCAAGTAGGCTATCGTGAAAGCTTATGTTTCGTCCCTTTTTTTCAACCAATGCCTGTAATGAAAGAACGCCGGTGTAAAATGAAAGGTTGCAATCAGTCTCATTTCATTCACTCCTGTGAAGTAAGTTTCTTTTCTTCATTTGTGCAATACCGAATGCATTAGCACCCATTCCCTAAAATTCTAGAATGTCTTTTTACTCCAATGTTAACAGATGATTTTATGCAGGTGCAGTAACGACTTCCCTGATGTTATTCTAAAAAGATGGGATTGTTGTTTCTTTGTTGTAATTGTGGCTCGAGAGAAGGATATACATGGGTCAGATTTTCAGAAAATTACAATTGGCAGTTCTAAACATTTAGGAAATACTCCTAAATTAGGCTGAAAAAGGAAGAATACCGGGTATATCTGAGTATATTTGGTATCGCATCGATTTAAAGTATCAGTTCTGTTATGTTAAACTGCATTTTGAAGCTCGTTTTTGTCTTAAATGTGGGTTATTTGAGAGGATTGGTGAAGGGGAATTGTACATTTTCTGAAAATCTGACTCATATACATTCTGATTGATGATACAGGAGCACTTGATACAAAACAGCCCCGCAATCAATACTCCTGTACTGCCATCACCAGATCCCGACGCGCTTTTTGAGAAGCTGGAGCTAAGGTTTAATGAAGATATCCCAAGGAATTATTCAATCAGGAAATAAAATGTTTAAAGGTTAAACATTACTCATCATTAAGGAGGATTAGGCTGATTGAATGAATTTTCACTATCGAGGCAACGACGGCCGTTCTTTACTTATGAAGTGGTTTCTAAAAGTACCGACGGAACTATTTTGTTGTCATGCCGACACAAGTTTGCCGATGCAAGTTTGCCAGAGCTTCAGTCTAGTGCTTCGATCCCCGATCGTTTCACCTATTGCTAGTTATTCCTCTGATAGGAAAGCCGATAAAATTATGCTAAATATTGGCGTTGTAGTGATTTTTACCAGACTGCCTAGAAAGCACAATATGAGTTACTACATTACTATATTGGAATTACACCACTGACTGAAGGCCGTGTGCAATAAAGGGCTTCACTAACGAATAGCTGAGACCTACCAGGAATATGTTGTCATATTGTGAAATTAATAGCAATAAGAGTTCTATTACCTGCGATTTATATATATAGTTCCTTTTGATATATCTTCTCACTGTCCCCCTGCCCTGCCCTGCCCTCCCCTCAAGTCCCCTCCCCTGAACTCCCCTTCCCTCCCCTCCCCTTCCCTCCCCTCCCCTTCCCTCCCCTCCCCTTCCCTCCCCTTCCCTCCCCTTCCCTCCCCTTCCCTCCCCTCCCCTCCCCTCCCAGTAGTGATATTAAGGACATCATATTAGTCCTTATAGCGACCTAAGGTATATGTATGGGAGATACATACATGTTGGCGTGGGTACATGGGTATATATATATATAACACAGGGTAGCATCCCCTAGGGTGGCAGGGGGTACTGATCGAGGTATGTATCATAGCATTCCTATAGAGGTAGTAGTACATGGAGTTGGGACATAGCAAGCCCTAGGTGAGGAGTGGGAGGGGGTAGTAGGGATGGGAGGGAGAGTAGGGGGTGGATGGGCAGAGTGGAATGAGGATGGGAGGGGTGACTAGAGGTGTGGGTGGGTATGGTAGTATTTTGGGTCATGATTATAGATTAATATCGATGAAGTAGGTATACATACTACCCTCTATTATATAGGTAAGATTTTCAGAAAATGTACAATTTGTCTTCACCAATCCTCTCAAATAACCCAATTTTAAGACAAAAATGACCTTCAAAATGCGGTTTAACATAACAGAACTGATACTTTAAATCAATGCAATCCCAAATATACTCAGATATACCCGGTATTCATCATTTTTCAGCCAAATTTAGCAGGATTTTCTAAAAGTGTAGACCTGCCAATTGTATATTTTCTGACAATCTGACCCACATACCCATGTATCCACGCCGACATAATGTCTCCAATACATTAAGGTCCTTAACCCCACCCCGCCCCATTTCCCGCCTGTACCCTTGATACAGCACCCCGCCACTGGCTAATATACACAAACAGCTTCTGTCACACTGGCACCCATCGTACATGCCTCGCACGTACCCTCCACGTCGCCTCTTATCTAATCCGGGAAACATACCGAAAATTACTTTCCCAGCGGTTTGTTCAAATTGTAGGAACTAATTATCTACAGCAAACAAAAGCTTGAGAGTGGGTCGGAGGCTTGTGGGGAGGATTGCCCATCAGTCTCAGTCTATCAATTACACCCAGGGGAAACAACACAGCTCCTCGTATAATGCATTAGTACAATGAGATCTAATGAATCAATCGAATGTATAAGGATTTCTGAGTCTGAATTTCTGACAAATTCCACTGTAGCAATGCCCTGAGTGCATACATGTATTCTACAGAAGGTTGAAGGCCTTGTTTTGCCTTCTTCATATCCACATTTTAGATCTGGTTTTCCTTTTCTTTTTTTCTCATATCATTTCACTTTTTCTCAGTTTACCAACCACGCAAAGTAGTTTTATTATTTACCTTATTGTCGTATTCATGTTTTTCTACTTCTTTATGAATATTGAAACATAATAGAGAATCTCATTTAATATTGTTTGATTAGTCTTAATTGTGTGTGGTTATATCACCTATTGTTCTATCAGTGTGTGTACTTGAACAGACTGATACAGAACATTAAGTGAAGTTTTAGATGTAGTGGGAATATGTATAATATCCTCCTAATCATCCCCCAATGGCTTCCTTATGTGTCCTTAAAGCGTTTTTAAAAGAACTCATCTTCCTCCTTATGGTGAAGGGGAAAGGTTCCCAGGTCTAAATTATGCTGAGTATTAAAGCAAAGCAAACTCTGACATTTAAATATATCGAGTACAACATCTGGGCTGTACAACACTGAGAGTGTCCTATAGGGGAGTTGCATGTCTCACTGCGCATGTCTTTCATAGTGCATGCCGGGACGGATTCAGTTCAAGTCTGACATACAAATATTTGGTAACATTTTAATGAAACGTTGCAAAATTGTTTTCACCAATATCATAGCTTGTATCGATGATCTATGAAAACCAAATGCATGATGGGAAAGATGAAGTCAAGTGTTATGAAAACATGTATATCGCATGGATATTGGCATTAGAGCATTGATAAATAGTCTATGATGAACATAACATGTTATCTTTAGAATTTATCCTGTATCATTACTCCCATATTTCCATGCGAATCAGGATTCAAAATGGCGGCTATGCAACTCCCCTATTGTGTGAGTTACTCAGTGAGCAATATGCACCTTTTGTGAGCTGTTCATTGAAGGCGTTCTCAGATGTGAAATGGGAATGGGATTAAGGAAACCTTATTATGTGACTCTCTCTATGTCTCTTTTAGACTCATGTGTGTCTGTAAGTGGGAGCCTGAGAAGTTGTAGCGCATTTGATTCAGATCAGCATTTAAGGCTGAGCCTGTCAATATTTAGGTTGGGATTTCAAGATTGAGTTAAATCCAAGGAAAGTATGTTTTAGTGGTCCCACTTGCGTATTTCATTGAAAGTACGTTTTGTGGCAAGAATCATCTCCGTCCTCTCTTCTTACAGGGACTAATTCCAAAACAGAGAGGTACAGTTTGAGCCTCAGAGCAAACACCGTATGAATGGATTACTAATATCCTTTCTGATTAGTATGCATTAGCTATCTTAGTGTCAGTTATCTGTCCGTATTTGGACAACGATATGAACTTCTGAGCGAAAACGAAATTCAATTATTCAAGTGCACACCTAGGTAGTAGAAATGATTATAAAATCAAATCAAATGTATGGCGAGAATCGCATCCTTCAGAATGCACATTTCCGATCCTTTGAAATATAATTCCTGAAATGTTTTTAGCCAAGTTCCGACATCGCCCACTGTGAATGGGCAGCTGAAGAAGACAAATATTGGGAAGGAAGCGACTCGCGCACAATAAGATCCTCCAGCCTTAAACATATTGGATTGTTTAAGTCTCTTCTCTTCCTGCCGCCAAATTGTCAGCCAGATTGTCTGTTTCCACTGGAGAGGCTCCCATCCTGTTTAAAGCTTCTGCATACTTAGCATTGATTTAACGCTTCAAATGGTGGTGGTGGTGGGTGGCGGGGGGGGGGGGAGCAGGAGTTAGCAGGATTGGGTGGGCCTCAGGGTCTGCTATATTTAGTATTAACTGATGAAGCAGGCATTTAATGTTTTAATCCTGGGTTGATGTATACTCTACACTACTTGCCTGTGCCAATTTTTCCGTGATGAATTTGAATATGATTTGGGGTTGAAGTACTCCCCCCCCCCCCCCAGTCTCATGACCCGTATACTCTAAATATTAGTTAACCAAAGTATATAAAATAAATGCACTCGTGCCTTTTACAGTGTTGTCTTTCCTGTCAAGTTGTGTAATAGTTGATATAGGGTTTTTCTAGGTAGACCAATGGTCAGTCAGTGCCTCGTCCCCTCCACATGGACCCACCTCACCCTGGCCCCTCTACAGAAGAGATACACTTCCCAAGCAGTAGGTTCCAGGAAATACTGACACTCATTAGTCTTAGTGGTCCTATTGACTGACTGCCTTCCACCATCTCCTCATTTACAAACATGAGAGGAAAGCCAACAAATTAACCCAGTCTTGAGTCTCAAGGTGTATGTGGTGATTCTTTTTCTCTTACTTTTGATCTCTGGTACATATTAGTGATACCTTCCAGTCTAGGCCCAAACATGAGTGAGTCCCTTCAAATGAAGGTAAAGCCTCTCGCCTCAAACCGCAAAGAGTCATTATAATTCCATTAATACAGTAAAATGTCATTATATTCCCATTAAAACGTCGAATTCTAGGACAAGAAACCGATTAGCAAAGCAGGCTGATATACCATTCTTATCTGATCTAAGGGTTTGGACCTAGAGTGCCTTCAAGATTTACACTAGAGCATAGAGCAACCAGAACCCCATTACTTGAAATTTAAAATTTTGATAAAGAATTACTGCACTGTTATGCAGATTAGAACATGTATGTGCTCTAAAACTGGTCCTAACAGTGTAATGACTGCATCGTGTCTGCTTGTCCAAGATCACAATTCTCTGAGGAAAGAGCATTACATCAGATATTAGATGTTATCATACGTTTCTAGAGGGTAATATGGAATGCCAAGGGCTACAGCATTGGGGCTCATATCACATACAGCGTGTAGGCCTACTTAACCTGTTTATCACCCTGTAAACGGACGTTAGCCATGTAAATGCAGTGAGTATGGCAGGAGTGGCCGCAGAACCAGTGTATCGACATTAATGTGTATAAATTTTTGCTATTTTTTGCCCAAAATATCGGGAATTACTCTCGGGCGATCTCGATGTTCCAAATATTAGACTTGGACTACACAATTCTGTTTGTTCGCTACACTCACTGAAATAGCTACGCCTGCATGCAATATGGAATGTCTTTTTGGTCAGAGTTTTAGAAAATGTACAATTCACCTTCACCAATCCTCTCAGATAATCCACATTTAAGACAAAAATGAGCTTCAAAATGCAGTTTAACATAACAGAACTGATCCTTTGAATCAATGCGATACCAAATATACTCAGTATTCATCATTTTTCAGCCAAATATAGCAGATTTTCCTAAATGTGTAGAGCTGCCAATTGTACATTTTCTGAAAATCTGACCCTTTTATAGATTATTCTCCTCTACATTTCCGTTCTGTGAAGTACAATTGTATTTATGTCTTTTAACCTAGAGATGTCCACAGTACTTCTTCAAGCCTATTTAGACGTGTTAGTCAAATTTGGCTGAGCCCTCAAAGGTCCTTCATTTCAAAACGGTTTACAAGCCGAAAACCAAGATAATAAAGAGGTTTTCATTTATGATTGGATTCAAAAGCCTTGTTGACAGGAATAGCAATATGTTAGAACTTTTCCTCAGGCTAAATCCTGATGAAAAATATTAACTTGCTTATATGAAAGGCACGAGGGAGTTTTAGATGTATAGAGCCAATATCTTGTAGTATCCAAATCCTATATATTGGGTGTGAGAAGTACAAAGTATCCTATCATTACATGCACAGCATAGAAGGAAAGTGGTAAAGAGCGGAGAGAGATGAAAGACTGAAAGCAGAACAAGACTGTCAGGTGTTAGATTTGAAGGAAAAACTAAGAACAAAGGCTGAACATAGCAAGGCACAGATGACTATTTTCCTAGAGGAGGACAATAAGGGAGTTACATTGTTATATTGCCTCAAGGTTGGGTGGTCCCAACACTCACTGCATCGGCCGGTACAGACAGCTAGATAGCAATACATCGCTTTCTTACTATGGAGGAAAGTTACTCCACTTTTATCATATGGGCCAGATTTTGAGAAAATGTACAATTCACCTTCACCAATTCTCTCAAATAACCCAAATTTCAGACCAAAATAAAGTTCAAAATACAGTTCAACCTAACAAAACACATAGCTAGAATCAGTGCAATGCCGAATATACTTGAATTTACCTAGTATTGACCAAATTGCAGCCTAATTTAGCCTAATTTACTAAATATGTACAGCTGCCAATTGTACATTTTCTGAAAAGCTGACCCATATACTTTTATGGGTGTAGGGAGTCAAGTTAGCTATAGCCCAAACAATCCCTTTTATCATTGAATATATAAAACATATGACAAGATTTGTGCCAATACTTACTAATACAAACTGAAAAGTGAGGTGTAAGTCCGAATCAGTCTAGGCCCAAACCCTCAGATCAGATAAGAATGGTTTGTTAGCCTACTTCGCTAATCGGTTTCATGGGCTAGGAGTCGGTGTTTTAATAGGAATATTTATGACATTTTGCGGTCTTAATGGAATTATAACGGCACTTTGTGGTTTGAGGCGAGAGGCTTTCCCTTCGTTTGAAGGGACTCTATCAAATTTGGGTCGAGACTGGAATGGCTTTTTCCTTCATATAGATAGATTACGGATTGACAATTGATGTATGTCTGAACGAGTTAAATAAAGGCGGTTGATTAGAGCTGAATGACAACCAAATTAATGTCATGACACTTCATACTTTGATGGTGGCTAGGGTGAGCCCCCTATTACAAAACCTAGGTGTAGGAAAGAGATGTCTGAAGTTTGAGCTCTTTGTTCATACACACTAATATTAACGCCATGAAGAAGAGATCTGAAGAACAGACTTAATCCCTTACTTGCGATGGTGATGATTTGAAACTGTATGAAAGCAGGCATACATTAAATAGCTGAGTCACTCTAGGTCCAAACCCTCAGATCAGATAAGAATGGTATGTCAGCCTAATTCGCTAATCGGTTTCTTGTCCTAAAACTCGGGTGTTTTAATGGGAATATAATGACATTTTGCCATCTCAATGGAATTAAAACGACTCTTTGCGGTTTGAGGCGAGATGCTTTCCCTTCATTTGAAGGGACTCTCTCAAGTGTGGGCCTAGACTGGAGTATTCAGTCATTCACGACTGGAGGAATCGCTATCTAACCAAATGTGTCAAATGTATTTTCTACCCATTTTCCAACATGTTATGTCTTGCATTACTTTACATAAGGCTAGGAGGAAAGAAATTGACTCTAATATATTGGATTTCATTTGGGGTAAAAAGAAGCATGATGTTAGCGCCGAATATCTGACTCAACCAACTGACAATGGTGGGCTTATAGAGGATTGTTATGAGGTAAATAGAATCATGTGGGTTCGCAGAATACTATTCGTCAGAAATAGATCATGGTTTTCAGTGATAGAGGCCTGCATCATTGAAGATATTTTCTTGTGTAGACACAAGTCGAAAACGAGCATAAACAGCTTCTACAAGAATATTGTCCTATATTGGAACAGGTATTAGGGTCAGATTTTCAGAAAATGTACAATTGGCAGCTAACTTTATTTTCGTCTGAAATTTGGGTTATTTGAGAGAATTGCTAAAGTTGAATTGTGCATTTTCTGAAAATCTGACCCATTACTATAGTAAAGCCCCTGGCAGCGTGGGCCAGATAAAGAGAGATAGAGGCTCCGGTACAACAGAAACATTAGAAAAAGCAACAAGCGTCTCTGTTGGGAAAGGTGGAAAGAGAAAGGTGGAAAGGGAAAGGTGGAAAGAGAAAGGTGGAAAGAGAAAGGTGGAAAGAGAAAGGTGTACTGGTGCTAGGGCATATTATCAATGATCAGGGTAAGTTGGTGACGACCAATGAGATCAAGGAAAACTTTAATATCAACACGACATTCGTTGAGAGGCTAGAGCTTGCCAGGGCAATTCCCAGACAGTGGCTTAGGGTATGTAATTCTGAAAATGACTGCTCTGATAATAATTGAACAAACCCAGCTTAAATCTATGAATACAAATATGCCAGAAACCTGATGTTGGCTTGGCTCCAGGAACCATGTAACAATGCTCTATATGTTTAACAGTAAGAGGTTAAATGAAATGCGCAGCTGGTGTTATATTTGCGCACTACCCACCTAACCAGGTCTACGAGAATTGTCCAAATGCTCACTTGATATGAGTGAGCATTATATGGTTAATATCTCCTTGTATTTAATGAAAACATTGAAAATAATTATTTGTCCTAAGATCACATGGCTTTGAACACCACAATGTTGGCTACCTCAAATCAATACTCATTGTAATACTATACAAAGGGCATGCGAATATTTCCCTAAATTTCCATTAAATATAATATATGAATATTTGTATTGAATATATGATAATGAATTAACTGTGTCATAAAATATAATATACATCTTACACGTTAGAGCATAGTTCAATCTCTTCTGCCACTTCACTCAGGCTCACTGCCGTCAGAGACTCAGCAGGGAAGTCTAATCTATGATTTAGAGATGATGAATTGTTCCAATCAGGGGATTACATGATGGAATAGGAAAAGTAATTAAATCAGGACATATTAATGTAGACACCGGCCCTCCAAGCCAGCCTAGTCCTCTATAAGTCGACGGTATTGATGCCCCGTCATGGGGACATTTCTTCTTTTATTTTCATTTTAATTTTAAGACCTTCTTCTGATGGGATTAAACCATCGTCATAATGGAAAGGATAAGAGAATTAATAATGATGATAGTCGTATATGATATTTTTCTGATTATTAGAAAGATTCACATTTGGAGATGCTCCTCTTGTCCGGTCAACAACAGCTCAACATAAGACTTACATTATTTCCCTTTCCATCTATATGTAGTGCTCAGTTACAATATTACCCATGTGCTATTTCAAAGTCATTATGTAATGCGACACTGGATCTACCATAGACAGTATTATTTAATCAATTGTTTTTATTCAAGTGCTATATGGGTCAGATTTTCAGAAAATGTACAATTGGCTGCTCTACACATATATATAGTAAATTTTGCTGAAAAATGGTAAATACCGGGTATATCTGAGCATATTTTTGATCGCATTGATTTAAAGTATCAGTTCTGCCATGTTAAACTCTTACCCATATATGTGTTAAAATCTTACCCATATATGTGTTAACACTGTGTAACCATCAGGTGGATAATATGGCAAAATCACACTTCTATACTCTAATAGTTTTCATGTTTTTTATTTAGGGGTTAAATTTACCCCAATATATCTTCTTACTCCAGGTTCATACCCCTGGCCTCCTCCAGTGTGTACAGAGATGCTGATCAGTCTCAGGTACCCCCGCCCTGGTACTGGCTGACCCCGGTAGCTGGAGCCACCAGAGGCTAAACACCCCCATATGTGCCCCCACATGGGTCAGATTTTCAGAAAATGTACAATTCGCCTTTACCAATCCTCTCAAATAACCCACATTTAAGACAAAAATAAGCTTCAAAATGCAGTTTAACATAACAGAACTGATACTTTAAATCAATGCGATACCAAATCTACTCAGATATACCTGGTATCGAACATTTTTTTAGCCTAATTTACTAAAAATGTGTACAGCTGCCAATTGTAAATTTTCTGAAAATCTGACCCACATGTTAATCATCGCCATATTTACCCCTAGGCACATGTACATTAGTGTAGGGGGATAAAGACCTGGCTACCTGGCCCACACTGGCCAGTACATTCCTCATGTCTTCTTAGCCCGCCACAAGCACCATTGATGCTATATTTACTCTTTTAATGCTTGACTCTGATGAAGGCTTCAGGAGAGCCGTTAATCAGACCTCCTCCTCCTGTACATGTGGGGTGGCGCAGCGGTCTATAAGGATGCGGATCCAGTCTTCAGAGGTACTGGGTTCGAACCCCATGTATTTCTAGGTTTGTTTCACATTCCTCAAAATATCACCAAACTGTAAATTATAGTGAACTTCTCGACCCCTTAGAATGTTAATTCCATGTATTATGTCAAATTGGATCAAAGCTTAGCATAGCATATATATAGATATATTAATTTAGATATCCTTTTTACTTTTCATGTTAGAGTTAAACATGCATGACAAGTATATGAGTGGTAAATTTTCGTTTCGTTTCATTTCGTATCGTCAGTACCAGCCAGGGGAATATAGGAAGTATACTACATCTGACTAATGTATAGTGTCTATTGGGGCAGTTTGGTTTGTATGTAAGTAGAATTTCTACTGGGTGATTGCAGGGAGGTATGCTAAATATAAACGTATTGAGGTTATGATTACATTTATTTTCCCATCAAAATGTGTAGCTTGGCATAGACAGGGCAAGTGCAAGTCATTTAATGATTATTAATTATTGTCGTGGAAATGGAGTTGTTTTCGGAAATAATTGTTAAATGTTTGGACATATGAGCTGATTACTACAGTATGGTTACTTGCATTCAAACATGAAAAGTTTACACTTGTCGTAGACAGTGCGGGTGCAACTTGTCTATTCACTTTTGCTATAGTCTATCCGAAAAGTAGTTGAAACGTGATTCCTTAGGTCCTTTAAGGGGAGGGAAAAGTGGGGGATTTTTTACTTCAAACTATTGCCCCCTGAATTGCCGTTTGCGACTGACCATGGCTGTTTGCGACCAACCATGGCCAAATGTACAGCTGTGCTGTATTGTCCTGCCTCTGTTCTATGTGCAGCAGCTGTTGTTTTGCTTATAGAAGGAAGGCAGAGCTGGTTATACTGGCCCTGTTACTCCATGGTTGATTGCAATGAGCGACTCGCTGGGCAAAGAGTGGACAGGTCCTTGTCATGAATAGAAATCAGAAATCTCCCACTTTTCCCTCCCCTTATAGGGACTAAGGAATCACGTGTCAACTACTTTTCGGACAGACTATAGCCAGGATTTACCATTTTCCCCATGCTCTAGCCTGTTGCCTAGGTTGGGAAAGAGGGAAGAAAGATTTGAAATATGATGAGGTTACACTTTAAGCAGGACCCGGCGAGTTTCTTCAGTATTCTATCCAGAATGTTCACCGACGATTAGGGCAATTTTGATAACTATTTGCTAAAACTGGCTCTAAATTTCTGTAATATCTTTGTTATATCTAGCATAAACCCCTATAGTTTGCGCTGTAATATGTGGCCAGCATGACTCATGCAGAACCTTAGCTGTTGGGCTTGGATCATATTAGCCTCAAATTGTACATAACCTTTGCTGCCCTATCCAAGCATATGACACGAGATGAGGTGCAATATCCAATGCCTCATAGTTCACCTCCTCCAATCCATCTCTGACCTTCCACCACTTAATGCCACTTTGCATTTTGATTCATTATACTTTGCCAGCAATGCCTCCCCGCCTCCTACACGCTGTACAGTCATACAGGCAGACCTTGGGTCAAATATTAAAAAGGCAAAGATAAAATGCCAAGACGTCTTTCCCTAGAAATGTTCTACTTGGCGGGGGTATGTGGGTAAGATTTTCAGAAAATGTACAATTCGCCTTCACCAATCCTCTCAAATAACCCACATTTAAGACAGAAATGAGCTTCAAAATGTAGTTTAACATAACAGAACTGATACTTTAAGTCAATGCAATACCAAATATACTCAGATATACCCAGTATTCATCATTTTTCAACCTAATTTAGGAGAATTTCCTGAATGTGTAGAGCTGCTAATTGTACATTTTCCGAAAATCTAACCCACGTGTGTATGGTCGGGCAATGTATGGGGGTGCCAACTATTGGTTATTAGCTTTTTATATTCCTGCTATTTATAGAAATAGAAATCAGCACGAAATAACCCAGATCTTCTATTTCGTACCAATTGTCGAATTTGAATATTATTATTTTTTAATGCGATTGATATATTTTAGAAAACCCATGCGTT
The DNA here is from genome assembly GCA_942159475.1 of Sthenelais limicola. NCBI lineage: Eukaryota > Metazoa > Annelida > Polychaeta > Phyllodocida > Sigalionidae > Sthenelais > Sthenelais limicola. Next base: position 30,593,637 of record OW804101.1, read on the forward strand.
ATAACTAAAATATAAATGTTGATGCAATCCTCTATTATGACTTGAGGTGGATAGGGCTTATGTATCAGGATTATATGTGTCAGATTTTCAGAAAATGTACAATTAGCAACTCTACACATTTAGGAAATTCTCCTAAATTTGGCTGAAAAATGATGAATACTTGGTATATCTGAGTATATTTGGGATCGCATTGATTTAAAGTATCAGTTCTGTTATGTTAAACTGCATTTTGAAGCTCATTTTCGTCTTAAATGTGGGTTATATGTGGGTTAAGACGAATTGTACATTTTCTGAAAATCTGACCCATATGTTGGGAGCTAACTAAATGTTATGTCCTCCATTGAAATACCGCACCACGTCGGCGTTTACAATTATGTAATCAAGGATATCATAATCTGAATTTGTTGCATGAATTCAGCAAATTGTATTTTCCTCCTGGTAGTACATACCTAAACTCCCAGACTCCAATATACACCTGTTGCCATGGCAAAATGGTAAACAAACTGGTTAAAAGACATATTGGCATTGACTATGGGTAGAACAGGTGGTAAATGGATGCTGGTGTAGTATATACGGTGTGCTGCTAACACTATGTCAGCTATTTGTACTGTAGAAATAATGCTTATTGCTGCACATTGAGCAGCAGGTGCTCTACTACATAGTGTATACAGGTGGGTGAAGCATGAGCCGGGCTAGTCCCGGTGTCTTGTTATAGCTTACACATTAACCGCTCCATTGCATTTATATGTTGCGTTTTATGGGAGAGGGGGGAGGGAGGAGGGGGGAGAAGGGGAGAGCAGGGACGATGGAGGAGGGACAGGGGGGAGGGAGGAGGGGGCAGGAGAAGGGGAGGGCAGGGACGATGGAGGAGGGACAGGGGGGGGGGAGGGAGAGGGGCAGGAGAAGGGGAGGGCAGGGACGATGGAGGAGGGACAGGGGGGGAGGGAGAGGGGCAGGAGAAGGGGAGGGCAGGGACGATGGAGGAGGGACAGGGGGGAGGGAGAGGGGCAGGAGAAGGGGAGAGCAGGGACGATGGAGGAGGGACAGGGGGGGAGGGAGAGGGGCAGGAGAAGGGGAGGGCAGGGACGATGGAGGAGGGACAGGGGGGGAGGGAGAGGGGCAGGAGAAGGGGAGGGCAGGGACGATGGAGGAGGGACAGGGGGGGAGGGAGAGGGGCAGGAGAAGGGGAGAGCAGGGACGATGGAGGAGGGACAGGGGGGAGGGAGAGGGGCAGGAGAAGGGGAGAGCAGGGACGATGGAGGAGGGACAGGGGGGGGGGAGGGGGGCAGGAGAAGGGGAGGGCAGGGACGATGGAGGAGGGACAGGGGGGAGGGAGGAGGGGGCAGGGGAAGGGGAGGGCAGGGACGATGGAGGAGGGACAGGGGGGAGGGAGGAGGGGGCAGGGGAAGGGGAGGGCAGGGACGATGGAGGAGGGACAGGGGGGAGGGAGGAGAGGGCAGGGGAAGGGGAGGGCAGGGACGATGGAGGAGGGACAGGGGGGAGGGAGGGGAGGGCAGGGACGATGGAGGAGGAAAGCGGGGCAGGGGGAGGGGGCAGGAGAAGGGGAGGGCAGGGGCGATGGAGGAGGAAAGAGGGGGCAGGGAGGAGGGGCAGGAGAAGGGGAGGGCAGGGACGCTGGAGGAGGAAAGCGGGGGGAGGGAGGAGGGGGCAGGAGAAGGGGAGGGCAGGGACGATGGAGGAGGAAAGAGGGGGCAGGGAGGAGGGGGCAGGAGAAGGGGGCAGGAGAAGGGGAGGGCAGGGACGCTGGAGGAGGAAAGCGGGGAAGAGGGAGGGGGCGAGAGTGGGGAGAGAAGAGTCTTTCGATTTCTTTTTTCTTAATTATTGGTCTCCACTTCCATACGTGAGAGATTGCTGTTAGTACTCACGAGAAAGGTAGATATAGATAGATAGAATAGGTTATATCATTGTTACTGTAAGAGAAATTACTTGTGATGTATTACAAACTCAAGCTGAGAGTAACTGTAAGTATTGTAATGTAAGGCTTGTGGAAATAAAAGTATCGTGGATAAAAAGAGTGAGGGTGCCAAGATCTGCACCATGAGGTCTGGTTCATCAGTGCATATGCATATAATGGGTCAGAATTTCAGAAAATGTACAATTGGCAGCTGTACACATTAAGTAAATTATGCTAAATTAGGCTGCAATTTGGTCAATACTGGGTAAATTCGAGTATATTTGGCATTGCAATGATTCTAGCAATCTGTCTAGTTAGTTTGAACTATATTTTGAGAATAATTTTTGTCTTAGATCTTCGTTATTTGATAGGATTGGTGAAGGTGAATTGTACATTCTCTGAAAATCTGACACTTAAATAAATGTGAATGTAATGCATTGTACATATATACAGGTTTAACTAATTAGTTGCTTGGGGGAACGTGCATGTGGTATTCTAAGTGACTGAAACCAACTCGTTATTTGTAATATAGGTTTAATGATAGTTTAATTAACAGAAAAATGTATGAAAGTACAATACTTGGATGGTTAAAAATGAAGATTTGTGTACTAAACATTTATAAGCTGAGCTCAGCTGTTATAAAACTAGTGTGATAACACATACAATTATCATATATTTATCATAGCAATATATATGCAGCGCATATCGTCTATATCAATTATCACATATGTGATATGACGTAGGCCTACATGTATATAATAAAGAAAATAGGATATACATGTATGTCAATACAACCAAACACATAATTATATCTTTACCCTCATTTCTATTTTGACATTGTTTATTTGAACTGATGTACCATTTTGTAGTAATGTGACCAAGTATAAAAACGATTCTAACAGTTGTATCTATGGGTCAAATTTTCAGAAAATGTACAATTAGCAGTTCTACACATTTGGAAAATTTTCCTAAATTAGGCTGAAAAATGAAGAATACCAGGTATATCTGAGTAGAATTTGGTATCGCATTGATTTAAAGTATCAGTTCTGTTATGTTAAACTGCATTTTGAAGCTGATTTTTGTCTTAAATGGGGTTTATTTGAGAGGATTGGTGGAGGCGAATTGTACATTTTCTGAAAATCTGACCCTTATGCTGAGCTTCCATCTCTCTTTGAACTGTGACATGTGATAGCCATGACAAGCGCACACACTTCTGCTTTATGTCAGGCCGGAGCTTGTTGTCATGTTCTTATAGAAAACATATTTGTGTCTCGAGTAAACATGTTAATGGTTTCAGTCTGCAGAAACTGTTTTAAATCAATAAAAAGGATATTTTAAAAAAAATATTGCTTAGGTCATCGTAACGAATACAATTGGCATCAACAGAATTTAATGCCGAAATCGTACACATATATGGGTCAGATTTTCAGAAAATGTACAATTGGCAGCTCTACACATTTTGGAAATTCTCCTAAATTAGGCTAAAAAATGAAGAATACCGGGTATATCTGAGTATATTTGGTATCGCATTGATTTAAAGTATCAGTTCTGTTATATTAAACTGCATTTTGAAGCTCATTTTTGTCTTTAATTTGGGTTATTTGAGAGGATTGGTGAAGGCGAATTGTACATTTTCTGAAAATCTGACCCATATATGTATTTTGTGATAGAAGTACAAATAAATCAAACTGAAACTTTATTTATTTCAAAGCTGCATTACCAGACTTTCTATTGTGCAGTCTATTCATTTCCAACCCATCTAAAAGTGACCCAATTTGAAATATTAAAGAAGTGTAGTCTATCCTTTTATTTACAATAATCATGACTCTCTTTCATCTTCCTAAACTCAGGAAATCCTCGATGAAATTGAAAATGTTCTGCCTAGATCAAGGGGCTAACAACAACTGTACTGCTAATGCTTCTTACCCAAAATTGCCACTGTAAATACTGAGGATTTCGAGAATTTCATGAGAAACCTGAGAAAATGCAAAATTAGCAAACAATTTTTCAGTTTAGTATCGAATCTACAGTGTAAAGATATCAAATTTGTATTAACATTTGGATGTAATCTCAAATACTTAATGTTTGTTGGAGTTATACGACACAGACATATGCCTAAGCTAGAAGCATGAAGCACGTAATGTTATCATGCCATATCCATTCTATATAATATCCTAACGTCTTGTTTCTTTTGTTTTCAGGTAAGCCATTCACTCTGACATCAAACGCATATTGATTGGTCCAGTGGTAGCAGATGAATGTAAGGATATATATGTTACTTCAATAGGGGGATTTGCATGTCTCACTGCGCATGTCTATTATAACAGTGCATGCTGGGATGGATCCAGTACACATATTTAGTAACATTTTAATCGAAACTTGAAATCGAAATATCGAAACTTGAAATCAAAATATTTTCACCAATATCAAAGTATGTGTAAAAGATCTATAAAAACCAAATGCATGATGGGAGAGATGGAGGCTTATGTTATGGAAACACGTATATAACACCTGGATATTGACATGCATGGGAGCACCGATGAATATTCCATGCTGAACATGGCATGTTTTCTATAGCTTTTACACTGAGATGCCCCTCCCATAATTCCATGCGAATCAAGAGTCCAGATGGCGAACATGCAAGTCCCCTATTATTCCATGTTTTTCCAATATACATTTATATTTCAGCTCCCATAATTCCATGCAAATAGAATTCAAGATGGCGGACATGCAAGTCCCTTATTGCAGGCTTCCCCCATATATGTGCTATAGTCTGTCCGAAAAGTAGTTGACACGTGATTCCTTAGGGCCTTTAAGGGAAGGGAAAACTGGGGGATTTTTTACTTCAAACCTTTGCCCCCTGAATCGCTGTTTGCGACTGACCGTGGCCAAATGAACAGCTGTATTGTACTGTACTGTTCTATGTGCAGCAGCAGTTGTTTTGGTTAAACGGAAGCTAGGAAGACCTGGCGATACTGGCCCTGTTACTCCATGGTTGATTGCAATGAGCGACTCGCTGGGCAAAGGGTTGACAGGTCCTTGTCATAAATAGAAATAAAAAATCTCCCACTTTTCCCTCCCCTTAAAGGAACTAAGAAATCACGTGTCAACTACTTTTCGGATAGACTATAGTGCATGGTGTGTATGTGGACCGGGCAGACACCCAGACCGTGCAGGCTTATCTCTCTACATACCTGCCGCTCTTCATTCTAACCTTCTGGCTGCCACTTGGCAGACCTTTCCTGGCTTTTTATACAGAGAAAGTTCACTGAGTATTTCTTAAGATATCCGTCCCTTATGCCAACTATCAAATGTAATGCGTTGAAATTTGGCGGCGTGGTAGCAGACGACATTTCTTTTTATAGTGGCTTGTGTTGAATGCGATCTTTAAAAACACTTTCTCAGTTTAGTCCATGAGAACTTTGGTTCAGTCCACGAAAAGGTACGTAGAGTAAAAGTGTAAATGTTTGCCCTAAAGATTGGAAGACTTTTAATTAAAATGATAAATAATTTGCATATCTATGCTTTAGTATGTCCTCATGCCTGTTTCACATTATTTGCGTTACTGCAGTAATCCTGCACTGGCACATTGGACGTGAAACACTCCGATTAATTACTCATGTACTGATGCACTGTGTAACCGCCTTGATATGATATCCTTTTTTGTTTCCCATGTCCACGTGACACCGCATATTTTCCAATAGGCCTATCAATAATGATTCTCTTTTCTACTGTCGTCGGGACTGACTTCAATCTCAAGCTTATATGGGTCAGATTTTCAGAAAATGTACAATTCGCCTTCACCAATCCTCTGCAGTTTAACATAACAGAACTGATACTTTAAATCAATGCGATACCAAATCTACTCAGATATACCTGGTATTGAACATTTTTTAGCCTAATTTAGCCTAAATTACTAAAATATGTACAGCTGCCAATTGTACATTTTCTGAAAATCTGACCCATATGATAGCAAGTTTCTATAAAGAGGCCGGGTTGAACATGAAGAGTATTGAGACACAAACATTTTTGTTAGCAAAGAGCTGCAATAAAAAATAAATAGATATAAATAGTAATCAGTCAAAGTAAAAATCATCCAACATTAGAGAAAAAATATCCCTGAATGGCATACAGAAGAAATACAATGATACTACAACCTGATCTTGAACTTGGGAGTGGTCAAGTATTTGCAGGTATACATATATATAGTCATACAAATGGAAACAATAAGCAAATGGGAAAACGTACATCATTAGAAGAAAACAAATTGGAGGAAAGCGAAGTATAAAAACCCATTCTAAATAGAAATCCAGGACGTTCGTGCTCATACAATTCATATCCATTACTCTTTGAGTAATATTTACCCAGCCCCATATTAAGTTGTACGAAGGAGCCTCATCAACCTCAGTCAACGCATCACCCCCATTCTCTCTACTCTCAGTCTTACAGAAAGTGTTTTGCTATTTCTTCCTTTGCTATCCAGTTTTCCATTTACATGTATATTTCATGCAGCGCAGTATAAGTTATCGAACATGATACATACATGTATGAGTGTTTTCTGGTTATATTTATGTATGCATCAATGCTCTAAACACTAGATGAATGAGTAAGATTACCACATGGTATATGGGTCAGATTTTTAGAAAATGTACAATTGGCAGATCAACATATTTTGTAAATTCTGCTAAATTGGACTGAAAAATCATCACCACTAGGTATGGTATATCTGAGTATATTTGGTATTGAGTTGATTCAAACAGTCTGTTTGGTTATGTTGAACAATATTTTGAAGCTGATTTTTGTCTTATATTTGGGTTATTTTAGAGAATTGGTGAAGGTGAATTGTACATTTTCTGAAAATCTGACCCATATCATTTATATTAGAGTGCCAGTTAGATGCCACTGCCCTAAGGCGGGCCTCGTGGTCACTTGGCATGGCATATCCCCAGCCCAGCCCTTCACATTGTGTCACTGGGTCTCGCACACTGCTGGGTAAAAAGTGGTCATGTCGAGAGAAGTACCAGATATGGGGATTAATGTGTTGTTGTGTCTCCTCATGGTTTTAATCCAGATTCCCATGCATACTGAAGAACTAGGGTCGTACTAGAAGTGGACTGTGCTTTATGTCAACACTGTAAGGGTGGTTTCCACTGGCAGCGGTAAGCTCTGCGGTAAGCCTTGCGACAGTTTGTGTTGGTTCTATAGGTGGTGAGGAGTGACGAGGACCTTGTCTACACATGTACATGGTAAGTGAACAATGTAGGGAGGTGCTCATCACTCCTCACCAACACAGCACCATTACAAAGCTTACCGCAGAGCTTACCGCAGAGCTTTCCGCAGAGCTTACCGCAGAGCTTTCCGCAGAGCTTACCGCAGCCAGTGGAGACCACCCTTTATGGTCGGTAATGAACAAACGCAATCAAGCTTTTAGACTAAATATTCGTCCCCTGGCTGTGTTAGCGTTAGGGTGTTCTAAATGATGTTGTTCACGTCTACATGTACAATGCACGGCAGAAATTACTCTCTTTGGGATTTGACTGATTGAATAGTGAGTGGCACATGAAAGCAGTTGTTACCCATGCAGCTATATGGGTCAGATTTTCAGAAAATGTACAATTTAACTTCGCCAATCTTCTCAAAAACCCAAATTTCAGACGAAAATAAAGTTTAAAATACAGTTCAGCCTAACCCAACAGATTGCTAGAATCAATGCAATGCCAAATAAACTCGAATGTACCTAGTATTGACCAAATTGCAGACTAATTTAGCTGAATTTACTAAATGTGTACAGCTGATAATTGTACATTCTCTGAAAATCTGACCCATATACCCATACATAGGGAGGAGGAGGATACAGCAGTCTGCGTGCCATACATTGATGACATTGATCCCTACTGTATACTAGCTAGTGCAATCGGGGCACATCCCCGGCCCCTTTCTTGCCTAAGACGTTTTTGAGAAATGTGTCCTTTCCTTCTCCCTTCACTCCTTTTACATTATAATGAAAACCAAATATATGTTGATCAAACTGAACCCATCTCGTGCAGGTTGGGGTGGCGGGCGGGGACGGGTGTTCTAAACTTAAGGAAGAAAAGAAGATTTTATTGGTGTGAAAGGTGAATAATTAGGCGTTGGTATTTAGATACCAAGTTTGGAAGAGACCTATTTACATAGGAGTCTCTCCTGGAAAGATACATTTATATCAAATAATAATGATAATAATAAAAGATACCAATAATTATTATCGGTGAGTTTATCATCGGTTGGGGCAGCAGGAGTACTGTGATCAAAGTCTGTCCTATGGTCATTTCACCCTCCCAACCACCCGAAATATAAAATATCTGTATATGTCAGTTACATCTCAACAGCTCATTCCTGCTGGTCAAGAACAGTCTAGCAAGGACACGTTAGTCCTATTCCCTTGTGCAGTGGTTGATCCCTGGTTCACTCGGGGCCCACCATTGCCAATCCCCGCCCTCTCCCTCTATAAAAAGCCCTACTGCATTTATAGGGTTTATACTCACTGGACTGGGCAGTGGGTGTCCATATATTGGGGTTCCGACTATAAATAGGGCTGATTATCTATGTGTATTATCAGTGGGCGGGTGGTAGAGGGAGATTAGGGACACCCTGATACAGTTATCCGGTATCTGAAATGTATCATGTTCAATTATATTGACCTTATTACATTTCTGGTATCATTATGTTTATAAATTGTGATTATGTGCGACGCCTAATCTTATCCTATTGGTTATTTGTCAAGTTTATACCCCTATTCATCACGTCTGTTTTCAATATAGATTGCCGGGAAATTCTGTGTAATGTCCCCTTATACCCTGCCCACACAGAGCCGATTTGCCTCCCGATTGCTCCCCGATTTGGGTCTTCCGATAAATCCTAGGATTTCATTTCCAATCCTGATTCATGTTATTTCAAAAACATAAACCAGGATTTGAAATGAGATCATAGAATTCATCAGGAGACCCAAATCGGGGGGCAATCGGGAGGCAAATCGGCTGTGTGTGGGCAGGGCTTTAATCGTCGCAGACATTTCTGGCCCTTCCTCGCGATCTCCAAGTATAAAACTTAACTGCTGTTGTGCAATGCGATATGGATGGATAAATACACGAATAGGCTCAAATGGATGGACCAATTGTTTCATGTTTTTCAAACATATATTTATATTTTAAGCTCAATAGGGGATTTGCACGTGCCACTGCGCATTTCTATTTATACTGGTATGGATTCAGTTTAAATTTGACATACACATCTTTAGCAATATTTTTGTCGAAAAATGCAAGGATCTATTCACCAATCACATAGCTTGTGTAAAATGATCAATAAAACACAAATGCATGATGGGAAAGATGGAGGCTTGTGTTATGGAAACATGTATAACACATGGATATTGATATGGGAGCACCGATAAATATTCCAGGCGGAACATGGCATGTTTTCTATATAGATTTTACACTGACATATAACTCCCATAATTCCATGCGAATCAAGATTCAAGATGGCGGGCATGCAACTCCCCTATTGTTCCATATTTTTCAAACATACATTTGGGTCAGATTTTCAGAAAATGTACAATTGCCAGCTCTACACATTTAGGAAAGTCTACTAAATTAGGCTGAAAAATGAAGAATACAGGGTATATCAGAGTATATTTGGTAACGCATTGATTTAATGTATCAGTTTTGCTATGTTAAACTGCATTTTGAAGCTCATTAGTGTCATTAAATGTTGGTTATTTGAGAGGATTGGTGAATGCGAATTGTACATTTTCTGAAAATCTGACCCATTTATATTTAAGCTTGTGAGGTTGGTTAGACTGGCCTGTAATGGCGAGGTACGTGTGGTGAGTGACGAGGGATGAGTAAAACATGCACACTGTAGCCCACAATGGTGAGATCTCCAGACGGGAGAAGTGCTCGCATATAAAGTGGTGACAACTGAGAACCTGCCCTTTCCTAACTCCATGTATTCAAACAAGAATTCTACCAATTCCTATAATAGCAGTACGATCTTGTAATGAATTAATGCTCCCTTGGCTTCATCATATTTTAAAAATCGATTATTATACACAATTTCCATTTATAGAACTGAAATATTCTTTTAAAATCACACATCTGTAGGATTGGATATACAATGCCTCATCAATTTGATGTATTAAATCCTCCATATTAAACAAATGTTATTTATTATGTGGGGGTCTAGTGCCCCATGCTCTATCTGGATCAGATTTTCAGAAAATGTACAATTCAATCTCGCAAATAACCCAAATTTCAGACGAAAATAAAGTTCAAAATACAGTTTAACCAAACCAAACAGATTGCTAGAATCAATGCAATGCCAAATATACTCGAATTTACCTAGTATTGACCAAATGTCAGCCTAATTTAGCAGAATGTACTCAATGTATACAGCTGCCAATTGTACATTTTCTGAAAATCTTACCCATCTTCTGGCAATCAAAGGATCTTACATGGAGACGGATCTTAATGAGAAGACTCTCTATCAAAAACACAAGTCTTTGAAGTGTGTGTCCCCTTGCCAAGCCTCAGACCAATGAACATTATACTCCTCCCTTCATTCCATGAGCTTCTCGTGACGATTTCCCTCAGAAGTACTGATAAATACATATTATGTGCACAAGACAGCCTATCTTTTATATACTATGTACGCCTAATTGGAAGTCTCGCTCTTGCAGAATGTCATTGATAATATGAAAACTATCAATTCATAAAGATCCAGTGAATAGAGCTGGTTCTAGCGGTCATTCATGTAATGCTATGTTTAGAACATGTTTACCATAAAGTGCCTTTCTGTCTCTTTTCTCTGTCTCTCTCTCCCTTCTTCTCTATCTCTATTTCCTGGGTATGATCATAAACTGCCTTTCTGTCTCTTTTCTCTGTCTCTCTCTCACTTCTTCTCTATCTCTATTTCCTGGGTATGATCATAAACTGCCTCCCTCTCAGCTCTCCCGCCCTTGATATAACCATATTAAATGTGTTGATAAGGGCATTAAGCAACCAATCTCACTCACTTAGAACATGTTTGTGACTTCAAATGGTGACCTTCATATGAAACTGGGTAATATATTATATTTGAAGAACCCTAGATCTATTGGCAAACAAATCGAAACTTATTATGTACAAACTTTAAAATTATTATGTACAAAGATTCATTTGATGTAATATGGACAAACAGTGTTTTATAAGATCCTGAAGAAGGGCACATGCCGCCCGAAACGTCGATCCCTTCTTATTGAATAAACCTACATAAAACAAACCTTCAGTGTCCCTAATGTGTTAGGATTCACATCCATTTGAATTTCATAAGGTTATGTAAGTCATAAAAATAATGAACGTGGTAATGGTATAAGGCACTCTAGGTCCAAACCCTCAGATCAGATAAGAATGGTATGTCAGCCTACTTCGCTAATCGGTTTCGTGGCCGTTTCAATGGGAATATAATGAAATTTTGCTGTCTTAATGGAATTATGATGGCACTTTGTGGTTTGAGGCGAGAGGCTTTCCCTTCGATTGAAGGGACTCACCCATCTTTGGGCCTAGACTGTAAGGGGTGATACACGCATTCTCTTCCATAAATTTGCCTGGAGGTATAACATGTTAATATGACATTTAGGTTTGTCGTATAAAGGTCAGTCTCATGTAATATTTACTTGCTATAATCCCTAATTGAGACATTTAACCGGACATCTTCCCTTTGACATTTTATTCCGCTCTTAAAATCGCCTTCACTTTAGTAGTTCAAGGTGAAGCACTGACATTAATACATCCCTGTATAATGTTCAGGGACGGGTGTTGGCCAGGAACCATATATAGACAGGATCACTTGCTTTGAGCTGTAAAAAGAGTAGAAATGATTAGATGTATGTGTAGTGAGCCCTAGGTTAAGCTTAATACATGTAAAGGTATAATAAATACGCTGGGATACAGTTAAGCTGTCTTTATTCACATATGCCTGGCAGCTTGACTGAGTATAGGAGTGTCAGTCCATAGAAGGAATAAGAGAGAGACAATCCCCTGTTGCACTACAAGGGTGGCTCTGCCGTTATCATCAGGGTCGTGTACAGGGACAGCAGCAGACAAGACCGGTCTGGCTTTGTCTCCCTTCTGGAGGTATCCAGGAGAGGTCCTTGATGGTGCAAGTCGTCCTAGATCCTTTAGAACTTTCACCGGTCCTCCAAAGGTGTCTCAAAACGTTTCATAGACATTTTTCACTGGACGGTCGGACCGTTGAAACTTCAGTTTCACCGGTCCGACATGTCTTTCACCGGTCAAGGACACCGGTCCGGCAGACTTCACCATGTCTGTAGGTCCTCATCCTGTTCCTGCCGGATCCGTTGGGTCCCAGTTAGGCCCGCCCTCTGGAGGAGCACGGTGGTACCACATGGCAGCAACCATGGGAATCGGCGTCTTCTCAAGATCTGCACTGGCATTGCTGCTATACTTGCGCTACTGTAGGGGCACCGGTGCATACACTATATTACATATATGTATGCTATAATCCATGTGCATTTTGTCTTGCAGAGAGATTAGGTTAAAAAACCTACGTTTCCCTAATAAATCCCCTTAAACAGCAGGCACGGTTGTTATGGTGCATGCTGTAGATCATACCCCCCCTCTCCCCCCGCCCCGGGCTATAATGTGAGTAGCAGGAGGAGGCTATGTGATATCATAATGTGTTATAGAACACATGTCCTCCAGGGCAGACATTCCCCACCCAGGGAGTGGGCAGCATCCTCACAGTTGTTCTCACGGTGAGGACCAACACCTTACAGCTTACAGCATGTACTACACCAAATGAACCCCTCACTTCATTGTCTCCAGTACCAACATCACTGTATTTAATCAGTCTAGGCCCAAAGTTGAGAGAGTCCCTTCAAACTGAGGGAAAGCCTCTCGCCTCAAACCGCAAAGTGCCATTATAATTCCATTAAGACTGCAAAATGTCACTATATTCCCATTAGAACGCCGGGTGCTAGGCCATGAAACCGATTAGGGAAGGAGGCGTCTAATCACTGACATACCATTCTTATCTGATCTGAGGGTTTGGACCTAGAGTGTATGATAATATCCCCTGCTTTATATGTAAAAGTGAGGCGTAGTTTCAACTCATCTTTACTGAACTGGTATACAGGTGGTCTTCTTTTTCTTTTTCTTTGGTTCTGTCTTCTCACTTATAAATGCTTTGGGGCAAAACATTTCCATCCAGAAGTTAAATGTTTTACAGTTGTTTTTCGCTGAATATGTAAGTTAAACGTATATTTAGGTGGGAATGAATGATAAATATCCCTGCCTTAAGGCTATGAGACCTTCCTGATGTGTTTCTGTGAAATAGGTAGGGTCAGCCATGGGGTCATGTAGACAACAAACATCCATGTCATTCTGTGTTAGAACTGACATCCTTGGAGGGACTGGACTAAACTGCTTATTCTATTAGGCAAATGGCGAATCGATCGAGATTAAGAGTGAAATATTTGAGACTTCACAGCCGTCAAGAGATGTACAAAACACAACAACTCAGCACGCAGGCTGGGGAATTGTCAATGTTATGGAAGCTATCATTTAGCTTTACAATGGGTGGGCTCCGCAAGTTAGTTTTCAAAGTATTACATTTGTTCCCTGAGGGATAGTGCGGTTTTTTTTGTAAAAGTTGTTCAAATTTGTTTATTGGCCCAAAATGAAATAATAATGAAAGAAAATGTACAAATTCTTTATTGCTGTGCTTACATGCTGTAGATCATATCCCCCCCCCCCCCCACACCCCCCGGGCTGTATCAGAAGATCAATGTCAATTAACATGAAGTAATACATATCAATGCAATAAAAGGGAAATACCTCCTCAGTTCTCAGATAGGGAGAACTGGTTTTCATTGGAACACATATAGTTAATATTTCAAGGGAAATGGTAAACAAGTGGACCCCTTGAGCAATAATCTTAAGAATATCACAGAAATTTTCGAAGTTTAATATATAAAAAAAAAAAAAAAAAAAAAAAAAAGTAGAAACGTTTGTAGTCTGTCAGGCCCATGTTTAAGTAGCATGAATTGTTATTGTCAAAGTGTAATGCATCATCTATAGCGTCAGATTTTCAGAAAATGTACAATTGGCAGCTGTACACATTTAGTAAATTCTGCTAAATAAGGCTGCAATTTGGCCAATACTAGGTAAATTCGAGTATATTTGGTGGCATTGCATTGATTCTAGCGATCTGTTTGGTTAGGTTGAACTGGGTATTGAACTTTATTTTCGTCTGAATTTTGGCTTATTTGAGAAGATTGGTGAAGTTGAATTGTACATTTTCTGAAAATCTGACCCTATACATGAGGGTACACCCATCCCAGTTTATACATTGTGGGAACAGAACTAGCCACTCACTGCCAAGTGTACAGGTGAAAGCTCTTCATAGAACATGATAATAACTGGTAAACTTGTGTTTCCTAGCTCATCATATTTCACTTTTATTTCCATGGGGAAGGTACTTATTGTACACTTATTGTTTATATCAATCTGACATGATATCCCTCTGATGAAGCCACAGGGGAGACGTGTAAGGGGTTGCCAATAAATATGCTACACAGAATTCAATGTGAGGTGTCCCTCAACGTTCATACAAGACCCCGGGTATTGCTATATCCCATATCAGCGTCCTTTGTAGAAATGTATTTTATAAGATGCTTTATTAAGAATGACCTGCTGTATATCATGTTTCAGGGATGAGTATACTCCAACATCTTCTTATAAGTATTCTCTATTTTATCAAAACACCAATGGTTTCAGTTAATAAACTGCCTTGAGATACTCTACTAGGATGGATGGAAGTTAATGTTTTAATACTTCCTGCTGTAGTGCTTATTTGCACTCTATAGGTTTTGGTGAATCATTAAATCCATGAAACCTTGTAACTGTATAACATATTGGCTGTGCGCATCTGGTTTAATTACCTGTTTCTCTGTGTCATGGGATCAAGTTGCTAAGATATTAAAGGCCATTATCATTTATTTCTTGATTTTATTTCATTTCACAAAGTCATTGTAGTTATTAACTACATTGGAGTATATTATGTATATCTTAAATTGTAATACAACAACATATTTCCCCCGGTGGTCCCTTTCAAGCCATGCAGTTTTCTCGAACTGAAAAGTGTTACAAATGTGACATTTTCGAGAAATAAAAGCCTATTTTTACAAAAATGTGTGGTAGCTTTACAACCCCCAGGTGCAGCCAGTCCATAAGGGGCTGGTGTGCTTACTTTACACCAGAGGTGTCCCGTGCACTTTGGACCTGTTTCATGTAATGTAACTTATGTTTTCCCTTATATTACCCATTTCTCATTATAACATTATTGTTACTTCTACCTATTCTTGTATAACTTACTGAGAGCGAAGTCTCTTGTATAAACGGACACGTTTGTCCCTTTGTGGTATTCTCCATGTTAGAGTATTCTGTAACACCTGTTGGGACCTGAACAAGAATATGACTATAGTCTGTCCAAAAAGTAGTTGACACGTGATTCCTTAGTCCTTTTAAGGGGAGGGAAAAGTGGGAGATATTTGACTTCAAACTAATTGCCCCCGAATCACCGTTTGTGACCGACCATTGCCGTTTGCAACAAACCATGGCCGTTTGCGACCAACCATGGCCAAATGTACAGCTGTACTGTATTGTGCTGCCTCTGTTCTATGTGCAGCAGCTGTTGTTTTGCTTAGAAGGAAGGCAGAGCTGGTTACAGAAACTAGCAGGTAGTTAACTTGTTGACTTTAGTTTATTGAAGGCGTCAGGAGAGCGAATCCCTACAAATGCATATTTCCCTATTACAGTAGGAATACATCTATTAATATAATGAACTTTTTTCTTTTTTATATCTATTGTTTCATAGAATAGATAGCATTTACTATAATAGGTAAACAATTCATGGAACGTTGGAACGGTCAATCCCAGTGAATGCCAATAACATTCATTCATAGTTAACATGGAACGCTAATAGCTTATACCGGACTCATTGTCTAGCTACCAGTTGTCTGCAAACACTCTCATAAAATAGAAAAGAGAACTAAATAAAACTGTGAGTTGGCCTGACCAGCAGCAGGTATAGCTAGCGGGAGGAATAATAGAGGGCAATATCAAACAGACAGGGGCGGACTGATCAATGGTGGAGGCGCTTGTTTTTTTATAATCCATGCATTGATCAGTTATTGACCCAGGCTGCCTAATGGAAAATCAGTACAGGGTGGATCTATATGAATGTTCTGACATGCCGCCAGCAAGCATGCGCATGCTAGTCCCTACTTTACACGGGCTTCCCCCCATAGCTCCCTAGCCTACAACTGGGCCGGGGCCACAGTAATCTAAAGTCCCAAAATTGTTTTTTATTAAAGAGTTTGGTTCACTAGAAATCGTTGTAGCAATACTTTGTTGTTTGGGGTGTTTTCCACTCTCAGTCTGACCAATACATGTACCAAATTTCAAGACGGTATATTTGCTGTCTCTGTTTTCTAAATTCATCTTAAGATACTGCTAAAGTTATTTTAAGAGACCATTGTTTTGCGTGTTGTCACTCATTTCCCTGTAAAATATCACATCTGGGCCTGAGTCTTTTTATCATGTTTTGTTTCGGAATTAACAAATATTTTTTCACAATATAGACCCCTGTGAATAAACTTGAGAAATTATCAATAATCGAAACAACAGTAGATTGAGTGTATAGTTCCTTATCAAAATTGAACTCAGGTTTGATTGACAAAAGCGATTATTTTATTCTAATATTAAGCTCTGTACACAACATAATTGACAGGTTATTTATGCGGAACACGCACATGCATAAGACAGCATGCTGTTCAGAGTTAGACTGCTGTTATCATCATGCATAACTGAAATAAGAATAAATATTTCTGGTACATCTTTGGCATGGCAAAATTTGAAATTTAGACTGCTGTTATCATCATGCATAACTGAAATAAAAATAAAAATTACTGGTTCATCTTTGGCATGGCGAAATTTGAAATATTGTCTACGGGTAGAGCCATTGCAGATCGTCGTCACATGAGAGGCCGTCTACTAGAGCGGTACTGGGGACTCAGTGAATCGATGCCCTACAGTCTATAAGCACTCATTATAAACTGTTAATAGCATACTGATTAATGTAGTTTAAAAATGGCCCTTAATTGAATTTTTAAACATCTAGTGATGAAACCGCCAGCTGTCTGCCACTACCTGAGGTGGCGGGGTGTAGTTTCTACCTCTAGAGCCACTTGTAAAGCGGTTCCAGAGCCTGTGATAATGAGACTGCAAGCTTTAGAATGCTTTCATCAACATTTACACAAACATGGGCGTACTGGAGGGTATGGATCGGCAGGCGGATAAACATCCCTATCTATTGGCATCTCAAGAAAGAAGTTAATTCACCTCATCGGGTTCTCAGCCTGTAAAAAAAAGAAATTGATCTCACCATATTTTTTTCCATTTTAGGGACCACAGAAGTTTAGTATTGAAGTCTGTGTAGTGGGGAAAATGGATATTTTCTCAGTTTTTCCAAGATTTCAGACAGATGAATAACATTTTTCTGTTGAGAATTCGTCTAAACATAGCTATTATACAGGTTTGCCCTCATGCATGAAAGAACAGGGTTTCAACATATTTTGAAAGATATTATTTAGCTTTGAAAATCTTCAATATTCCTGTTTTTAACTTATCAGGATGCGAATTCAGTCGAATAGCTTGTGTTATTATAATGTTTGTTGTCTGTGGTAATAATTCCTTATTTCTGAACAAAGTCTTACAATGATTGCACGATGAAGGATATTTTTTTTTGGTCTAAACCGAAGGTGTCTTGTGAATGAGGTGCTGCAATGATTAAGAACACATGGGTCAGATTTCCAGAAAATGTACAATTGGCAGCTGTACACATTTAGTAAATTCTGCTAAATAAGGCTGGAATTTGGCCAATACTAGTTAAATTCGAGTATATTTGGCATTGTATTGATTCTAGCGATCTGTTTGGTTAGGTTAAACTGGGTTTTGAACTTTATTTTCGTCTGAAATTTGGCTTATTTGAGAAGATTGGTGAAGTTGAATTGTACATTTTCTGAAAATCTGACCCACATGCCTGTTCTGGGGATATGCCACTAGTTGTGTGTTTACTTCAGCTGTTTTATACATTATTAGAGAGGGAGGGTGTTGTTAAGGAATTAATTATGATACTAGACGGGTTATTTAGGATTGGCTGCTCCATGCCAGTATGCTTCATTCTAGCTTATCTGTGCATTCTACACAGGTATCTAACATACTTGCCTATAATGGTGAGACCGCCTTTACAATTCAATATTTATAAGTGTAAGGGGCTGAGGCACAGGAACATATAAACCTCCCTTACAAGGGAAACGACTGATCTTCCTGCGTATTGGAGATCAATGTGGACAACAAGCGAGTAAAAAAAGCAGTGAGTACAATAGGAGAATGGATGCAGCCCGCTCCTAGTGTATAGCAATATGACACCCAAATAAGAAAGTTGTAAATCGCATGTGGCAAGTCGTTGGTGCCTCTCTTATGGATTAATATGCCTACAAATACGGCTATGACAGTGCGAGAAGAAAGGTCTTTATCTGTGTAACAATAGCACTGGTCGTACCCCCAGAACATGTACTGTTGCCCACTTTTTTATTTTAAGAAATGATCAGATAATATCATTCATCTTGTGGGTGTTTATTTAGACGAGGGCTTAGTGGATTAACTGGAAGACTTGCTTCGCAGAAGTATTGTCCCATTTCTGTATTCAGTCTAGGCCCAAAGTTGAGAGAGTCCCTTCAAACGGAGGGAAAGACTCTCGCCTCAAACCACAAAGTGCCATTATAATTCCATTAAGACCGCAAAATGTCATTATATTCCCATTAAAACGTCAAGGAAACCGATTAGTGAGGTAGGCTGACATACCATTCTTATCTGATCTAGGGTTTGGACCTAGAGTGTATTTGTCAAATGAATTAAAAATTCAATAATAGCAAATGGAATACACCAACATGTTTCTGGTGTTTATTCTATTACTACCTGGAGATTTCGTGTACGATCCGTCGGATTAAATGGTATCAGTGATGGCATTATGAGGATCATGGTGAACCTGTCAGAGGTTTATCTCGTAATAAAAATAATACGACACCCGATGGCCGGCGCCCTAGGCACGAGTCCCTGAATCATCGGGAATGTGTTTCATTTGAGTCCATCGTACATTTTAGAATATGAAATACATTACTCGAAGGCAATTAAAGTGTGTCATGCCATACGGACATGAATTGTGTTCTGATGTTTTGGGGTATTGTGGGTATTGTGCAAGGGAGGCTGGGAAATCATAGGCTCATAGTCTATAGGCTCACAGCCTCTCAGATCAGATAATAATGGTATTTCCACTCTAGGTCCAAACCTTCAGATCAGATAAGAATGGTATGTTAGCCTACTTCGCTAATCGGTATCCCTGCCTAGAACTCGGCGTTTTAATGGGAATATAATGACATTTTGCGGTATTAATGGATTTATAATGGCACTTTGCAGTTTGAGGCGAGAGGCTTTCCCTTTGTTTGAAGGGACTCTCTCAAGTTTGGGCCTAGACTGTGTCAGTGATTAGATGCCAACTGCGCTTATGATTTTCCCAGCCCTGCAGTAGACGTCTTAATTGGATTATAATGGTATTTTACGGTTTGAAGCGAGATGTTTTCCCTCAGTTTGGAGGGACTCTCTCAACTCTGAGCCTAGACTGCAATGTGCTTATATGAATACATGCGCCTGGTGCCCTGCACATCCAGTAGGCTTATCTTACAGGTTGAATCGCTGGAAGGATTCTTCGCACCAATTGACACATCCACTTCAATTTGAGGTTTTTACTCTGACGCGGATTACCGTTAATCCACCCCGGGGATTCAGGCCATATTGCATTCACTTTAACCAGAATTATTGTTATTTTCAACACGTGCTGAATGAGGGAGAGATCCTTATATCATGGGGTTCTTGGCGGTGTGAGTGAGTGACTGAGATTGGTTGCTTTACGCCCTTATCAACACATTTAATATGGTTATATCAAGGGCGGGAGAGCTGAGAGGGAAGTAGTTTATGATCATACCCAGGAAATAGAGATAGAGAAGAAGGGAGAGAGAGACAGAGAAAAGAGATAGAGAAAAGAGACAGAAAGGCACTTTATGGTCATTCCCAGGACCAGTCTTGGCGGTGTGCTATACCCTATAGCTAGTTTTCAGAAAATCTATGATTGTCTCTCTCAAGTCAAGGGGATTTTTTTGGGGGTGGGTGGGGGTTGGGGGGGGGGGGGGGAATTAGATATTAGGTGGATGAAGCATGAAACCTGTACGACCGCTGAATGAAAAAAAAGTGCATTAGATATTTAGAATATGTGGGATTTACACCCATAATAAAATAAATATTAATAAAATTAATATAAATAAAATAAATATCAATACAATTAGCCGTGGATCATTGAATATGACATTGCATATGGTCACTCCAGCCTATTATATGAGTATAATATAGTCCCGCTATACACATGTGGTTTTTCATCCACTTGTCCGCTATTATGGTGGAACAGTTTAGCGGGCCATTTCTACAGTATGCCCTCACTAGAGCGACTGCCCCCCCCCCCGCCCCCCCCCCACCACTGCCTCAATTACTCCACCAATGTGTTCTCCCCCGTCCATAAGGAGTGAGCCGGAATGATCTGTCCCACAACACTGCACTTGAAGTGAAACCTATAATTACCCTGACACCGTGACTGGTTTATTGTCTATATTTCACAATGTGAAGCTGGTGCTCAGTCTTATTTACTGTCAAATGTCATGCATTTCAGTGGAACTGTGGCTGGTAGTCTACCCATGGGTGGTATTTTGACCATCTTATTTTTAAAAAAACCCCAACAGATTGGGATGGTTGACTACAAAGTAGTTGAAATCACTAAGGTTTAGTTGAAATTGGTCGGAATGATGAGTTAAAACCAGATTAGGCACTTTTCAGTATTTGTTACTTTACCCTAAATAGCAGTATGCCCTTCAACCTCAGTAAGTTTGGATGGACTTAGTATAAGGGCCTATATCCATTGCCAATGTATACAACTTTAATAATACTTTAATATTGTAGTGTTTGCACCTTCTTCCCCTGGAGACCGGGTGAAAATGTTATGTAGGGTAATGTAGGCATTTTATTTGTATGTGTCGCCTCACTGGCAAAGGGAAATCTATAGACTGAAAAATATATATGACATTTGAAGTAAAGTTGAGAAATTATGAAACCTTAAGTGGAATTTACTTTATAGTTTAATGTGTTTCCCATTTTAAAGCGGACCATTATTTCTGTAGTTTTACCCGGTGTCCAGGGGTTTCCCATTGTGATGCCAGCCAAAGACCCACCTTGGCTTGATGGGGAAGCGAACCGCGAACTTTTTTTTTTTTTTTTTTTTTAACGATTTTATTTCAACTGGGGTAGACATCTCCCAGTAAACTGGGTTATTCCAATGCGCCCAGCTTTTTGGGTAACAGTGATTAAGATTTTTGCAAGATAAATAAATGATCCGTTAAGTTGGTCAGTTACAAACTCATATGAGGGAATTTTTTAGGCAAACAACATATATACTTGGTTGCTATAACTTAGGATTTTCGTTCCAATGCTCTCAATGCTCTACCTTAGAATGAGTATTGAGACTGAGTCCATGGGTCTCAATACAGACAGACATCGAGATACATGGGTGAGATTTTCAGAAAATGTACAATTGGCAGCTCTACACATTGAGTAAATTCTGCAAAATTAGGCTGCAATTTGGTCAATACTGGGTAAATTCGAGTATATCCGGCATTGCATTGATTCTAGCAATCTGTTTGGTTAGGTTGAACTGCATTTTGAACTTTATTTTCATCTGAAATTTGGGTTACTTCAGAGGATTGGTGAAAGTAAATTGTACATTTTCTGAAAATCTGACCCACATAGCTGTGGTGAGAGACCATGGCTATAAGATGCTATGATTGGATCCAGTGATTTTTATATTTGCACGACTCTCTTGAGAGAACATCTAATCTAAACAAGTCCGTTTCTGGCGGTGTTTCAAGGAGATGTCAAGGAGATGACATTTAGGCCATGTTGCCCAGGTACAGCAGGTATTGTTATAAGCATACTCTCATCCTGTGACCTTTTCCCAGGATATATATGCTTAGCATTTAGACAACAGCTTAGTCTCCTCCTATAATATGTAATTTCAGGCTACTCAATTTGATAGCTCTCCCCTACTATGTGGTGTATTGCCGTGTACCCCACAATGGAAAATTAGGCAAGTGTATTAAAATAATAAATTGTAAAATAATATGGTTTCACATAAGGTAGGTCCAAAACATCTCAACTATAGCGATATGATTATAATGTGTGTATAGGTAGGTGTAATAGCCAGGGGCACATTATGCAACAAAGTAATTATAGTTTAAAGATGGTTTATTCCTGGTACAGGTGTAAGTAATATAACCTTAATGTAATACGGTAGGTAACTATACCTAGTGTAGGTCGGTCGGCTACCTGACCAATGGGCAGTCGGCACCTGATCAGTAATATTGATCATCGGATTACATACTATAGCTATTCTCTAGAAATGAATTCTCTACTACTAATTTGAATTGTGCTAAAGTTAAAAAAAAAATTCTCTACCGTTTATAGTTTATGACAGGATAATTAAACAACGGGGATTTCTCCCTGATGTCGATGTGTGAAAGAAGGAATACCAATGTTAGTTCCTGTTAATCAGTTAAAACCCTCATAAAAAACCAGCTGGGCCATGGGGTCGGCTCGCCTCCCTCGACCCAATTTTGGGGAAATTCCTCCTGTTTTAGCTTCAATCCTCAGTATTTCTTTTACCACATACAATTAAGAGATCGGGTAGCCGACGTTTATGATACTTAAATGACCAAAGTATATGGCCTTTCCCACCCTAATTCCCTCTTCCCCTTCCCCCTTCCCTGTTAAGGAATAGGGCTCCAAACCATAGAATTACGAATTAAAACCTCCACCAAGAGAATACATGAGCTAGAGAGCCTGGTGAGGAGAGGAAGAAAGCCCCGGAAATGCCCCCCACAGAATACATGAGAAAACCGATAGGTGGCAGCAGGGGTGGATGTAACGTGATAACCTCTGTAGCCCTGACCTTTAGAAGTCAAGTTGAGGGTCATCCAAGGTCAAATAGAAGTTAACTAGGGATGGGGTGACCACAGGTTGAAGGTCAGGTCAGTTCCACATGCCTTAATGGTATAGGTGGGATCAAATGGTGGACACGTCGACCAGGTGGGGTGGGGTGGGGTAGTCTCATTCTATTGATCTACATCGAAACCCTTTAACTGGTGATGAGAACAGGAAGGTCCTCCAAAGACATAGAAAGAAACGGAGAGTCAAAAAAAGAATAATTCAGGTCTCATGCATATCTTGGTGTAAGAGACACATACTGCTGTCTCTCTTTAAATTCCGCTATAAAGTGATTTATCTTCCATCTTTCAAAAAAAGAGAAGAAAATGGTGATGACTTTTTAGTTAATGAAGGGCATTCGACAGATCGATATAGCTTATTTTGTTTGGCGGGGGTGGGGGAAATGGGCACGTCAAAATGCTCTTAATGACAAATGCTGTTTCTTAATAGTGACACGGGGGGGGGGGCATCCTTCAGGAGCCCTCAATGAAGGTTTGCTGATGTGGCGAAGGACCACTTGCTGCTGCCCCCCCCCCCCCCCGGCAAGCTGATAGCCTCGTGTAAACAGGTGTCAATACTTGGCCTCAATTTCATGCCTTCGATCCGCCGCTTGTTTGAACACAAGCTGTGGAACTGCTTCTCAAACCTTCCTATTAAAGTGTATTGAGTGGCAGCTACATATCCCCCCACTATTCTCAAATTTAGTTGTATACCAAGGGGTGGGAACCTTTATGAAGAACTTTTAGAATTTTGAGAGACTTACCCGTTAGGTAGTAAGTTGAATTAAAATTATTATATCTTCGAGGCAACTCGAGGGGTCCCCTAGAGAGTTGGCGAGAAGATAATTATAATTATTCCCTAGTGGGTCGACATTCAGGGGTATTCATGACCCCTGCCTGAATACGTATAATGGTTCCTAGGATCTCGAAGTAATTTCCTTTACTCTGAGCTAGGATCAAGAGAGATTTCCAGATATTCGCTTTTTTTTCTTAAAAAAAATATAAAAAGATTAACCATTTGTTCCGGATGAAACGAATTTTATCAAGCAAAATAACAAATCAGGAGAAAGGCATATAATGTGGTTGAATATTCTCTGCACCTGCTGAAAAATGGTGCATCGAAACATCACAAGCTACTGTGTGACAGATGACAAGTCAGTGTTGTTTGTACAGACTATAGCAGCAATTCACCGAGGGGAAATGGCAGCTCAGTGGTTAATAGATGTTGTTGTGGAATCAATAGCAAGTATTGGTTGTGGCTGTGAACTCTAGTCTCCCCTTATTATCTCCTACATGACACTCGTCCTGCCCGCCGTCCTAAACCATTTCCTCCTTACAGAGGCTGAGCTCAGGGGGCCCACCACCTAGCTAGGCGTTATTGTTGCCTCATGTGGATCAGAATTTCAGAAAATGCACAATTCAACTTCAGCAATCCTCTCAAATAACCCAAATTTCAGACGAAAATAAAGTTCAAAATACAGTACAACCTAACCAAACAGATTGCTAGAATCAATGCAATGCCGAATATACTCGAATTTACCTGGTATTGACCAAATCGCAGCCTAATTGAGCAGAATTTACTAAATGTGTACAGCTGCCAATTGTACATTTTCTGAAAATCTGACCCATGTGCGCCAAATGTATCCAACAAATCTGTTTCTACCAATTAATGTGTTCTCAACATTTCAAATTCACTGAGAGCGACACAATTATTCTAATTGAGGCAGTCTAGGCTCAGAGTCATCAGATCGAATGGTATGTCAGTGATCGGACGCCTACTGGCCAAATGGTTTCCTGACCTTAGAGTGTGCGTCCTAATGGGATTAATGGCATATTACGGTTTGGATTGTTTGAAGGGACACCCTCAACTCGGAAGTGTATGAAAGCTTTTAGTATAGTTCAAATGGAAACATTTGTTACCTAACTTTCCCAAGAATTATAGAGTATGATATATTGAAGAAAAATCAAATACTAAAATATTGTTCAACTCATGTTCATGATGTTCATTATCCTTATCAGTTCATGCATATTTGATTGCTAATAGGTGTAGTGCGGGGTGGGATGGGGGGAGAGACTCCCCCCCCCCCCCCATCCATCCTCCCCCCCCTCCTACAACTCTTGATCAAACTCTCCCTTCAACCATTTGTCGCCCAACTGGTAAAGGATAGAGTAACTTAGGCACCTTTGAGTGAGGAATGTTATCAGTATTATCAGACTACCTGCACCTATTATCACATTACCCCTGTATTATGTACTGATCTCTGCATGGATTACCGCCACAATGAGGCGTTTCCTCCTCCCATTGTACCCGCATAATTGAGTAGAGCCGCCTCAAAGTGTCCCTTTGTGAGCTGCAGATCGGGTTTAAGAGATTGACTCTGCTTCAGTTGTTGTCATGTTTCCTAGGTTGTATTGTGAAACGTAGGTAAAATAAGAAGCAGTGTCTCAGCGACCTCAACCGCACAGATCTATGAATAAACTCATATATGGGTCAGATTTTCAGAAAATGTACAATTGGCAGCTGTACACATTTAACAAATTATGCTAAATAAGGCTGGAAGTTGGTCAATACTAGGTAAATTCGAGTATATTTGGCATTGCATTGATTCTAGCAATCTGCTTGGTTAGTTTGAACTATATTTTGAGAATTATTTTTGTTTTAAGTCTGCGTTATTTGATAGGATTGGTGAAGGTCAATTGTACATTTTCTGAAAATCTGACTCATATATTTTATGTGTTGTTTGGTTAGTTAGTTAAGGACCAATGGTAATACGAAAGGTCATTCTATAATACTAAAGGTATAAATCTCCGTGCCAGCTCAGGGCTTGGAGGAAGACCACCGCATGGTGAGCCAATGAGCTGATTACTTAAATGAACTGAATCTAACAATGATGTATGTAGCTCTACACCTGAATAAAAACGAATTTTTTAAAAAAAATCATATTTTTCCTGGTTTTGGGGTACCTGTTGCAGTGCGTTGTCAGTCAAAACTAAAGATCTTATTTTTAGGCTCCTTGTTCTATCTTCCAGCTACTGGATGATTTATGATCAGAAGAATGTACTGATGCTGATTTGGGGAAGATATTAAATTGTTATTTAGCCTACATTTGTAATCCTATTACAAAAATGTAATTGTGTTTATCTGTATTATATGTATATGTCGTATTCCATCTTCATCTCCCATCTTATCTTTTTTTTACCAATCACTCAATGTATGTTGTGTAACTATTACTATATCATTCAATCTGAAGACCTGAAAAAATGATCCTCAATTGATATAGTGTTTCAGAATAAACGCAATTTGACAAAAATATATTATTGTAATTTAACAATGTTGACAGTTGTGCTGAATTGGCCGTCATATATAACTGTTGTGTGATAGGTTCTGGCTGGTGTAGCCGTCAGCCGTCAGCGTGCAAGCATTATAATGCAGGTAATGGATGGGATGGCACCTGGAGGGACAGCTAGAGTGCTGTGGTGTAAGGTGGAGAACCAAACTATGGAGAACGTGATACAATTACATGGAATATACCAGCCAGAGGTTATGTCAGGCTGGCCACCATGGTAGATCTAACTACAGGGCCTAGTCCACTAAGCCGATTCTCATGCAATTCTCCTGGTCCTGGGTATGACCATAAAGTGCCTTTCTGTCTCTTTTCTCTGTATCCCTCTCCCTTCTTCTCTATTTCCTGGGTATGATCATAAACTGCCTCCCTCTCAGCTCTCCCGACCTTGATATAAGCATCTTAAATGTGTAAAGCAACCAATCTCACTCACTCACTCATGCAATTCTCACAGAATGTAGTGCAGAAGAGTCCTCTGTGGCGCAAAATCGCATGAGAATCGGCTTGGTGGACTAGGCCCTTACGGCTGGGAAAGGTGTGTGTGTTGAGAGGGCGAGCATTTGTGTGTCCTTTTGCCTTATTGAGGGGAAGGAGATTTTACACTAAGCTAAGGATTTTGGATTAATTGGTGACAATAATAAATGTAATTTCACAAACAAGATGGGGGAGCTAAAGGTGGGATCTCCCCCTCCCCCACCCCGGCCGAAATGTTGATTGTTTGATGATTGCAAACAGGGGCGTAGGCGATGTTAGGGGTAGTTGAGGTAAAGCCGGGAATCCACTAGGCGATTTAAAAGCCCTATCACTGTTTAAAAACACCCATAGATCGCCAAAGTAGGTGGACGCTGAAGAAGACGCCAAATTGAACGCCCAGTGGATTCTGACGTGGGGTTTTGCTTTGGCGACCAAGATAATTACTCTGGCGATCTCTTTAGCGATCTCATTGGCGACCTTATGAGCGATGAACATGTTTAATTCCAGCGTCCAAGAAACGGGCGACTATGACGGCGAGACGCCCATACACAAAACGCCCAAAGATGTTTCTATAGTGATTTCCACTAGTGGACACCCATACCCATACCCATCGTCAGCATATAGCAACTTATCTTTCCCCAAGAGGGGTGAGGGAGTGGGAGCAGAGGTAGAGAGAGGAGAGAGAGAATGGGAGGGGTGGGGGCAGAGGTAGAGAGGAGAGAGTGGGAGCAGAGGTAGAGAGGAGAGAGAATGGGAGGAGTGGGAGCAGAGGTAGAGAGAGAAGGAGAGAATGGGAGGAGTGGGGACAGAGGTAAAGAGAGAATGATAGCATGGGAGGAGTGGGAGCAGAGGTAGAGAGCGCAGGAGAGAAAGGGAGCTGAGGTAGAGAGAGAAGGAGAGAATAGGAGGGGTGGGAGCTGAGGTAGAGAGAGAGAATGGGAGCAGAGGTAGAGAGAGAGAATGGGAGGGGTGGGAGCAGAGGTAGAGAGAGGGAGATGGGAGGGGTGGGAGCTGAGGTAGAGAGAGAGAGAATGGGAGCAGAGGTAGAGAGAGAGAATGGGAGGGGTGGGAGCAGAGGTAGAGAGAGAATGGGAGGGGTGGGAGCAGAGGTAGAGAGAGGGAGATGGGAGGGGTGGGAGCAGAGGTAGAGAGAGAGAATGGGAGGGGTGGGAGCAGAGGTAGAGAGAGGGAGATGGGAGGGGTGGGAGCAGAGGTAGAGAGAGAGAATGGGAGGGGTGGGAGCAGAGGTAGAGAGAGGGAGATGGGAGGGGTGGGAGCAGAGGTAGAGAGAGGGAGATGGGAGGGGTGGGAGCAGAGGTAGAGAGAGGGAGATGGGAGGGGTGGGAGCAGAGGTAGAGAGAGGGAGATGGGAGGGGTGGGAACAGAGGTAGAGAGAGGGAGATGGGAGGGGTGGGAGCAGAGGTAGAGAGAGGGAGATGGGAGGGGTGGGAGCAGAGGTAGAGAGAGGGAGATGGGAGGGGTGGGAGCAGAGGTAGAGAGAGAGAGAATGGGAGGGGTGGGAGCAGAGGTAGAGAGAGAGAATGGGAGGGGTGGGAGCAGAGGTAGAGAGAGAGAATGGGAGGGATGGGAACAGAGGTAGAGAGAGAGAATGGGAGGGGTGGGAACAGAGGTAGAGAGAGAGAATGGGAGGGGTGGGAACAGAGGTAGAGAGAGAGAATGGGAGGGGTGGGAACAGAGGTAGAGAGAGAGAATGGGAGGGGTGGGAACAGAGGTAGAGAGAGAGAATGGGAAGGGTGGGAGCAGAGGTAGAGAGAGAGAATAGGAGGGGTGGGAGCAGAGGTAGAGAGAGAGGTTGGAGGAGGGATACCGTATTGAGAGAATGACCAGTATAAACCACACCATACACTACTCTAGTTCCATGATAATATGAGGCGGAGAGTATCATATGACGTGAGGCTTGGCATGCCTGAGGCGTTGTCTCCTCTACCCACACACTGACACTTGAATAGTGCAACTTACTGATTGATCTGTCCACCCTGACCCCCTCCCATACCTCACTGTCCACTAGCCACTGACCAACCGCTAGCATTGTCAACTTGTTGCAGCACACTGCAGAGTAAGTTCTGTGGATTGTTTGACAACTCTGGGAGGGAGGCTATAGGGGAGAGGACAGAGGCAGAGATAGGTACACGGGGCATTACTAGCCCCTATAAGTATTAACGAGGAAGCACTGATGGAACGTCCCCCCCCCCCCCTCTCTCTTGACCGAGTACGGTATGATAAGTATAAATGGGTCAGATTTTCAGAAAATGTACAATTGGCAGCTGTACACATTTAGTAAATTCTACTAACTTAGGCTGCAATTTGGTCAATACTTATTACTAGGTAAATTCGAGCACATTCGGCATTGCATTGATTCTAGCAATCTGTTTGGTTAGGTTGAACTTTATTTTCGTCTGGAATTGGGGTTATTTGAGAAGATTGGCGAAGTTTGATTGTACATTTTCTGAAAATCTGACTCAAATAGGGGGATTTGCATATCCACCATCTTCAATCTCAATTGGCATAAATACGGGAGTTGTATGTCACTGTAAATAAAACCTATAGAAATAATGTTAGGTTCAGCATGGAATATCTAACAGATATCTTATGTAAATATCCATGTGTTTCACATGTTTCCATGAAGCAAGACTGCATGTTTCCCAACATAATTTTTGTTTTTTTATAAATCATTTCACACAAGCTATGATTGGTGAAAAGATCCATGAACTTTTCGATAACAATATTTGTATGTCATTTGAATTGAATCCATCCCAGCATGCACTGCAATATACATGCGCAGGCAGTGAGACATGCAAATCCCCTATTGTCTCCTGGGTCTAGCCCCTCTAGCCCTCTCAGCCCCCACCCCTCGTGATAGTCACCATATTGCCCCTACTTCAATTGAGACTGTTACCTTAGATCCCTTGATCTCCCCACTCCACCCCCACCCCTCCACCCCCACCCACCTTCGCCCTATCCAGGCTCTTCTGGTGCTTTCATGTGGAAATGGCCATTTGTATGAAGCAAAGGCATTGACACCGATCCATTACTATAGGCTATAATGCCATACCTTTGTTTTGACGTTGTTATTCCCTTCTTTATAAAGTTAGTGCAGATCGTATTGCCGACTGTACTTGCGCTGCATATAAATATTTCTGTGTTGGAGCTGGCAGTAGTGTGATGTATGCATGGGGTGGGGTGGCGCTGGGTCCTCTACCTGGTTTGTCTCTCCTCTATCAGAGAGGTTTCATACTGTACGAAGGCTGGGCCCTGTTGCTGCCTCATATGATGAGGGTTGGGTTATTGAGGCCAGACCCACGCCCTCTCTCCCTATACTACTCACCTGCCTATCTTTATCCTTTCTTCAGGGATTCTTTGCTGCTTCCTCCTGCTCGTTATTTCTATGATTCTCTCTCTCTCTCTCTTCCTCGTCTGGTTCCACCTTCCCTTCACTTCTTCTCTTCTTCCTCCTTCTTCCTCTCCTTCCAAATCCATCCTTTCATTTCCTATTTTCCTCCTCCTACTCCCCCTTCCCCTTCTCTTCTTCCTCCTCTTCCTTCTCCTCTTTCCCATCCATCCTTTCCTTCCCCCTCTTCTTGCTCCTCTTCCTTCTTCCCTTCTTTTCTTCTTATCCTCTTCCACCTCCTCCTCCTTTCCGTCTTCTCCACCTCCTGCTCCTCCCACCAAACCCACTGTCCAGTGCTCCTCCTCCTTCCTTCCCTTACATCACTCGCTCTTCCATCTCTCGCTCCTGGCTAATGGGAAGAGCTGCATTACATGGAGAATGCATCTCGTTCCCTCGTGTGATTGTATTAGTTAAAATGACTTATATGAACAAAGGGTAATGAAAATACATGCGTACTTGAGTATATCATCCACTGCACTACTCTCCGTGTTTTATCTCTCGTCCCTACCCTTCAGATCCCAGCAGTAGATGTGGGTTTAGAAGCATGACATATTGCACTATGAACTGCTATTGTCTGAATGTGCGCTACTCCTTGTGTTGTGGGTCAGATTTTCAGAAAATGTACAATTTACTTTCACCAATTCTCTGAAATAACCCAAATTTCAGATGAAAATAAAGTTCAAAATACAGTTCAACCTAACCAAACAGATTGATAGAATCAATGCAATGCCGAATATACTCGAATTTACCTAGTATTGACCAAATTGCAGCCTAATTTAGCAGAATTTACTAAATGTGTACCACTGCCAATTGTACATTTTCTGAAAATCTGACCCTTGTGTATCAGCATGCGCTAACGACACGTACTTATGGTACAACGAGGCCAATAATGAGAAGCAAAGAAAACAAAGATTGCGTGACTAGTCCTGAGGGCATCATGTTTGACTCTTATGATTTTTGATTTTTTTTATTCACTTCATTTACGTCACATGTATGTTTCATGAAAGTCGTATATTGTTCCAATGCCCTATGTAACGAGAAGCCTGGCAAATGTTACTTGTACCTCTATCATCTTAAGTGAGTAATATAACTATAGCATATCTCATATATATATATCCAGGCGGAGGAGACATATTTTCACATGAAATGTGCATGTCCGAAAGTAATTCAAAACAGGAAACATGTTAGGGTCTTCAATGGCATTATTTTCTACGATACTTTGATTATCCATTTAAATTCATGTCCTTTTATGATACTCTATAGATATTGATGTGTTGTGCTCAGCTTCTAATCCCATGTAACCTTACTTCTTTGCCTGGGACACAGGGCAGTGTCCACTGCAAAGCCCCTATCACCACAAGCCTATAAAGTGTGCCCATTAGGCCCTATGCTACTGTAACGCTCAGCAAACTGCCAGTGAGTGGCTTTCCCGGCTGGATTCAATACAAATGGTAGAAAAGCACTAGTTAATTGCCTTACTCTGGTCCTCCAACTCCACTACTCAATACCCCGAGTAGTCAATATTGACAGAGTTTGAAGGCTCTCCCTATAAGCTCGGAAGCTTCTTTTAAGCTTTATTGCTCTGTCTCTTAAAATATAAACCCTAGACACATTTGAGATTGGCATGAAGGAGTATATGTGTGGTCTGTGTCGCAAAAGGGGGAGGCTTAGATAGGGGAGATAGAGTCATCGATGAGAGAGAGAGGGAGAGCGGAGAGCGAAAGGAGAAAGAGAAAGAACAAGAGAGGAAGAGAGTCGTATCGAGTGCTTCTTTACTCCTCCATCTGAACGATTTTGTCTCGATTTATGTCCCATAAAATACGGAAGAGGCACTGGGGAAAGATTTTAAATAGGGGTTCTCCACCAGTGTCATATCCATTGGTTGATGCAATTATTGAAATGGATCTAGCATGTGGACACTGGTAGTACTGTGAGTTAAGTGTCTTATTTTATTTCGTAATAGTTACAGTGAAAAGCTATTTTATTTCAAGGAAATGGCAAGGAAACCTTCAATAGCTTTGGAATTTACCCCAAAGACAATGAGTTAGAGTGGTTCCAACAGGGTTAGATGGGCTGAGAACAGTTGTCATCTCATCTCAGTCAACCTGAGACCAGGCCAGATAATCAGCAATAAGCAATCCAGTGAGAATCTTCCTGGCCTGGGTCTAGTGTCCTTTAAATATAAAATAATATAAAATAGTATTATTGTATGTATTATAAATAGTTACTTTTCCCAGGACACAACGAAAAGTACTTTATAAGTGAACACGTAACTGTAGATTACATGAATAAAAACAATTGTTAACAAATAAAGCAAATTCCATTCAATGCCTTCTGAAATCTGTTCTCTCCACCTTTTGGATTCTTGTGTGTGTTGAGACCCTGCCCACACACAGCCGATTTGGCTCCCGATTGCCCCGCGATTTGGGTCTCCCGATTAATCCTAGGATTTAATTTCCAATCCTGGTTTATGTCATTTCAAAAGCATAAACCAGGATTTGAAATGAAGTCATAGGATTCATCGGGAGATCAAAATCGGGAGGCAATCGGGGGGCAATCGGGAGGCAAATCGGCTGTGTGTGGGCAGGGTTTTAAACTTCCAAACATTTATCAAAGAAAAGCAGTGCCTCCTCCACAGTTTTACTCCCATCAAAAATAAGATTTTGCGGTCGCACTACAGATGATCCATCGCTAGCTAGACAAGTGTGGTCTGCCTGTGGTAATTAGTTTTGTCTGTGTAGAGTCCAGCCCCTGGTCAAACCTCCACCTCTACCAGTCAGTCCATACTGTCCACCGGCCCCCACAGCCACTAAGTGGACTCCCAGGGGTTGTAAGCTTGACCATACCACCCCTCCTTCTACAGCCTGCCTGCTGGACACGGCATTGTCTGTCCACTTCAGTGGTCAATTTCACCCGCGGCAGACTGAAGCCTTTGTGTTCAAAGAATATAACAGTGGTGGGGGTGGGGGACTTGAAACTGCTTCATCCACAACCATAGTGATCTAAAACTCATGTCTTTTGTGTTGAGAGGATTTGACGAAGGTAGACGCTGGGTTAGAGGGCCCTATCTTCCCAACAGATCTAAAACTGATGTTTTCTTTTGTGTAGAGAGGATTAGAACGGGGGGCGATGACCCGGGGTGAGATGTACGTCTAACAGATCTACAATGATTCTCAAAGCACTCAGCCTCGTGGCTATGTTTCCAGACAAGCGTACATGGGTCAGATTTTTTTTGAAAATGTACAATTGGCAGCTCTACACATTTAGTAAATTCTGCTAAATTAGGCTGAAAATGAAGAATATCAGGAATATCTGAGTATATTTGGTATCGCATTGATTTATAGTATCAGTTCTGTTATGTTAAACTATTTTGAAGCTCATTTTTGTCTTAAATGTGGGTTATTTGAGACGATTGGTGAAGGCAAATTGTACATTTTCTGAAGATCTGACCCACATACATCCCACATTCACAACACCGTCAATTATAATGAAGTATTGCCAATATACTGCAGTCTTCCAATATCCTGATATTAGATTGAATTGTCAACCTCTGATTTGCTGAATTAATCAAATTATGCACTTTTGTTCGGGCAGCGAAGGGAGAGGTTAAAATATGAATGGAGTTACATCATCGCCAAAAGTATGCGCAACCACGAACTTATGATAAGAATCAATACAAGTCCGTATCAATACGACACCTAAATTACCTGCGTTCTACCATTGCCATAGTTACCTATATTTCTGAACTTCTTATCATAATCATATTAGTCATGGAACTTCAATTCTACCTTTACTTTTTTATTTTTTCCATTTTGTTTTATTCCATAACTGGTGCTTTTTACTGCACTTATTTGGGTGAGATGGAAAACCCACGCGACACAAGTTCTGGTGGCCGGCTGTAGCAGATGTCCTGCAGGCTGGAGTGAGTGGGGAGGGCTGTAGTGGATGTGGAATGAGTCGGCTCCTCACAACCATAGTGATCTAAAACTATTTGTGTTTCCACTAGTGCCCTCTGCTATTGATGGAGGGCGCTGAAGGGGAAAATGCTACTCCAGCACGGCCTTGTAACACTGGCAGATGCGCTGGTGGGGGGGGGGGGGGGGTCAACCCCCGAAGGGCGTAATTTCAACTATTTTCTGAACCATTGTAGTGACGAGATCTTGAGCAACCTCGGCGCAGTAATGTAATGATCAGCCATTATGTATTGATTCATCATTGAGCGTCCGGGCTGGGAATTGTATCATTGGCAGGGGTCATACGGTGGAATGCTCAAACTTGGATATAAGACCGTGAACTAGCGAGGAAAACCAACAGTAGTTCTTCTAGTAAGAGTGGACAAAGTCGTGGGTTTGATAACCCAGGTGTGTTAAAAAGGCTAGGCCCTTCAAACGGAGAGAAAGCCTCTCGCCTCAAACCGCCAAGTGCCATTATAATTCCGTTAACACCGCAAAATGCCATTATATTCCCATTAGAACTCCTAGTCCCAGGCCAGGAAACCGATTAGCGAAGTAGGCGTCTAATCATTGACATACCATTCTTATCTGATCTGAGGGTTTGGACCTAGAGTGTTAGGGGTAACATTAACACGACAAGCCAGCAATCACAGACCTAGTATTGATAATGATTTTAAGAACAGGTTTCACGGCACTTGCAAAATGTTTCAAGATAATTTTGATGTGGTTCTCTCCATTTTGTGCAACAATATAAATCATGTTGTAAATGGAAACATATTCTGATGAACATATGGTTACAGTAAGCCTCTCACCTAGAGGGCTTATTACTATATGGGACAGATTTCAGAAAATGTACAATTGGCAGCTGTACACATTTAGTAAATTCTGCTAAATTAGCAATTTGGTCAATACTACGTAAATTCGAGTTCATTCGGGATTTCAGTGATACTAGCAATCTGTTTGGTTAGGTTGAACTGTATTTTGAACTTAATTTTCGTCTGAAATTTGGGTTATTGGAGAGGATTGGTGAAGGTGAATTGTACATTTTCTGGTGACTTCACCCCTATACACTTATCCTCCTCCGGCACCCTTACCATACACTGATCCCCATGCAGTGGCTGGTCCACGGCTGCAGGTAACACGAGGTATTAGTGTCTGTGGCCACCTCACCTCTCTCTGTGTCTGTGGGTTCGTGCCCCTCTACATGCTGTCGCTAAGAGGGTAAGATTTTCAGAAAATGTACAATTCGCCTTCACCAATCCTCTCAAATAACCACATTTAAGACAAAAATGAGCTTCAAAATGTAGTTTAACATAACACAACAGATACTTAAAGTCAATGCGATACCAAATATACTCAGATATACCCAGTATTCATCATTTTTTAGCCTAATTTAGGAGAATTTCCTAAATGTGTAGAGCTGACAATTGTACATTTTCCGAAAATCTGACCCAAGAGTAGGTTGCGTGAATAGCACCTCCTCCCCACCAGCCAGCCTTGTGGAACTGATACCCGAGACACCCCTATACAACCCAGGAGCAGCTCATCCCAGCTGCCTACAGTGCCTTCCATATTACCTGATACTACCGCTATATGATCCTATACTCTCCTCCTCACACCAAGGCAATCAAGTCTACAACACCCTGCCTCCTCCTCCTCCTCTACCTGGTGTTGGTTAGGGTGGTCTCCACTGGCTGCGGTAAGCTCTGCGGTAAGCTCTGCAGTAAGCCTTGCGATATCTGATATTAAATGTCTTCGGCCTGTAAGTGAATAAGAAAAAATAAAATGAAAAAATGGTGCTGTGTTGTTGAGGAGTGGCGAGGTCATGCCTACATGGTTCACTGACCATGTAGGCAAGGACCTCGTCATTCCTCACCACCTACAGAACCAGCACAAACCATCGCAAGGCTTACCGCAGAGCTTACCGCAGCCAATGGAGACCACCCCACTGACACAGGTTATACGGTGAAATGCTGAAACTTTGCGATATGACCATGGACTATAGTGAAGAAAACTTATGTTATTTCTTATAATTTCATAAAGAACCAAAAGACTGAATTAGGGTGGGATAGAGGGTGTTTGTGTGTTTGTCCGTGGGGGGGGGGGGCGTGCTTTACGGCTTGTTGTATATCATACGTTGGTATATATTTGGTTATATTGGGATGAGAGAGGAAACACGCTAAGGGAATGCAAAACCCTGCTCATTTTGGTAATTAGCAGTGGTTCTTTAGACACAAGTAGTATATGAAAATGATGGCTATGTATAGAGAGGGTTTGTTCCTCCTCTGTACCCATGGGTGTTGCATGGCTGCAGTTATGTTAACATGCACTGGGTGTGTGTGGGGGGGGGGGGGGGTTGAAATGATACTCAGGCAAGTCGCTTATGGGGTTATTAGGCAAGACCTAATATAAATCAGAATAATAAGGCAAGCGTTAGAAGCCATGTAGAATTGGACAAGAGCTCCAAGAGCTTTACGTACTGTAAAGGCCCTATAGATATAGTCCTCTAAGCCGATTCTCATGCGATTTTGCGCCGCAGAGGACTCTTTTCCACTAAATTCCATGAGAATCGGCTTAGTGGACTACGGCCTTAACAGTACATTCTACCATAATGGCTGTCCAGTGGGAACAGCTTAGGCGGACTGTATCAAGCTGTAAGAACACACCGTATAGCCGCGGGTGAACATTGCCCACGCCACCTTTGCTACCAGAAGAACTTCTATGTGCGTAGATACTCTTACTAAGTTACTGTGGGCTAGCCTTGGCTACAGAAACCCGATCAAAATGGGACCTGGCTTCAAGGGTAATATCTTGTTATGATTTCTGATGATAATCTATAGGGAGGCATGCGTCGGTGGTTTTGTTCTTTTGATATATATAAAGGGGTGGTCTCCACTGGCTGCGGTAAGCTCTGCGGTAGGCCTTGCGATGGTTTGTGCTGGTTCTGTAGGTGGAGAGGTGAGTGAGTGAGTGAGATTGGTTGCTTTACGCCCTTATCAACACATTTAATATGGTTATATCAAGGGCAGGAGAGCTGAGAGGTAGGCAGTTTATGATCATACCCAGGAAAAAGAGATAGAGAAGAAGAGAGAAAGAGACAGAGAAAAGAGACAGAAAGGCACTTTATGGTCTTACCAAGGACCAATGTCTACATGGCCAGTGAACCATGTAGACCGGACCTCGTCACTCTTCACCAATACAGCACCATCGCAAGGCTTACCGCAGAGCTTACCGCAGCCAGTGGAGACCACCCTTTATTTAATCAGGACTTGAGGGGCCTTTGCCATCTCAGCTTGACACAGAGGAATCACTTCAATTTATCAGTTTGGTTTTCTTGATGATTGGACTGTTGGTCTCTGAATGAAGGGGAAGGGGGTGAAATGATACAAGACCCATTTCCCAGCTCGAAATGTGAAATGTGAAACGTGAGAAATCAAAACGCAAAAGGCTAAACGTTCTGGAGATGCCGGGGATTGCACCCGGGACCCCTTGCATGCACAGCAAGCTCTCCGCCGTTGAATCCCAGTCGTTGGCCGAATCAATGGAGATCAAATTTCATTAATAGGTAGAACGCACCATGTGCACTCAACCTATATGTGGATATTGATGTGTGATTACTCAATAGCTGTATCCCCTTGGAAGGGAAACAAACATTTATAGTTTTTCAATATTTTCATTCCGTTTGTACTTATGAGTGATAGTAAAGCGATCCTTATGTAACATAGTATCTAGCTGTTCCACACTTTACTTGTAGATTTAGTCGTACTATTTGTATCAGGATTTGTTTCTAACTGGATTTCTGTCCGTGAAACTTTTGTGACACATTGTACATGTGGTTCCGGGCGAAATATATGCATAGTTTAAATATCCCACCAGTTAAGGGTGGTCTCCACTGGCTGCGGTAAGCTCTGTGGTAACCTCTGCGGTAAGCCTTGCGATGGTGCTGTGTTGGTGAGAAGTGGCGAGTTCCTGAGTACATGATTCACTGACCATGTAGGCAAGGACCTCGTCATTCCTCTCCACCTACAAAACCAGCACAAACCATCGCAAGGCTTACCACAGAGCTTACCGCAGCCAGTGGATACCACCCTTTAAATTACTTGCTGACCACATTGGATTGAGCGGTCAGCCCTCCATACCCCCTCCCACTCGCTATATAGCTACTGAATCCATTCCTCACTACTTAAGGTCTAGTGACATTAATCTCTCCCATCAATTATGAAACTTGGTAACTAATAAAGGCGTATATCTGAAGTTATTGCTATAAGTAATGTCAGCCAGGGATATATAATAAGAGATATGAAAGGTAAGACGCATAGCATGTGTGATATATGAAGTTATTTCATGCTGAGCTGACCATGGTGGTACTGAGAATGTCGCAATAATGGCATATATTGGCAATGGTGTGTGTCAGTGCACCGAGATAGTATGCTTAATGGGAGCATTGCTTTTTAATGTGGTATTTAGAACAAAATACAATTGATGTATTCAGATGCATTGAAATCTGGGGACTAGTTGCAGTTGTTGCAATGATCATTTCTTCCGCACTACAACTGTATATGCAGGTACACAATCTAAATCCAGAATTTAAATTATCAATCCTTGATCCTTGATAAAGAGCAAATGAGCCCGAAACGTCGGACCCCAATAAACTCAAACCGAATACTTATGAAACCTCTCCTGTTCCCTCCGTTTTGGGGTTAAACCCCATCACTTAAGGATTTAAATTATTACTTTATTGTCATTTAAAATGGTTGAAAACTGGGTGGTACACACCTGACTGCCGTAGTTTTTTGACCACCAGTTTGTGCCCAGAAGAAGCCTAGGCTTTGCATGTCGAAATTTTGTATAATCGCAAACATATTCAACTGCTAATTAATATCAGCACATTTGCTTACCACAGTGGGATCTTATCACAGCTAAAACACGTACTGATCGACATAAATCTATTATGAGTCTTTTTAGAATAAGGCCAAATAAGTCTAATAAGTTTTTCGCACTCTAGGTCCAAACCCTCAGATCAGATAAGAATGGTATGTCAGCCTAATTTACTTATCGGTCTCCTCGCCTAAGACTCAGCATTTTAATGGGAATATAATGACATTGTGTGGTCTTAATGTAATTATAATGGCACTTTGCGGTTTGAGGCGAGATGCTTTCCCTTCGTTTGAAGGGGCATCTAGGGCCTAGACTGTTCGGGAATTATTAGAGGATTTACCGTTGCGCCCCGGTGGCCCCCGCCTAGACCCACCTCCAGAAGCAGCACATATGGAGGCAGGGTAAAACCAGATTAATGGCCATCCTAAACAGTTTTTACCTCCGATCCAATAAAGAGATTTTATTAGGGATTTTTTGCTGGCATGGAGGAGGCAGACTTTGGTGGCTCTCGGTGTGATCGAGCCTAAGGCTATATGGACTTGGCGACATGTTTATAAGCTTAAGACTTGGTGGCTAACTTTTGAGTCTCCCCTCTCACTCTAGTCGTGAAATGAGACTTTTAATGACATATGGGTATGTAGTAGTTTCACTGAATAGGTGGGAGCGGTGGATTCGAAGGGAATTAGAAAAAAAGGTAGGGACGTAAAATAACGGAACAAATAGAAAGTGCAGATCTATACGGTTTTGCACCATTATTGGGGTGTGGGGAAGGCTAGGAGTAGGACGTTGAGGGGAAGGATATGGAAGCTGAGGGGAAGGAAAAGGAAGAGGAAGTTGGGGGAAAAGGAAGAGGAAGTTGAGGGGTAGGAAAAGGAAGAGGAAGTGGAGGGTAAAGGAGGAGGAAGTTGAGTTAGGTTGGAAGTGATTGGAAAGAGGAGAGGCAGGGTAGGCGCGAAGGAGGAGGTGCGGGGGGGGGGGGGGGCGTGGTATATTGGTACTTGCAAAATGTGACATGCATGCGCGGCGAAAGTATGATGGCTGCCGTGGTGAGTGCTGCAACTGACGCAAACCTACCTACTCTCATCTCAACTCTCACCTCTATACTTACCCGCTTGCACGCGAGTCAAATAATAATTTCATGCTGGAATCAGTAAATGGTTGGTGTAACCGAACATTTTACTATTGGTATAAGCTCGTTTTAGCATACTTTTATGATCCATATTTCTTATGTAATATCACGCAACATTGCATATTGCACATTGTAACCTTCATAGATATTAATAATTCATGTTCTTAGATCATATATCTGTATTATATGGAATATTACTGTTTCAACGCAACATGTCATAACCTCTTTGTGTAACTGAACATTTCACCATCCTCCTAACTCCAGCTATACGACATATATGGGTCAGATTTTCAGAAAATGTACAATTGGCAGCTCTACAAATTTAGGAAATTCTCCTAAATTAGGCTGAAAAATAAAGAATACCTGGTGTATCTGAATATATTTGGTATCGCTTTGATTTAAAGTATAAGTTCTGTTAAGTTAAACTACATTTTGAAGCTGATTTTTGTCTTAAATGTGGGTTATTTGAGAGGATTGGTAAAGGCGAATTGTACATTTTCTGAAAATCCACAAACCTTCCACTATAATACCGCCAATACCGGCCTGGGAAAGACAGCGTGCAGCAACACTTTCATATTAGGATATTGAATACTTCCTTCTGTGCCACTCCCTCTTGTTTAATGTCGCAAAAGGCCAGTTTGTGGCAACATGGGAAATCAAAATGGCGGATTGTGTAGATGTGAGGCAATACACAAATGATACCTACTGTGATTTACTGACCTTTGAAGTCTTATTACACCAAGTACAAATGGGAAGGCTGCTGCTGTCAGCTTTGATTTCACAAGGAGTAGGTCTTATTGAAAGCTGGATTACCCGTCCTATGCAACACTAGCCATAAAGCAGATATAAGCGGGTCGGGCTTCTGGATTTGCTTTTATTTCTTATTGGATTGTCCTTGGGCTTCCTTGTTTAGTTTGGAAAAGTGGGGGTCCTGCATGCAATCCATAATCCGTATCATCAAAATGATGGGAAATTCAATATTATATTTGTAAAATAGAGTATAGTACTGTATGTATGAAATAATGCATGAATGGCTGGGTTTTTGTTTTAAAAAAAAGATTTTATTTTAAGTTTCACAAATATGTGATATGTTAAAGAAACCTTAGACTAAATATTGTGATAATATTTATGTTAGAAATATAATAGTAAATTGTATCCAAAATTCTACAATGTGTCATTCTTCGAAACAATAACCCTAATCATACCAAATTTAATCAGTATGTATGCCTTATGTAATGTAAATATGATATATCATATAAACTAATCATTTTTAGTAATTCTGAATTTTAAATAGTTTAATTCTGTAACTGAACATGGTATTGCTGTTATGTTACTGAAGTCGTATTAATTAGGTGAGGCTTCCCCTCACTGAGCGGAATGTGTCCTTTCCCGGTCCAACATGATTGACCTATAATCATCTAGGAAACAGAAGACAACTTGAAGCATATTTCAGTTTCCCATCATCGACACTCCTCTGTTCCTATCATTCTAGATTGTGTCTTAGTTACTAAATATGGACCGTGACATCTTAAGGTTTTCTTAGATCTGAAGAAATGTCTGGAAGGTAACCACCAGACTCTCTCTCCAGACCTATGGGAATATAAATTAGGATTAACCTTGATGTAGAAATTAGTCCTTCAAAGACATAAACTACTATATTTATGAGATATCCAGCCTTGAGCGAGCCCTGAGAAGACAGTTACGGTGAAGCAAATGGTTGTTTAATTATTCCAGCAGTTTTACATCTAGTATAACGAAACTAATTATACTAACGTCTAACATAATACAAGAGTAATGAAATACATCTTTTGTAGTTGCCCAGATAGGAGATAATGACTCAGGACTCAAATATATACAGGGTGAAATCGCCAGAAAATGTACAATTTGCCTTCACCAATCCTCTCAAATAACCCAAATTATAGACAAAAATGAGGTTCAAAATTCAGTTTAACATAATCAAACACATAGTTTGAATCAATGCAATATCAAATATACTCAGATATACCTAGTATTCTTCATTTTACAGTCTAAAGGGTGGTCTCCACTGGCTGCGGTTAGTCTGCGGTAAGTCTTGCAATGGTTTGGGCTGGTTCTGTAGGTGGAGAAGAATGACGAGATCCTGCTTACATGGATCCCTGGCCATGTAGGCAGGACCTCGCCACTCCTCACCATCACAGCACCATTGCAAGGCTTACCGCAGAGCTTTCCGTAGCCAGTGGAGACCACCCTTAATTTAGCAGAATTCACTAAATGTGTACAGCTGCCAATTGTACGTTTTCTGAAAATCTGACCCATACATCACTACTATTACAGTTCTGTCTGGGCCAGGCTCATGTAGATGTCCTGTTGTTGGTCCTTGTGACGGTCAAAGTCTTCCACCACTATTATAATCATCTAATATAAGTTTACTAAATGTGTAGAGCTGCCGACTGTACATGTTTGGACGACTTGACCATATATGAGGTGGGAAGAGGTCTGGTGTGCTGAGAAGAGGCTCCATCTGTTCTCAGTCCATCCCAACCTGTCATCAGTCCACATCAGTCCTGTTCTTAGCCCCGCAGACTTGTTCCTGGTGCCTCTCGGACCCTCCAGCAATTGCGATAGTCTATCCGAAAAGTAGTTGAAACGTGATTCCTTAGTCCCTTTAAGGGGAGGGAAAAGTGGCAGATTTTGTATTTCTATTAATGACAAGGACCTGTCAACCCTTTGCCCAGTGAGTCGCTCATTGCAATCAACCATGGAGTAACAGTGCCAATATAACCAGCTCTTCCTCCCTTTTAAGCAAAACAACAGCTGCTGCACATAGAACAGAGGCAGCGAAATACAATACAGCTGTACATATGGCCATGG
Source organism: Sthenelais limicola (assembly GCA_942159475.1). Lineage (NCBI taxonomy): Eukaryota > Metazoa > Annelida > Polychaeta > Phyllodocida > Sigalionidae > Sthenelais > Sthenelais limicola. Next base: position 30,636,824 of record OW804101.1, read on the forward strand.
TTGGTCGCAAACGGCGATTCAGGGGGCAATGCTCCCCCACTTTTCCCTCCCCTTAAAGGTGAGGAATCACGTGTCAACTACTTTTCGGACAGACTATACAGTGAAATTGCTATTAATTTACCACACAATCTCTCCCCTCCATCACCACCACCGTAATGTATATTCATAATATTTCATCAATCAAGGTTTTATGACAGCTTATTAGCAATCATGAATTCAGTGGCAAGTTCCTGTGATCCTAGTTTCCTTTAACCGTGAAATAAATTAAAGTTAATATTTCCTCTCTATATAACATCTGCATGCTCATGTTTTGGTATTTCTAAGTTGAGACCTCTGTTAGCCCTCTCCACCATCTTGAAGCAGGCAATCTTCACTTATGCTCACATTCATGGGTCCGATTTTCGGAAAATGTACAATTGGCAGCTGTACACATTTAGTAAATTCTGCTAAATTAGATTGCAATTTGGTCAATACTAGTAATTTTCTAGTAAATTCGGCATTGCCTTGATTCACACAATATGTTTGGTTGTGTTAAACTTAATTTTGACCATCATTATTGTCTTAAATTTGTGTTATTTGAAAGGGCTGCTGAAGACAAATTGTACATTTTCTGAAAATCTGACCCTCCTGATGTTTGTGCCGCCCTCAGGTGGTCCCGATCCACACCATGCTGCCCATCAGTCCATCATTTATATAAAGTAGCACACAACAGTGAATGGGGGACTTGTGTGTGCTACAATGATAGAGATGCTACATATGCTATAGGTAACAAGGGGCAGATATGGGGAGGTTAGCAGGGCCACTTGGGCGAATTCTGGCAGTACCTCCTGGTCTCCAAGGTCATTTCCTATTGGATTTGAAATGGGTTTAGGTTCTGCGCCATTCATTTCACAAATTCACTAATCATTGAATGAAAACGCAATGCTGGTACTCAATACTTCAGATATTGCAATATCTACCATATATGATTACACTGACAAAGTTTTATAAGATTTCATGACTTCTCATTTTAACTATCTTAGCCACTTTAATTTCCGTCATATAAATCATAATATGCGTAAATCTGGAGAGATGTCTTTCGTAATAGCTGGGAATGCAGCTGTATCATGTCCTGTTAATACTTGAAATGACTAAAGGTATTTCTACCTATAAAATACATGTTGATGGTCACCACCGCCCCCCCCCCCCCCCTCAGGTAAGCGCCCGTCTCCTCCTCACCCATGTATAGAGCCGGTACAAATGGCTGGTGGGGTGTGGAGGGGCAGGCCACATATTGCCTGTTAGCCACTCACAGTTCACACCGCAGTCTCCACCGCTGCTTCCCTCCACTTACACGCCCTACAATAGGCTTACCATTCTCCTCTCTTCCTCTTATACCCGCTCTTGATTTGAGTAGATCTTCCTGAGAACACTGCCTGTAAGGGGGCCTGCTGGTTTGTTGGGGGTGCATAGGTCAGCCCATTGCGCACCCAGTGTGCTGGGGGATATATAATATAAAGCCCGCCCTAAGATGGGCTATATATATGTTATTATATATTTATTCTTAAAATAAATCTTGAAAACTTAAGGGTGGTCTCCACTGGCTGCGGTAAGCTCTGCGGTAAGCCTTGCGATGGATTGTGCTGGTTCTGTAGGTGGTGAGGAATGACGAGGTCCTTGCCTACATGGTCAGTGAACGATGTAGGCATGACCCCGCCACTCCTCAACAACACAGCACCATCTCAAGGCTTACCGCAGAGCTTACCGCAGAGCTTACCGCAGCCAGTGGAGACCGACCTTTCGACATATGTAGCGGCAGGACTCCATGGTGGGAGAAGACAAACACGATACAGAGGTACTTTATCAGTAATTAAACCAATCATCTTTTATAAACGGACCTCTCACTTACGCAGGGACTCCACTATGGGAAAAACGGCAAAAAACGGCTGCGACGAATTTTTTGCGACGAAATATCTAATCAAGTTAGATATTTTGCAATTGTTGGCAACAAATAAATGTGTTGCTGACAACCTATTTTACCCCTCTTCCACTCGTGATTTTTGTGCGTGTCGGCGACACGTTTTGTCTGTCGGCGCCGTTTTTTTCTATAGTGGAGTCGCCCTATTAGAATAGTGATTTATCGTGCCCTAGAAGTCCTAGAAAGTCACTGCCAGAACATGAACCACGTTCCTATACATCTTTTCACTCTTCCTCGAATATTGGGATCCGTTGAAGATACATCCGTGATGAATTGTTATAATATTCGTCCTTTTCTAAACCTTCACACATATACTTTTGTAGAAGTGTAATTTCTAAACTAAAGCCCCTCTCACCTTCCTCCCATACCCTGAAAATAACTTGGATCCATTATCCGAATAAATGTGAAAGTGATGTATTTTTTCACCAGCAAATACAAAACTAATATGAAAATGTTTATGTGCGATTTCTTTCTTGTATCCGCCCCCATCCCTTCTACTGTAGACAAATTCGGGAAGCCGCCGCACTGATATAATAACGTGGATCGGCCAGCTTTTGGTAGAAAGGATGTGGCCACATAAAAGTTCTTAGCAAGGCAAAGAGGCATCCTCAAGGGAATTGAGCAAAGAAGATTCTATTGTGTTTGTAAAAGCATTGGCGAGCCATGGGGAGGCTGGCTGCCGCGCTACAAAGACCGCTGGTGAAGATTGGTGCAGATTACTGGCTGTGTTATGGGCATTGTGACGCTCCGGCCCGGACATGGACGCATTCGCCTACTGGAGATTTAGTGCTAAATTCTGATGGATTTAATGGGCAATCAGTGCCGGGGGGCAAGGGCTGCTGAGGGGGCTACATATTCTCCGGTAAATGCCGCAACTTTATTGCTTCTTGCGGGTCTGTGTATGTAAGGGAGTCTTCTCCTCAAGTAATGGGGGACAATCATGTATCCAGCATCCGCAAAGAGTAAAGTTTGTTGATGTTGGCTGTAAATAATTTACTGCCAACATCAACAAACTTTACTCTTACTAAAGCTGGCCAGATAATTGACGTTAGAACTTGGAGACAAAATGAACTCATATACCCGTCAGCCATATATGGGTCAGATTTTCAGAAAATGTACAATTGACCTTCACCAATCCTCGCAAATAACCCACAATTAAGACAGAAATGAGCTTCAAACTGCTGTTTAACATAACATAACTCATACTTTATATCAATGCGACACCAAATATACTCAGATATACCCGGTATTCATGATTATTCAGCCTAATTTAGGAGAATTTCTTCAATGTGTAGAGCTGCCAATTGTACATTTTCAGAAAATCTGACCCATATATATACCCCAGCCCATCTCGATGCCTTTTTCATACAATATTTAGCCAAATGTTATTCAAGAAGCAAGTGCCAGCGTTCTGTCTCAGCCCTCTTTAATAAACCCTCACTTGGCCATTTCTCTCTGTCCCTGTCACGCCTCCCAGTCCCCTCCCAGTCCCAGCCCTCTCAGTCCCATTGTAGCTCCTCTCAACTGCAGAAACTCTTGTACCAGACTATTGATATTATGACGACTGACTTCCTACTTGTACAAGAGAAGGCAATGTTCCTGTGATCAATATAAGTTCTTAGTGAATAGACCAGTTTGTATATGGAAGGATCTATGTCTGATCACTTGTGTTTAGTGTATAATAATGCTGTATACATGTGTGAGTAGAGGGTACAACTATACTGTATGAACATTCCTCATCTACAATTATATTATGTCAACACAGATTTACCATAGTAAGACCCTGCCCACACACAGCCGATTTGTCCCCCGATTACCACCCGATTTTGGTCTCCTAATGAATTCTATGACTTCATTTCAAATCCTGGTTTATGTTGTTGAAATAACATATAGCAGAACTATAACATATAGTTAGAACTAGAACCGAATTAATTTAAATACCTTAATGCTAAATTTAATAATTTAAATCAGGCTAGTCTGAGAATATTTATGCTTGATGTATGAAAATGTCTACTTGTCCTGAATAAAATATTTTTAAAATCAAATCAAATCAGGATTGGAAATGAAATCCTAGGATTCATCGGAAGACCAAAATCGGGGGGCAATCGGGGGCCAAATCGGCTGTGTGTGGGCAGGGTTTTAGCAAAGAGAAAAATACAACATGGAGAAAATTGTTCGCGGATCTATCCGACCTAATAGATAGCAATAAATAAAATAACAAATATCTATTCTTATGGCTCGGTTAAACCAACAAGCAGGTGAATAATAATAAGAGTACCCATATATATATATATAGTATATAACATTCTCTAGCGAATAGTTTCCTTATCTTAGTCTAGCGAGGGAAAAAGAGAAGTTTACCATACAAATAGCATGAACATCAGGAATAGAGCATATGTATTTTTCGATGTCGATTTGCTCTGGTGAGAGGAAAGATTTGTTGACAGTTTGAATAAAGAAGCTGATTTAAAAACAAAAAAAAACATTCGTCATCTTATTGACAGGATGTGTTTAGTTCCTTCTATTAGAATCACATCTATATAATGCTATATAATACTATATAACAGCTTTAGTTTTGGTTAATGATTTTATAGCATATAACTAAGAGAAATGAAACTAATATATAATTCAACAGGGGATTTGCATGTCTCAATGTGCATGTTTATTACAGTGCATGCTGGATAGCTTGTGTAAATGATCTATAAAAAACAATTGCATGATGGGAAATATGAAGCCATGTTTTATTGAATCATGTAAAACACATAGATATTCACATGAAATCACTGTTAAATATTGCACGCTGAACATGGCATGTTGTTCATGACTTTTACACGGTCATACAACTCCCATATGCAGGGACTGTGCAGACCTAGAAGTCCTGCATTAGCATAGTATAGAAGTAGATTGCAGATGCAAGATATGGGTCAGATTTTCAGAAAATGTACAATTGGCAGCTCTACCTACACATTTAGTAAATTCTGCTAAATTAGGCTGCAATTTGGTCAATACTAGGTAAATTCGAGTATATTCGGCATTGCATTGATTCTAGCAATCGGTTTGCTTAGGTTGAACTGTATTTTGAACTTTATTTTCGTCTGAAATTTGGGTTATTTGAGAGGATTGGTGAAGGCGAATTGTACATTTTCTGAAAATCTGACCCATATACTTTTATGATTAATTTGAATCATTGAATCGCTTGCGGCTAACACAGGGAACTTTAAAGATAATTTATTTCCTCATTCTCCATGGGGAGAATGGGAGATTAAAGTAACCCAGACAGGGATGAATCAATGGGTATGCCTAGTGTTTATACACATATGTTCCCTATAGCCGGTCTCAATAGTCTGTGCCGGCGAGGCCAAGAGCCTTTTACAATTTACTCATTTTCAAGTCATTTTTAAAAAAAAAAATCGCTTAATATCTCCACATCTAGGGCTCGGTTTCCCTTAAACTCACACATTCAGTTGGTCATGTCATTCCCTTTTGATTGGAGAAAGAATTAGAGGGGCTAAGATCGATTTGAGCGAGAAAAGTGTGTTAAATGGGCTTCTGGATATGTTTCTCCGCTTTGGGTGGCAGTAGTAAGCTTGTGTTTATTTTCGGCGAAAATGATTTTTGCACAGGGCCACGACTGGTTAAGATTAAAGATGATAGACATGCAAATCCCCCATTAAATCTTAAAAGATATTTTTATATTGTAAACACTACAATGAAAATTCATGCATATGCCATAAGGCTGTTAATCCACGCTTGGCCCATTTCCCGGGCATCTTCCTCAATAGATATCTGTGAATTCCATAAAATCATTCATAGCTTTGGTCCTGGGACATGTTTATTTTCTTCTTATTTATCACGGATTTCTGTAATAAGATAAGATAAGATACTACTTTATTTATTCAACACACAGTACATAATGAGAATAATAATAATAAATGGATAATACAGACAAATAGGTACACAGTCATCTAGATCAAATCCATTTCTCCCAGACGTTACCATCTCGCTCAAGGCAGAGTATACATTTTGGAGTGTGTATAATAATAATTAGGGTTTGATACATAATAAAGGAATAATGAGTAATAAAGATAAACTACTGGAAAAAGACCCAGTTTACCTTAATTATTAAAGTCAAATATTTCACATTATTTCAGCCAGTTCTGCCAGTGTGTAAACGTGCCTCATATGACATTTCTTTGGACTTGTGTCAACAAAAACAGACACAAATAGCATGATTACAGTGGATGGGTGTGGGTAAACATACCGCTTGTTCTCACAAACCTATCTCTTACACCAAACCTCATTCTGCCCTCCTCAATAACAAGGGATCCAATGTACTGTTTCCAAAGAGGTGGGCGGGACTATGTATCAAGAGGCGTGGCCAGGTTGTCAATGGGCGTGGTCTCACATCAATCACTGTGTTATGCTATGTTTGCGCTGAGTATATGGGTCAGATTTTCAGAAAATGTACAATTGGCAGCTCTACACATTTGGGAATTTCTGCTGAATTAGGCTGAAAAATTAAGAATACCTAGTATATCTGAGTATATTTGGTATCGCATTGATTTAAAGTATCAGTTCTGTCATGTTAAACTGCATTTTGAAGCTCATTTTTGTCTTAAATGTGGGTTATTTGAGAGGATTGGTGAAGGCAAGTTCTACATTTTCTGAAAATCTGACCCATATCCCTTCACAGACGTTGGTCTCTTTTACTCTGAGTCTAGTCTTCGTGTTTACACTCTAGGTCCAAACACTCAGATCAGATAAAAATGGTATGTCAGCCTACTTCGCTAATCGGTTTCCTCACCTTTTAATGGCGTTTTAATGGGAATATAATGACATTTTGCGGTCTCAAGGGAACTATAATGGCACTTTGCGGTTTGGGACGAGAGGCTTTCCCTTGGTTTGAAGGGACTCTCTCAACTTTGGGCCTAGACTGTTGAGGGAATTCAAGCCGATCGCTATTGGTGTAACTGCATGAGAGAGAGAGAGAAGAGAGAGAGAGAAGAGAGAGAGAGAGAGAGAGAGAGAAGAGAGAGAGAGAGAGAAGAGAGAGAAGTTTGTTCATGAATGTAACTTCTAATGCATTGTTAAACATAAAGCATCATAATTATGATTCCCAATACTAGCCACCAGTCAGCTATTCATTTAATTGATTCCAGTGTTTAAATATAGTCTTTTCATTTTCTGTTATTTGTGAGAACTTTGTGCATCTAGTTATTATGCTGAATATTGACACTCTCTTGTTTTCTATTTGCAGGTGAGTTTTTGGCTCAAGGTCACACACATGAAGTTAGACACATGGTGAAGTACGTTGTTCTCCCTATCCAACCATTACTGCTGCTTGTAGTACTGATACTGAATGTCATCAAAATATTTACCTTTAAATCAGTTCTGCCCATCCTGTATAACTCTAGCCCATGTTAACCCTTTAGCCGATACCCCAATGGCTGCCAGGTATAGGGACAATGTTGGCAAGGATTATTGGTGTACTTCTAATGCATTGTCTTCTCTTAGCAAAGGTTTGATGTGATTAAATAATAACAGTAAGATACTGCATGGACAGCCCCCAAACCAAGCTACTCGTACCTCAACTCACACACATCTTCAAAGGCATTCCTTGCCTATGCCATAGCATATGTTATAGAAGCTGGGGTTAATTTAGAGTAGGTTAAGTGTGGTGTAATTTGTAACTGTTAGGCTAGACAAGCATATGTATGGGTAGAGGACGTGACTATGAGACGTGATATATGGGTATATAGGGGCCTAATAGCTGGGCAAGGCATACCTGAACATGTACACACACTACTCTCCCAGTGTGTGTCTCTCTCTCTCTTTCTCCCTCTCTCCCTCCTCTCTCGGTCTCTCTCTCTCTTTCTCTCCTCTTTCTCCCTCTGTCCCTCCTCTCTAGGTCTCTCTCTCCTCTTTCTCCCTCTCTCCCTCCTCTCTCGGTCTCTCTCCTCTTTCTCCCTCTCTCCCTCTCTCGGTCTCTCTCCTCTTTCTCCCTCTCTCCCTCTCTCGGTCTCTCTCCTCTTTCTCCCTCTCTCCCTCTCTCGGTCTCTCTCCTCTTTCTCCCTCTCTCCCTCTTTCGGTCTCTCTCCTCTTTCTCCCTCTCTCGGTCTCTCTCCTCTTTCTCCCTCTCTCTCTTTCTCTTTATTCTTTCTTCCTCTCTCTCTACTCTCTTTCACTCTTATATTCTACCTTTTCTTATTGTGACAAAGGGAAAGTCTCTGTGTTTTAATACTGTTTTTCGTATGTAGCCCATGCTCAGACTTATGTACATACATTTCTTTCTGCCTCCTACCTATAGACATACTATACTTCCTTCTATGTGGTATCTACCTGCCTACCTATTATAGACTTATTATACTTCCCTATAGAAAGCTGGATATTAGGTTTAGGGGTCGATGTTGAAGGATAAAAGACAATTGTCATTTCTCCATAGTATAGCATATCAAAGAGTTGGTTCTATAGGCCTAAGCTGTTATTGCATTATACTTGGTGCATAGATGTATAACAATGCAATGTACCTGTCTTAAGCTTTTAGCACTGATTCACTTCAAGATATTATCTACCCACTATATACCTCACTATAACCCTCATTTCCTCCTTCCTCTCCCACTCTTCCTCCCTCTCTCTCTGCCTCTTACCATTCTTCACTGTAACACCAGTATCCTCCTCCAAAGGACTGCCATGTGTAATAGCTGCCTATGGTTATATGCATGTAAATAAACCATTGTTAATATTCGAAAAGAACCGGGTATATACGTGTAATAGCTGTAAATGGGCCAATTGAAAAAACAGGGGAATTGTAAACCCAGGTAAAATAGAATATTAAAAAAGAAATGGCATCCTGTTGGCGTGTTTCCTCTTCCCCTGATAGGACCATTATATAATGGGAATACAGTGTCAAAACGGTGTTAAGCAACCGATCCCCCCTCCTCCTCCTCTCACTATATTACTCCCCCACCCTGTCACCACCATAGCTCCCCCACCCTGTCACCATAGCTCCCCCACCCTGTCACCATAGCTCCCCCACCCTGTCACTATTGCTCCCCCACCCTGTCACCATTGCTCCCCCACCCTGTCACTACCATTGCTCCCCCACCCTGTCACCATTGCTCCCCCACCCTGTCACCACCATTGCTCCCCCACCCTGTCACCACCATTGCTCCTCCACCCTGTCACCATAGCTCCCCCACCCTGTCACCATTGCTCCCCCACCCTGTCACCATTGCTCCCCCACCCTGTCACTACCATTGCTCCCCCACCCTGTCACCATTGCTCCCCCACCCTGTCACCATTGCTCCCCCACCCTGTCACCACCATTGCTCCCCCACCCTGTCACCACCATTGCTCCTCCACCCTGTCACCATAGCTCCCCCACCCTGTCACCATTGCTCCCCCACCCTGTCACCATTGCTCCCCCACCCTGTCACCATTGCTCCCCCACCCTGTCACCATTGCTCCCCCACCCTGTCACAATTGCTCCCCCACCCTGTCACCACCATTGCTCCCCCACCCTGTCACCACCATTGCTCCCCCACCCTGTCACCACCACACGTCCCACAATAAGGCAGTTGCCTATAAGCCTAATGTATTTGTGCCATTTCATTAGGAGCAGCTCGTGGCTGCTGGCTGGTGAGCAGGTGCCAGCTTTTATACGTGCAGTCATCAGTAGCCTCTCATCACGCCGCCAACACTTAACAATGGTTAATATTCAAAACACGGGACTAAAATGTTTTACATCGATTGCTTCCCTTTTTTGACAACCATTATTGCGGTTGCTCGTCGGTTGTGCTGGAATGACACAGAGATGGAGTGAATAGGGTGACGATGATGAGGGGAGGGGGTGGAGGGGGAGGGGGTGGGGCGGGGGGGGGGAGGACCTCTCCATACCAGTGGGTAGAACCTCTTCATACGATGAGGCAGGAAATCGACCTAATCGGAAATGATATCTTGTTTATGTATTGAAAGTAACTGTAATAAAGGGACATTATACTGCGCTTGCCGGGGGCAAGTGGTACATTTTGCTGGGTTTGATATTGATCTTTCCATATTTAGATAAACGTATTGAAAGAAAAGGTATCTTCAGAGTAACTCAAGCCCCCAAACACATATGTATATGTCCCGACTTCTGGGCAGGCGTTTCTCTCTCTATCCCTCTCTTTTCCAATCCTTCCTCCCTTCTGTCTGCTAACAAACCTTTTGACGTCATCCTACTGGTAAGATGAATAAACAAATGCACATAGATTTTGAATCCATCCAGTGCCCTTGCACTACTGTCACTCTCTGTCCTCTGTCTTTCCCCTCTCTCCTCTCTGTTCTGATCTCTTTCTCCCACTCCCTACTCCCTCCTCCTTGGTCCTGGGTATGACCATAACTTGCCTTTCTGTCTCTTTTCTCTGTCTCTGTCTCTCTCTTCTTCTCTATCTCTATTTCCTGGACATGATCATAAACTGCCTCCCTCTCAGCTCTCCCGCCCTTGATATAACCATCTTAAATGTGTTGATAATAGGCGTAAAGCAACCAATCTCACTCACTCACTCACTCCCTCCTCCTCCTTCTCTTTCATTCTTCATATCACTTCTTTTCATATATAACATATAGAGATAAATGAAAAAGGGAACCCCCTCCCCTCCGCCCCTCCCACCCCCGGTCCCTGACGTGTGATAGTTGCCTCCTCCATGAGAGTAAACCAATGAAATGAACATATGTTGTCAACTGCAGCCTCTGCCTCTTCCCCTAATCCCAGGCCTTTCATCCAGGCGAGCTTTTTGTCTCACTTTTAATGAACTCATTTTACAACTGCAGGCTGAGCCGTTTCTGATGGATTCAGTAAAACATTATCAAGTGCCAATGTGTTCTCTCACTAATGTACCGTATATAACAACCTTTTTGCCGGTAAATCTAACCTCAGCTTAGCATATGACGACAATATTGATTTTGGTTTTCAAGGTAAACTTTTTAACTCATTCGTTTTTACGCAAATTATTTTAAGTTTGAAATGACCTTTTGTGTCTTCGGTTCCTAAATCAGGGTGATTCTTAATAAGACATATTGCAATTGGGGAAATGTCAACGATTAACTCTTATTTTTATTTTAGCCAAACACCATCAGTGATGGTGGAGGGGACCCCCCCCCCCCCCCCCAAGTTAGATGATGCCTAGCAATGTAACTAAGCCACTGAACTCAATAGTAAATAACACAATTTTTATTATTGAACCATCAATTAATAATATTGGGAAAAAGGGTCCTACATCCATTATTTATTTGTATCAAATAATTTGGATGTAATTTCCAGGTGTGTCCTGACATCACACCTGGATACGAGTGCACTAATCTATGACGTCATAGGCCGTATTAAAAGAGACCGTCGCCAAGTGAGAGTTCCTTCTCTCATTACTATACATGGTAGCAGTTTAAAGGCAGTAGAGGTGTTTAGCTTCGTCACATATATAACGATTAACTCTAATTACTTTGTTTGTTTGATTGTTTGTTATTTTTTCAGCTTAAGTATAGAAATATTACATCAAGTCCCAGTCATAACTTCTTAATAACATCAAGAATGACTACATAACATTAAGAGTAATGAGTAAGAGTAATGAGTAAGTGTAATATTAATGTGTAAGAGTAATGGTGATATATAAACGCCAACAACTGCCATATTAATAAAGACATTGCCAGCTTGGTGAGGTTCCTAATCTTCACTTCACTGTGGAGTGGCTTACAACGTTACCTGGACTTTTGAGGCTGCGCAGAACACATACATACGGGACAGACAGTCACTAGATAATGTATAGAAGTCGGGTTCAGCAATATGCTCTAATAACCTAAATTTAAGACAAAATATTCAAAATATAGTTGAACGTTACCAAACAAATATTTTAAATCAACGCACCACTATAGATATAGGCCTATATGTACTCAGATATAATTTTTAGTAGTGACGTTATTTACAGTGACGTTATTTACAGCTGCCGATTGTACATTTTCTGCCGATTTGACCCGTAAACAATTTCATTATGAGCGTTTATATTTACATTCTGGCATAAGTGATGAATTGCGCTCACAACGTGTACTCTTGTGTTTATCTTACGTTAAGAGCCCTTTATTCACACCAGAGTCACGCATGTATGATGTAGAGAGATGCATGCCGACAGCATGTGTCTCACTATGCATCCTCACGCCGAGGTGTCAATGAATAGATGTTTATATTTCCATCCATTGATCTCAGTGTTACGCAAGGATGACTTTAGTATAGACGTGCAATGATGCACTCAGTGTGATGTGTTGGACGAGTGTTTACTGTATCTGCCTCTGTAAACACACCTCTGCTCCTCCTCATAACCACATCACGGCCCGATCAAAGCCATCAATAAGCGGGAACCAGTGCCGGGCGATATGTAGGGCCTATAGAGGTGGGGGCATATGGGCCTGTAGCTCCTTAAACCAGTCATTTTATATAATTTAATGCAGGGACTCCACTATGGGAAAAACGGCTGCGACGAATTTTTTGCGACGAAATATCTAATCAAGTTAGATATTTTGCAATTGTTGGCAACAAATAAATGTGTTGCCGACAACCTATTTTACCCCTCTTCCACTAGTGATTTTTGTGTGCCGAATGTTTAGGCATGTCGGCGACACGTTTTGCCTGTCGGCACCATTTTTTTCTATAGTGGAGTCGCCCTAGCTGCATTCTCAGCTATTACGACAAAACAAATATGACCACATTCATTCAAATTAGGACTTATAGAGCTGGAGTTATCATACATATGTTTACACTGAGAGAAAACCACCACCGGTGAGCGACAAAGTGAAGTGAATCTAATAGGGCGACTCCACTATAGGTAAAAAATGGCACCGACAGGCAAAATTCGTCACCGACATGACTAAAAATTCACTAAAAAACTAAAATTCAAAAATCACTAGTGGAAGAGGGGTAAAATAGGTTGTCGGCAACACATTTATTTGTTTCCAACAATTGCAAAATATCTAACTTGATTAGATATTTCGTCGCAAAAAAATTCGTCGCAGCCGTTTTTTGCCGTTTTTCCCATAGTGGAGTCCCTGCATAACAAACAAATATGTAGCAACAGTTTTAAAGAAAATGCACAGATCTCTAGGTTGTGTAAAAGATCTATAAAAATAGAAACATGATGGGAAATATCGAGGCTTGTGTTATGGAAACATGTAAAACACATGGATATTGACCTCGGAGCACTGATGAATATTCCATGCTAAACATGACATGTTTTCTAAAGATTTTACACTGACATACAACTCCTATGATTCCATGCGAATCACGATTCAAGATGGGGGACATGCAAACCCCTTATTTGGGTCAGATTTTCGGAAAATGTACAATTGGCAGCTCTACACATTTAGGAAATTCTCCTAAATTAGGCTGAAAAAGGATGAATACTGGGTATATCTGAGTATATTTGGTATCGCATTGACTTAAAGTATCAGTTCTGTTATGTCAAACTACATTTTGAAGCTAATTTTTGTCTTAAATGTGGGTTATTTGAGAGGATTGGTGAAGGCGAATTGTACATTTTCTGAAAATCTGACCCATTTATTCCCCATTTCCCCCACGCTGTTTGTTAATAAATGTATTTTGTATGTATCGTTGTGGAAGTGGTTGGAGTGAGAGAGTGGACCACCATTCGGCAGCTAGATTCCCACATAATGTGTGCAACTCCTACTGAATGGATCCATAGCCACAGACGAGCACAAACAATACTCTTCACTTCACCCAGACTTTCATCTCTAAAGTGGTCGTCCTTCCAGTAATTGTGAAGTGAAGAAGGCGGCCGGACACCAGGCTGATCCATACATGTTATATATGGCTCAAGCTGGTTGTCTTAAGGGTGGTCTCCACTGGCTGCAGTAAGGTCTGCGTTAAGCCTTGTGATGGTGCTGTGATGGTGAGGACATGCCTATATGGCCAGTGAACCATGTAGGCACGACGTCGTCATTCCTCTCCACCTACAGAACCACCACAAACCATCGCAAGGCTTACCGCAGAGCTTACCGCAGCCAGTGGAGACCACCCTTTATGCTTCAGGCTCGCAGGATATGTACAATCAAGAGTAGTCACATAGCCTATTCATAAACATTTACAAATTTAGACAAACAAAAAACTGGAATTATCTTTATTTTCACAATTAATATTTTTTTAAAAAAGATGTCAGCGCAATAAAATCTCAAATAACTGGGTAGAAAATGACAGTGACATAGATTGTGACACCATTGGCTAATACTCGGTTTGAACTCGAACTTTAATGCCCCATAACTTAATAATTGTCCGAATTAACTTTTTCCAAAATAAATGTGCTGAATATAGTGTCAGTGAAGTATAACTCCTTGCAAGCTTGCAAATATTACAAATAATGTGGGTTAGAAATGTTCAGTCTAGGCCCAAACTTGAGAGAGTCCCTTCAAAAGAAGGGAAAGCCTCTCCCCTCAAACCGCAAAGAGTCATTATAATTCCATTAAGACTGCAAAATGTCATCATATTCCCATTAAAACGCCGAGTTCTAGGACAAGAAACCGATTAACGAGGTAGGCTGACATACCATTCTTATCTGATCTGAGAGTTTGGACCTAGAGTGTGTTTGACTTTTTCTACCAAATATAATAGTAGTTAGCCTACTGTATCGTTCGTCTTTGACTGTGGTAATAATATTGGTGGTAGTATTCTACAATAGATCAAAGTCTGTGTTGTCAAAACTAACTACAGTCTGCTTAATAATAATAATAATATGTAGTATAGTCTGTCCGAAAAGTAGTTGACACGTGATTCCTTAGTCCCTTTAAGGGGTGGGAAAAGTGGGGGATTTTTAACTTCAAACTTTTGCCCCCTGAATCGCCGTTTGCGACCGACCATGGCCGTTTGCGACCGACCATGGCCAAATATACAGCTGTATTGTATTTCGCTGCCTCTGTTCTATGTGCAGCAGCTGTTGTTTTGCTTAAAAGGAAGGAAGAGCTAGTTATATTGGCCCTGATACTCCATGGTTGATTGCAATGAGCGACTCGCTGGGCAAAGGGTTGAAAGGTCCTTGTCATTAATAGAAATACAAAATCTCCCACTTTTCCCTCCCCTTAAAGGCTCTTAGGAATCACGTTTCAACTACTTTTCGGATAGACTATAGTTTCCTATGTAGTAGGGACCCTTGACATTGACTGGAAATCCGACCAACAAGTGAACTTACACCAATGAACTATATACCCCCGAACAACAGTTAACGGTCGTCTACATGAACTTGCGGTGAGGAGCCAGGTAGAAACGTCTAAAAATACTCCAAGCTTTAATGAATATTGCCTCAGAAATATATTTAATGTAGAGAAAGTTGCTGAATAGGATATTTTGTCTTCAAAGCTGCAGTGCATGTTAGTGGGACATCCATCAATTAGTGGCTGCTGACTGAAGACTGGGCTCAGGCATGGGGGTCAGATTTTCAGAAAATGTACAATTCGCCTTCACCAATCGTCTCGAATAAACCACATTTAAGACAAAAATAAGGGTCAAAATACAGTTTAACATAACAGAACAGATATATCAAACCAACATAATACAAAATATACTCAGATGTACCTGGTATTCATCACTTTTCAGCTAAATTTAGCAGAATTTCCTAAATGTGAGAGCTGCCAATTGTACATTTTTAGAAAATCTGACTCATGGGCTCAGGCACAGAGAGACGAATTACTTGTACTATATTACAAACTCAAGCTGTAATAATGGGTTTATTGTAATGCAATGTTTTGTGAAAATAAAAATAAATCAAAACAAGTTGTGGCAGTATAATGTAGGGTAACTGTCGGGCGACAAATGCTCTTCGAATTATATGGATTCCTGTAATGATTAATCGTCCTTTAATTAATAAATGCCCCATTATTTATCCTTTTATTGTGACGAGAATGTGGGACAATAAATCTATTCTCAGTTGTCGCCAGTGCGGCGACGATTGTGCACATGAAACGATGAAAAATATAGTACACTTAACAGGATCATGATATATATACTTGTCATGAATGAACACCAATTTACCACGAGTACTATCCCTACATCCATTAAAACATTCATATTCCCATGGTTTATTCTAAAAAATATATATTTTGTACCCCTTCTACCACCACTACCCAGCTTCCACCATCGATTGCTAGCAACCTCAGCCGGTTCTCAAATACACCTTAAGATTCAGTGATAAAGTGAACTAATTCTGCAAGTTTTTAACGTCGCTTTGATGTTCCTGTGGTAAAAGTACTAGAAAAGTTATTTTAAAAAGAAAAATTTGTAAAAAGTAAGCGTAGTCGTATATCACAAGTACTGCGAGCTACCACGCCCTTTATTGTGAAGGGTTTAACTGTGGGAGTCACTTATGAGCTGGAGTATGTGGGTCAGATTTTCAGAAAATGTACAATTCCCCTTAAATAACCCACATTTAAGACAAAAATGAGCTTCAAAATACAGTTTAACATAACAGAACTGATACTTTAAATCAATCCGATACCAAATATACTCAGATATACCCGGTATTCTTCATTTTTCAGCCTAATTTAGGAGTATTTCCTAAATGTTTAGAACTGCCAATTGTACATTTTCTGAAAATCTGACCCATGTCTTCATTCAATGTGAGCTGCTCTATAGTGATTCTGTGTTATACGCCAAGGTAAGAAATCATCTACAAATCTTCTTCCTACCGTTTTACTTATGTTACACCAGCCGTAGTCAGGTTTTGTTATACAAGATTTAGTGGTAGGATGGAAGTTTTTCTAGAAATCTGAAACCAGGTGGTTATATATCTAAATATTCTTGTCTAGAAGTAAGTTAGAGAGGTAGATGTGTGTGTGGGTGTGTGGCGGGGGCGGGTGATATATGGGTCAGATTTTCAGAAAATGTACAATTGGCAGCTTTACACATTTAGTAAATTCTGCTAAATTAGGCTGTAATTTGGTCAATACTAGGTAAATTCGAGTATATTCACCATTGCTTTAATTCTAGCAATCTGTCTGGTTAGGTTGAACTGCATTTTGAACTTTATTTTGTCTGAAATTTGGGTTATTTGAGAGGACTGGGGAAGGTGAATTGTGCATTTTCTAAAAATCTGAGCCATATATCCACTGACTCTGCTTCTCTCTATGTGTAGGAAATACAAGCTCTAAATACTCCCACCCTGTCAATAAACTCATTCCCATTTTTTCTGCACCTGCATTTGCGGATGGTATGACAAGGTGTGTTCAGGAGAAACGTTCTACCAACTCTGAATGCCTTTCAGAAACAAGAATGAAATGAAGAAGCCAAGGTTAGGCCCCTCTCTACCTATGGGTCAGATTTTCAGAAAATGCACAATTGGCAGCTCTACACATTAAGTAAATTCTGCTAAATTAGACTGCAATGTGTTCAATACTAAGTAAATTCGATTATATTCAGCATTGCATTGATTCTAGCAATCTGTTTGGTTAGGTTGAACTGTGTTTTGAACTTTATTTTTGTCTGAAATTTGGGTTATTTGAGAAGATTGGCGAAGTTGAATTGTACATTTTCTGAAAATCTGACCCCTATTGCGGCTGTTGGCAGGTGGTAATACTTTGAGTGAGGTGTGGAGGGATGGGGCGCTTTGATAATGTGGGCCCGCATATAGCACCACCAGGTGGTTGTATTAGAAGTAATGTCTACTGCGCATACACTTACTGGCTGGCACCTGTAGGAATGTCTGCCCTGCAGGCTCCAGCCTACACACGTGGGGGAGGTGGCTGTGGGGGTGAGGCCTACCATAGTAGTGTTTCAAGTGTTTAAGGGTCAGATTTTCAGAAAATGTACAATTCACCTTCACCAATCCTATCAAATAACGTAGATCTAAGACAAAAATAATTCTCAAAATATAGTTCAAACTAACTAGACAGATTGCTAGAATCAATGCAATGCCAGATATACTCGAATTTACCTGGTATTGACCAAATTCCAGTCTAATTTAGCATACTTTACTAAATGTGTGAAGCTGCCAATTGTACATTTTCTGAAAATCTGGCCCCTAAGTCTGTAGTCGTACAGGGACGGGACAGTGGCGTTATTAGAGGTAAATGCTGGTCCCAAATTATTTAATCTGTCTATCATTAATTTCACACAAAACACTGGGTGATGTATTTTACTGATTTTTGACCATATTCTCTTCATCGATGTATAAACATGCGTTTATCTGATCGATTCTGTTTATTTTTGCTAAAGACCTTTCTGTAATTTAAATGGCAATTGGTATAATATATAATATAACTGAGAAAAGTGTACTATTACATGTATACGGTTTAGGATGAATACCAATCTTTAGATACAAAATACTAGCGCTAGCCCTCTAACCCTAACTCTCCAGACCCAACATTCTAGCCCAAACCCTCTATATCCATAGGACATTGATTCGGTTTAGACTTAAGTACTCATGACATAACTCTGCTCCTGGTATCCCTAACCGTTAATAACCAAACCAGTGATACCAGGACACTCACAATACCCTCTGTGAAGGCCAACAACTGTGAATGGAATACAATAAGCCCTTTTCTCTTTTGATAGTATTTCAATATAATCTAGTGGCAAGATGTGGCTCTCATCCCCCTCCTCCAAGAGTCAGATTTTCAGAAAATGTACAATTCACCTTCACCAATCCTATCAAATAACGCAGATTCAGGACAAAAATAATTTTCAAAATATAGTTCAAACTAACCAAACTGATTGCTAGAATCAATGCAATGCCAAATATACTCGAATTTACCCAGTATTGACCAAATTCCAATCTAATTTAGCATAATTTACTGAATGTGTACAGCTGCCAATTGTACATTTTCTGAAATTCTGACCCCCTTATACCACTACCACTCCAGTCAGCCAGGTGTTTAACAGGTGAGTCTATGTATCCACAGGAGGAGGTGGATACCTGAGGAGCTGTGGTGGAAGATGTGCTGGTGTATATCTATTCCTTATCTTACTCTCAGATATACATAATGCATACAGAGTGCTCATGTATATATAGTATACAGCTATACACAGTGCTATATACTGCACCTTATAGTTATAGCCAGGCTGGGTTTTACATCAGGAAGATTCCCAATATTATCTGAAAATGGTATTCTATTTTTACTTGTGGAATTATGGAAATAATTAACTCTATACTATTTTATCTGGTGTCAAGTTAATAGCATATATATATATATATATATATATATATATATATATATAAAGATTTTTATTCCAAAATTCCGTTACATACATTTGACATTTCATCATGCATTTCATAACAACATTTCGGAACCGGGCTTTAAATTTATCCTCTGAAAACAGGTCTTCCAGATAGCCCAACATAATGAAATAAGGTAAAAGTTTGTGATGATTAAATATGTGATTGTTCGAAGTTTTGTGATTTATAGTCCATTTATAAAGTTCTTGTTTGAGATTCAAACTATGTTCACTTTTGTTGTCTTGATTTGTCGACTTGTTTTTTTTGATGGATTTCCCTACAATATAACTGTTTCAATTGTCCTTTCTTTTGTCAAGATTAAACCAGTTAATTAAGTTTACTTACAGAGTTATTTCACATTATATCGAGTCGAGAATTTTTATTTGTATTACATTTACATGTTTTCTCTGCATATTACATAACTATATCCAAGCTACATTAGCTATCGGATTATTTTTACCAATCTGCTTGTTCAATGTATTAAGATTACTTCTAGACATGGTTTCACTTTTACAGCGGTTGTCTTCAATATGCTAAGAACAATACATTCATTAAAAATTAAAATTAGGTTCGGTATCCGAGAGTTAAGTCTCGTTTTGTTATTAATAACCATTATATCAGCACCATTATTGTTTTATCAGATCATTATCTTGCTTTGAATTCCCATATCTGGGTTTGCCAAGTTTATGAACATTGGAAAAACCTATTTATACGGCTGTTATACACTTAGACATATTGAGAAGGTTTTGGGATATTGAGAGGCTTTCTCTTCATGGACAGACAGGTATGGTGGATTATAAGTTGAGAAATATTGGCTAACTCCCAGCTAACCACGAAGGGATTAGCTGTGGTTAACGGAGTCCCGACACCACGTGCTGCTGACCACGCGCATACCTCCACCGCACCCACATCGGGTCACTTCTGCTCTGGCCACCAAAGAACCTATTATACAACCTGTGCAGAGAGAGACAGAGAGAGACAGACAGATAGAGAGAGACAGTCTCTGAGACAGAGAGAGACAGACAGATAGAGAGAGACAGTCTCTGAGACAGAGAGAGACAGACAGACAGAGACAGACAGTCTCTGAGACAGAGAAAGACAGACAGAGAGAGAGAGACAGTCTCTGAGACAGACAGAGAGAGAGACAGTCTCTGAGACAGACAGAGAGAGACAGACAGAGAGAGACAGACAGACAGAGACAGACAGACAGAGACAGACAGACAGAGACAAGTGGGAGCACATACCGACAGTGCAACCTGCCCGTTCATCATGCCCCCTAGCCCCCCACCCCCACCCCTTATGACTTATAACTCTACTTTTCATTACATCTATTTACATGTAAACATGATATATTACACTTATTATTATTTACTCAGTGTTGTAAATGGCTGCAGATACCGGGGAGACTTATCTTGCTGGGATGAGTAATATGTTGTGTTAGACACGGGCGGCGAAACAATCGGTGATTTATATTACTAGCTTCTATTTATATGCAGATCAGTAGAGTTATTAATGGCTAGAGGAGGCAGGTATAGATATGTATGACCTTAGACAGTACATTGTGGCTTTATATCAACACGTATATAGTCTTAAGAGTTCCTCGCTTAAACAAAGTATATTTTTAGCATTCTCTGTTGTGATTAGCTTATTATTGTTGGACGTTTCATGAAAGCGCAATGTGAAGGCCCAAGCATGCCGCCTCAAAAGGGATTTACATCCACACGATGTTATAATAAATGCAGTTTTCTTCTTTTTAGAAGCTATACACATCGCCCATTAGGGCGTTTTCCACGGTTCTCTGTTATTATCTCTTTACGATACAATTTCATTATCAATATAGAAACACTCGTTGTTGTTCTTTAGACTAACAATAGAGATCTTACATGTCGTTATTACCTGATGAAAGCAGATGACTAATAGTTGATATTTGATAATAGATAACAATGATGATAGATGATATTTGATAATAGATAACAATGATGATAGATGATATTTAATAATAGATAACAATGATGATAGATGATATTTGATAATAGATAACAATGATGATACATGATATTTGATAATAGATAACAATGATAATACATGATATTTGATAATAGATCACAATGATGATAGATGATATTTGATAATAGATAACAATGATGATAGATGATATTTGATAATAGATAACAATGATGATAGATGATATTTAATATTAGATAACAATGATGATAGATGATATTTGATACATTCTATTACACCAGTTCTTTTCGCGAGGTGAGAGAGGAGAAAATGAGTAAGCGGGTTCAGTTTATGGTTTAGATAATATGTTTAACTTTAAAACATATATTTTGTCTTGAATAGTTCTTAATCTTGTTGTGTGCAAGCATCTCGAACACAAACCACACATAGCCATTCCTTGAGTTTGTACTATAGTCAGGCTCTCCCACTTTACTGGTACAATCTATAAATCAGTTTACAAAACACTTGCCTTCCCCCAAACCCCTCTGTGAGTAGAGATGTTCCAGGCGAAACAGCTATGTACTCTATGCCATACGTTATCACTATAGATATATGAGAGATGCCGTAATAATGGATAGTCATCTTTACATAATAGAACATGAAATAGCACACATAGTGAACTCAAACCCATTGTGTTTATCATAGATCGGTTGGAATGTGAGATTGAAATATATACAAATATAGAGAGATTGTGAGCCTTTCTGAGAATGAAATCTACATTTCTGAATATCAAATACATACATAAATAGGAAAAACCCTTAGGAATATTTGTATAAGACACAACGCAGAGATATTTTGGTTTTTATTCCTCTTTTTATTCTCAATAGTTTATTTCTAAACAGGTAACGACCTATTGTAATCAACTTATCGTTGTACATGCCTATTGTGCTAGGCTCTTAATAATGTTCTTACCTACAGAAATTATTATAGATACAGATACATGTAAACTCGAATATATATTTTCCATTATTCTAATTTTTCTATTATTTTTTGTAATCCACCAGCAGACTCTGAGAATAGTGTAAATGTTACATAATGTTTATTTGCTGAATAAAAATCTTTAAATACAATACAAAAATACATGTAATAATCATGCTGATGTCATGCATTGTAACCGAATGATTCTCATGGTTTCATCGTTACATTTTCCAATTTTCATTTTATTTCTAATTTATGTATTTGTTTATTCATGCATTCATTCATTCTGTTATTGATCTATTCATGTTTCGTGTCTACCTTGGACGGTCCTATTTTATAATCGCATGAAGGAAAGACTAAAGTGTTAATTATATCCCCCATTTCAGCAGCATGTCAGCTAGACATGTCCGTCATTAATCCCTACATAAAGTGTACTTCCTCAATATATTATATTATTTGTATAT
This sequence comes from Sthenelais limicola, assembly GCA_942159475.1. Classification (NCBI taxonomy): domain Eukaryota; kingdom Metazoa; phylum Annelida; class Polychaeta; order Phyllodocida; family Sigalionidae; genus Sthenelais; species Sthenelais limicola. The sequence continues at coordinate 30,659,404 of OW804101.1, forward strand.
TTATTGTATCAGATGATATAAGGTATGGGAACCCCAGTAAATATCACTCCATCACGTTTTTTTGAAGTACTTTGTTTATTCTTTACACGACGCGTTTCGGCCCAACTCGGGCCTTCATCAGGGGTTGTGCATAACAACTGCAGGATTCCTTGGGTTTATATAGAGTAGAATGTGCTACACATGTGTAAAATGTGTTGCGAGCGTTATCATTGGTCAGCAACAGAGAGAAGGTTATTGAGTAGTAGATGGTAACATTTATTGAAGATTTTTTTTATAATAATTATTTATTATATCAGGGTACTTCCTATGATGGAGGTCATGCTGTAAGGGGATAGGCGTCATTAAGAAGGCAATATTGTAACAAGCATGATGTTTATGCACAAGTTTGTGTTACAAATTCATTCACTCAACTATCTAAAAAGAAAAGAAATGTCCACTAACTCTACACCATCTAAGAAATTGGTGGGAATGAGTTGCCATATGTTTGGCCAGAAACCTTATATCGCCCCGAATGTCTGCTACCTATTGGTGCACGTGTAATTAGTTTACTCAGGAGTTGGCTGCTAGTGGGGGGAGGCTGCCATATGGTTCACCTGGTCGCTACTGTGTGGGTCAGACTTTTAGAAAATGTACAATTGGCAGCTGTATACATTTAGCAAATTCTGCTAAATTCTGCTAAAAAAGATGAATACCGAGTATATTTGGGTATATTTGGTTTTGAGTGGGTTCAATATATCTGTTCTGCTATGTTAAACTGTGTTTTGAACCTTATTTTTGTCTTAAATCTAGGTTATGTGAGAGGATTGGTGAAGGTGAATTGTACATTTTCTCAAAATCTGTTTCATTTAAACAATGTCGGAGGATGATCGCAAAAGGACAATGTGTGTATCATCACTAGTGGCTTTGGCACTAAACCCTGGTTATCACTCCCTGTGTGTGTGATACGCTAGTTCAGAACAACCACTCGTTGCATTCCGTCTAATAATTATTACTGAGTGAAGGAAAGTATCAGATTAAACGTTCTGATATTGCCGTACCGGATTCTAAAGGCGCTAAGTTTAAAGACATACTTGCCCACGCATCTGATTCCTTGAATTGATGTTTATTTAAAGAATTGTTCTCAGGCTATAACAGGACCAAGCCCTTCACACGAATACAACGCCGCTACAAACAGTGACTGTTAAGGCTGGGCTCCACCAGACCGCGTGCTTATTGCTGTTAATATGCGGGTTGATGATTATTATAAAGAACCTATATCATGTTGCACAACCTATCAGGTCTGTCTTCTGACCAGCTCCATTTGTCATTATAGACTGGGCAACAGATGAGAAATTTTCCATCCTAGGGGCATTTTTGAGTACAAAGGTTCATCAGCACTTTTCTGGCTAATTTGGGTGTGCTGAACACGAAAATCACTGTTGGCAAGCTGAAATCTGACTCCTTCCTTGACAAAAATCAAAAACAAACATAGCTGCCATTCATTATTATATTCGGAATTATTGAGAAAGTACTGCAGAATGAATCCTCAACGACCGCAGAGGGACAAAAAGCATCAGTGGAGTCCCGCCTTTACAGCAGCCTATACGTCTCATATCTCACTGGCTGACTGCAGTAATTTACTCTGCAGACCAGACTGGGGGAGAACATCTAGAATTCCTGCGGGGAAGCCATGGAGGTCAACCATCTGTCTCTCCTTCAATACCTGCTGTAAATTATAGTCCTTAGCATTACACGCATGCCTCTGCGCTATGTGTTTTTTAGTTTTATATAAAACACATTTTATTAAAAGTTTCGCCTTGTTAATGCTGGAAGCGATCTGTTGTGGGTGATAAGGGGATGTACAGCCATCTGGCCCCGCCCCCAGAGCTGGCCCCGCCCCCTGAGCTGGCCCCGCCCCCTCTGGGCTCGGCTACCACACCTTCAGGCGGTCGTTGACCTATGAAATTTACCTTTCACGAAGACTTACCTGCCCTTAGACTTTAAGCTGCATTCTCAGCTAATATATGTATATAAAAGTTTTATTTCGATATTTATATACAGTTACAATCGTATAAAATAAAGGAAAATTTTAATCCCTCTTTGACTTAACATAGTAGCCCAGGACTGGATTTCTTTTCTGCAAAAAGTTCGATTTTCTTTTCTTTTCTAGAAAGGCCAATGTCAGTTTTGTTGTATTCTGCGCGGTCAGAAACTAAAGTTTTTCTACTTTGTGCACCATTACTTTTCAACCCATCTTCAAGTCATTTGACCATAATTGTGGAGAACTTTGTCCAGTTGTTTTTGCAGCAGGGCTTCATAAAAGCCCACATTCATATTTCGGGGATTCGATTCGACTTCAAATTCTTGTATCAATTAATACAACAGCAGCAGAACATTGATGAATTCAGTCCTATAAATCATAATAGATTTGGTAAGATTTCGCTTGCTGTAATAGCTGAGAATGCAGCTTTAAAACTAAAGTTGCGCCAATGTACCCCCCGCCCCCTGTCTGAAATTTATCGCTGGTGAAAGTTGGGAGTGGTGACCTTGCTAAGGTATGTGGCCAGGTGATGGATTGTTTCAATTGAGATTACGTGGTGAAGTTTGAATGGAGCAGTAGATATCGCACATCTAGAGGCGGCAACAGTCTAGTCTAATAGGCCTCTAGCCAGCGCCACGTACATGAGATTGATTTGTTGTTGAGTTTAATCAAGATGGTATCGAGAGGTTGTATTGAAGATAAACAAGGTTCTATAATTATACCAGTGAAGCATGCTGTACAGAGGTCTAGTATTAGCAGAGCCTACCAACTGCCTAAACACTAAGAAAATGTATTGAGAGATTTAAATGGGGTTAGGAAGCAGGGCACAGGGGGATGGGCTGATCAGCTCATGGTTACACATAGTCCGGGGCAGAAGGGGGGGGGGGGGAGGGAGGTACCTTGTATTTTGTGTCATACAGGCGAATCTGCTGGTTCCAGATCTGCCGGGGGTAACTCATGTGTGAGTTGTATACTGTGTGTCAGTTATACCTATGTGTGAGTAGTATACTGTGAGTCAGTTATACCCATGTGTGAGTAGTATACTGTGTGTCAGTTATACCCATGTGTGAGTAGTATACTGTGTGTCAGTTATACTCATGTGTGAGTTGTATACTGTGTGTCAGTTATACCTATGTGTGAGTAGTATACTGTGAGTCAGTTATACCCATGTGTGAGTAGTATACTGTGTGTCAGTTATACCCATGTGTGAGTAGTATACAGTGTGTCAGTTATACCCATGTGTGAGTAGTATACAGTAAGTCAGTTATACCCATGCGTGAGTAGTATACTGTGTGTCAGTTATACCCATGTGTGAGTAGTATACTGTGTGTCAGTTATACCCATGTGTGAGTAGTATACAGTGTGTCAGTTATACCCATGTGTGAGTAGTATACAGTGTGTCAGTTATACCCATGTGTGAGTAGTATACTGTGTGTCAGTTATACCCATGTGTGAGTAGTATACTGTGTGTCAGTTATACCCATGTGTGAGTAGTATACTGTGTGTCAGTTATACCCATGTGTGAGTAGTATACTGTGTGTCAGTTATACCCATGTGTGAGTAGTATACAGTGTGTCAGTTATACCCATGTGTGAGTAGTATACAGTGTGTCAGTTATACCCGTGTGTGAGTAGTATACTGTGTGTCAGTTATACCCATGTGTGAGGAGTATACAGTGTGTCAGTTATACCCATGTGTGAGTAGCATACTGTGTGTCAGTTATACCCATGTGTGAGTTGTATACTGTGTGTCAGTTATACCCATGTGTGAGTAGTATACTGTGTGTCAGTTATACCCATGTGTGAGTAGTATACTGTGTGTCAGTTATACCCATGTGTGAGTAGTATAATGTATATCAGTTTCCTTGCAAACCACCCTTTGAGTGACCCCTACTCTGCAACTTACCTCTATTGATTGCATATACAGTGTGTCAGTTACACTCATTACAAATTTGTAATGAGGTTACGCCATATGTTATGATATTTCAATATAATAACATAATTGATAGTCAAAATCAATGTTTTTATGATGTTTTGGTAATATTACGTTATGTTACACCCCAGAAAGTGTAGTCTTGAACGTTTGGGTTAAACACTTTTACTGGACTGTTTTATGATCATAATATTATATTCTTTTTCAAATCATGAAATGTCGTCAGTATGAAATAAAATTTAAAGTCTGACTAAGATTTCAAGGGAGATATTTTTTCAATCTACTGGCGTGACACCTGACCCCTTTTCCTGTGCGTGCCGCTAAACGTGGGTTCGCTGTATTGACTTTCCACACAAACCTGAGCCAGGACGTGTGTGTTAGGTTTAAATGAGGTGTGTGATGGGGAGTGTCAGGGTAAGACTACCGCTACATATGATTGCTATTGACAGATTGACAGGCTGAACTTTACCACTATATAGCCCTGTATCAGGCCATGCCAGCTTCTACATTAAATAATATAGGCCTAGACAAGAAATAGCCGAGTTCCTGGTTGTTATCAGCTCAGAATCATGTAGGGGGTAACTTTTATTGTTATTTTTCTGGGTTACCAAACACCGGCTAAATATATACGAATGTATGGTTTCGGTTTTCAGGAACTGAATAAAACGTGTATTTTAAAGTGTCACAGTAATTGTATCTCAGATATTTGATCACATATGCGTGTATGTAATTAATATATATACATATGTTTTGTCTTCACTCTGCAACCTTCGTTCTTGTCCTACTTGTTTTGTATGTGTTATGCCCCCGTGTCCTCAGGCCCCCTGCTGGGAAGCCTAGGGCACGCTTACCAATGTTGCCCGAGTATCGCAATGAACATTAGTGTGTCTGGTAATTGCTTCTTTTATTTATTCATATTAAACGATTTGCTGACTCCCTGCCCACACGTGTGTATAAGTTAATTTAACATGTATTTATTCAGCAAAAGCATTACACCGCAATGTTGCTGTTCTCAGCAAATCCTGGTGGAGACGCCCTTTCTAACACAATAGTATAACCAAAGGAACATAGTAATCAGTCAGTTTGAGGGAAGTACACAAGTACATCAATACAGATAAATGTATATAAAACTTAAACTTACCTATATATAACAATCATTACACAATAACTAGATAATACTAAGTGGGTCATATGTTCAGAAAATGTACAATTCAACTTCGCCAATCCTCTCAAATAACCCACATTTCAGACGAAAATAATTCTCAAAATACAGTTCAACCTAACCAAACAGATGCTAGAAGCAATGCAATATCAATATTCTCGAATTTACCTAGTATTGACGAAATTGCAGTCTCATTTAGCAGAATTTACTAAATGTGTACAGCTGCCAATTGTACATTTTCTGAAAATCTGACCCAAGTACTTCAGTGGAACGAGAACCCGCCTGATCCACACATGACATTTGTGTAGGACCACAATAACTGGGCACGACATTATAGTTACGTCAGCACAGATATACAATGTACCTTTACCCAGACAGATTTACTATTCCTGTTGTCACAAGTAACACCAACAACTAAAAAACAACTTGTCATCACCCTAACTCCCCTATAAATCTCCCCGCTCGTTAGCTCCCTGTCAGTGATGCGCTTTTGCCATGTAAAAACCAGCAATTACATCTGGGACATAGTGGTAATTGCTGAACAACGTATCAATAGCTTTTTAGCCAGTGTTTAATAGTCGCTCCACCGTCAAGTAGAGAGTTGATTACAGACAGTGGTAATCAGACATTGACTCAGCGTTATAAGGGTCAGATTTTCAGAAAATGTACAATTGGCAGCTGTACACTTTTAGTAAATTGTGCTAAATTGTGCTGCAATTTGGTCAATACTGGGTAAATTCAAGTATATTCGGCGTTGCATTGATTCTAGCAATCTGTTTGGTTAGGTTCAACTGCGTTTTAAAGTTTATTTTCGTAAAAAATTTGGGTTATTTGAGAAGATTGGTGAAGGTGAATTGTACATTTTCTCAAAATCTGACCTATAAGGTGGGCCTCGCACATGTATAGGGCATTTGTATGAAGCCTGAGCTAGGTATAGAGCGTGCGGTAGCAGACCAGCTATTCACTGTTATGAAGGTTTGGGGCACATAGTTATTAAAGGATTACTGAGGGGCTGCTGGTACACTGTTTGGTGCATAAACCCGAGGCTCAGGTGGATATATCTATTGCTCAAGACCGTTCAGAGATTAAATTAGAGGGAGTGGATTCACGATAACCTATTGGTCAGATTTACAGAAAATGCACACTTGGCAGCTATACACATTTAGTAAATTCTGCTAAATTAGGCTGCAATTTGGTCAATGCTAGGTAAATTCGGGTATATTTGGCATTGCATTGATTCTAGCAATCGGTTTGGATAGGTTGAACTACATTTTGAACTTTATTTTCGTCTGAAATATGCGTTATTTGAGAGAATTGGTGAATGCGACTTGTACATATTGTCTGACGATTTCACTCCTATAATGAAGATACAAAACATATGTAATTTCTATCCAAAACCTAAATGTCTGGTCCCACTTATCAGAAGCCTTCCTCAACTCTTAAATCCACTCGGATGTACATAGGCCCTATATGATGTGTACGGGAGCCCGATGTGTGTGAGGCCGAATGCGCTATTGCGGCCCGCCCGTGTAAATATACCAGAGCAACTTGTCGCTAATCAGAGACAACAAATTGCTCGCGGGTAGCTTTGAGCAGCTAAGTAGAAGAGCAGGTCCCTCCCAGATACGTGTCTCCTATATCTTCATACCATTGACTCATCCATATCTCCTTCTTAACTTGTGTGCCACCTTTCTCTCACTCTCACTCTCCCTCTCACTCTCTCACTCGTCCTCTCTCTCTCGCCCTTCCTCTCCCTCTCTCTATCTGTCTCTCCCTCCCTCTCTCTCGATCTCTTACTCGCCCTCTCTCTCTCTCTCTCCCTCGCCCTCTCTCTCTCAATCGCCCTCTCTCTCCTTCCCTCTCTCTCTCAATCGCCCTCTCTCTCCTTCCCTCTCTCTCTCTCCGTCGCCCTCTCTCTCTCATTCGTCCTCTCCCTGGCCCTCTCTCTCTATCTCTCTCACCCTCGCGCTCTCTCACTCGTGATCTCTCTCAATCTCTCTCCCTCCCTCTCACTCTCCTTCTCTCTCCCTCTCTCTCTCTATCTCTCCATTTCTCTCTCCCTCACTATGTCTCTCCCTATCCCCCTGTATCTCTGTCTCCCTCTTCCCCTCTCTCACCCTCCCTCTATCTCACCCTCTTTCTCCCTATCTTTCTCCCTCTCCCACTATGTCTCCCTCTCTTCCAGTCTTTTTCTCCCCCCCCCCTCTCTCTCCCTTCCCTCTCTCGCCTCTCCCTCTCTTTCTCTTCTCTCTCTGCCCTTTCTCTTCCTCTCTCACACTTTCACTCCCCCTCCCTCTCATGCTCTCTTTCTCCAATCATTACCGTTCTCTTTACCTATAGCCCCATATATCTCTTCTCCCTCTTGTCTCTAATTCTTTCTTTCTCGTTCACAATGCCTTAAACTTATGTTTTCTAATTTTTGATTTGCCATCAAATTGCCAAACCATCTGAGGTCGAAATAAAACTTGATCCATATACATGGGAATAAACTCCAAGAATTATCAATTTATCAATTAAAAAAGGGGAAATGGAGTAATGGTTCATTCCCAGTCAATGGTTATTGCTGAGGTTGGGGCACTGTGCCCAGTGTGGATGGGGAAGGGAGAGTTAACACTACTACTACGTAGTTTGTCATATTGTGCCGTCCTGTACCAGTCTGACTTACAAACATGGGAGTCGTTTGTATGTAAAATTTTATCATTTCTTGTTCAAATAGTAACTTGTAACGCTCACTTTGGGGCAACTATAACGGACTGGAATATTTTGGATAAGCTAGAAAGCGTTTCTGTAAAAACACTGATGTAAGAGTATTACAGTATTGCCTCCAATTACTACTCATAAATAGTAATAAATAAATATAGTGCAGGACTCATTACATGTGTCCTATCACTAAATCAGTGATAAGGAAGCAGAAATGTTCCTAGAATTTGCAACGTACTCGAGGAATGGCAAACATACGCAGTAGCCATGGTAGGTCTGGCAAGTAAACATGTGGGTGCAGTGGTATACAGAGGTATGGGCGTGGGTGGAACACACTGCAGGCCCAGCCATGGTAGCAGCTATAGGAGGGACTAAAGTCCTGGAAGTTTAGTGCAAAACGGGCGGGGGAGTCCCCTAAAACAAATTGTAACAGTTCTAAACCTCGGTTTAAAAAGATAAAATCTACAGGTCTTTCTCTTCCCCATATTAAATATCTAGAACGATTAAAAGCGGGGCTGACCCTCTACTATAGCCCGCCAGAGAAGAAGGTTTGAAAATATAGCAAAATCCCCGAAAATTAAAGGATAATTATATTACAGAAATTGGGACTCAACCTTTTAGGTTGAAAATCAACCTATACTAGCCTGAGGCTTGAATATGTAGAATCTCCATACTTTCCATACTTTTTATGTTAATATTCTACGCAAATCCAAGATGTCCGCCATTAACCCGAAGTGTTTAATCACCGCTACAAATAAAATCCTTAAAATGTGTTCTGCTGCCATATAATCACTGGTCCAGGGCTTGCGGCTTCTACTTGGGGTCAATACTAGGACTTTAGTGGATGTGCGTGCATGTATCTTTTATATACATTTAATCATATACCCATGTATAGGCGGAAACATGGGATATGTATATGAACTGAATCAGAATTAAAAGCGTGGAAATATAATTCCCTAGATAATATTGTATAACGTACTAAGATGAAGACATAGGTCTATATAATATGCTACCAGGGCTCGAAAAAAAACTACCAACTTCACTTGCCCATTGGGCAAGTGGCAGCCAGGATTTACTTGCCCAACAGAATTTTTACTTGCCCGAATTTATTTGCAGAATTATAAACAAAAGTTTTGTACATTTAGAGGGGCATTTCATTGTAAGTAGACATCACAACAGGAGTTTGAAATCGGCGCTGTAGAAATTTTCACTTGCCCGCTCGGGCAAGTAACTTTAAATTTTACTTGCCCGGAGCCATTTTTTACTTGCCCCGGGCAAGTAAACATAGGTTTTTTCGAGCCCTGGCTACCATATATTGTCACTTTTCTATATACGTCTACAGGGCCTAGTCCACTAAGCCGATTGTTATGCGATCCTCACAGAATTTAGTGCAAAAGAGTCATCTGCGGCACAAAATCGCATGAGAATCGGCTTAGTGGACTAGGCCCTTTAGTCTTTATATAGGACAATCTGAGTGGTCACGTAACATCAGTTACACTAATATAGTTAATTCTCTGGACGTTTCATAACGCACCATAAACCTTGATACCAAATGTCTACCATTTCTAATTTGAAAGGCTTATTTTTTAAACATGCTGTGATGTAAACTGCACCGCCTGTCAATGTGTAAACCCTGCCTAGATTAGCATCTGACATGTGAGCGATGCGTCTCCCAGCCACGTAATGTTAGTACACATGACACACGTATACTGCTATGTGCTTGGGTTACGTCCCCACCCCAATACCCAGCCCTCAATGGTGAATCATTTACCCTACCATGAGTGTAGCAGTAGCGGGTATAGCTGCTCTAACTTCCTGGAATTTCCTGGAATGTCACCCTCTGCCAGGAATAAGTTGTGAGTAACAATGATATGCTGCAGCAGCCTCAGTCAGGCTAGTATAGGGTGTGTCAGCGAGGTGGCGGAGAAGGAACACTTCTACTCCTGCTTCTACTAATGGGAACTAGTGAAACTTGCTCAATAAGTGCTTAATGTTACCTGTCAGATACATCTGGTACACACGCATTCCACTGTAGACCAATGCTCATATAATGTCATGTCTTACAGAGAAATGGCTCGCAAGTCGCAAAATTGATATTTTTCAAAGTGTTTCATTCACAAGATCTGTTTGTAGGAATCTTATCATTTTGGGGATATCTAGCGTCTGTCGTCCCATGAATACATGTACCAAATGATAAGACAGTTTATTAAATATATCCTACCGTCATCCTATGGAGTATATTTACTTACTTCATTTTCCACCCAGAAATATTGCAAACTTTTTTCTGAGAGATAAAACAATCTAACAGAAAATCTAGAAATACTTTTTAGATTTCCTAAATAAATGTTAACATAGTTGGAATCCACTAAGTCTGAACAGGATCGTATCTCAAAATCCATTTTCTTTGACTTATGACTAATCTTTGTGTGGCACATCACATAATATTAAACGTGTCACGTGCATGAAGATGTAACTTTATTTAATTCTTGTATTGCCATTAGACATATTACGGTAATTCCCATATATAGTCAAAACTTTTACGTTGTTTGGGTTGTATTTAGTTCATTTTTCTAAATTGTACCAATCACTCCCCAGAGGGTGGGTTATCTTTTAGTATGAACCATTTTAATGCATCCTGATGCCAGTCACTCTGTATAGCCCTATTAGAGCTGTGAAATAGGAAATATAGCTATACAATGGTGCCACCTCAGCCAACCCTGGCTCTACTCCACCCTTGAGACCTATAGTACAAGAGCCACTCATAGGAGTAAGTTAGGAGTGACTCAATGGTGGGCATGAGCTACTCTGTGTGGCAGCAGGGTGTGTGCCGTAGTGATAGCATTCAGCAGGACTCATCCCCAGTAGTTGGGGAATAACTGAGCTGTATCCTTACATTTAGATGAAGCCTGCCTGCCTGGACAGGCTTTTTATACTGCCCCCCTCTGCTAACTGCGATAAATATAAGTTTCATTGACAGTACAACTCGACTCAGTCTCTATGGATGAGTCGGCCCTCGGAAACTTGTACACAGTCTAGGCTCCGAGTTGAGAGAGGCCCTCTAAACTGAGGGAACGCCTCTCCACTCTAGGTCCAAACCCTCAGATCAGATAAGAATGGTATGACAGTCTACCTGGCTAATCGGTTTCCTGGCCTAGAACTCGGCGTTTTAATGGGAATATAATGACATTTTGCGGTCTTAATGGATTTACAATGACTCTTCGCGGTTTGAGGCGAGAGCCTTTCCCTTCATTTGAAGGGACTCTCTCAAGTTTGGGCCTAGACTGTCTCACTCCAAACCACCAAATGCCATTAATATGTCATTAGGACGCATATTCCAGTATCCAGGCCCATTAGAGCAGTAGGCGTCCAATCACTGACATACTAATAGTAACTATTCTTACCTGATCTGAGAGGCTGTGAGCCTAGACTGCATAGTTGAGCCTGTCTGGCAGGAGTTGGTTGGCGAGAGATGAAATAAAGTTACCCACACAGAATAGCAGTCTACTATATTGAATCTGGGCAAAACTGTTCTAAAGCTAGACGATGTTTATTAACTAAATTAACTAAATTTCATCCACTCACTATACTCTATTTAACTTATTAAATTTGATTAATTATAACACTCCTATGATAATTGACCTATAAGTTGCTATACACATTCTACTATTCACTAAAAGAGTCTTAGAATAGTTTGGAGAACGTTTGGGGAAGTCGTAATAAGTACAAAATATACAGTAGCCTACACATTAGGATTGGAAGTTTTGTGTACTCGATACTGCACTGATAAATATCGCTATATTAGTGCTCCATACGCAATATCATTTCGCATAATTTCCAAGATGATTTAAAGTGGCTAAGATAGTTAAAATGAGTAGTCATGGAATCGTGTGAAACTTTGTCAGTGTAATCATATATGATAGGTATAGCAATATCTGAAGTATTGAGTATCAGCATTGCGTTTTCATTCAATGATTAGTGAATATGTGTAATGAATGGGTTAGAACCTAAACCCATGTCAAATCCATGAGGAAATGGCTTTGGAGACCAGGAGGTGCTGCCAGATTTAGCCCTGGTGGCAGAATGCCCTTTGTACTGATCAGTGCCGACCTGGGGGTTACATAATTCCAGATGTCATCCCAACTGACAGTTTGAATATTGGATTGGCAACCAAAAACGATTTTGCTCTCTATTTTACCACATATCTGATATAATAGGAATGTTAGAGTTTTGATATCCACAGGAGTTATTTAGGAGGGTAAGGTGAATCAAATACTAGAAAATGAAGTAGAAATTCCGTTACTCGATAATCTAGCCAGCAACAGTGAGAAGTGTCACTTTAACATTGCATCACAGACTCTCATTGTGGTCCGGGAAAATCGCACTGAATCCCGTCATGTGCGATGTGTGTACTAATACAAAGTACCGGTCAGGGAGATACCTGTATTACGTATTCAAAACTACATTTTTAAAGAATTCCCTTCGCATGTTCTATACTATTCCCAATTTTTAGAGTTAATGCTTAAAGTTTGTGTGAAATTGCGCAATGACCTGACTGTACATATTGCCGTAGACTGACCGTTAATAGTCTGACAGCATCTAGAGCAGGATCCAGTTGGTGTGTAATGGAACTGACAGAATGCCACGAGGTGATAAGCCCAGCTTCAAGTCGTGTTACGCACTTTACCACCCATACTTCACCATTTAAGATATGACTTTAGAACTAATCATTTTCCCAATGTCACGGTTATTTACCCGACCATTTGCAACTATATTTCTTTACTGCATACATTTCTTTCCATCGAGTGTTTCCTATGCATATACCTTTTAAACAACATTTTATATTAATAATAAATCGTAAATGATTTAACAAAGATTTCTTCGTGGACAGGTGAAAAATGAATTGATGAATTCGTTTGAATGGCTTAAGTGATTATCTTGTTATGTTATTCTAGAAATAAATGAGTAATTCAAAGCTAGTTAGATTAAATCCTTTTTTGTTTTAAATATTTATTCTGGCTTTGCTTTACGTTAATCTCATGCATGGTTACAATAATTAATTTTCATTTATACACACCAGCCCACCTCTCGGTCGTTTTCTGGAGTGACATCCTAATAGTAAATTTAAGTGATATACATAATCACACATGATATGTGTGAAACATTGAACAACTCCATCAGGAATAAAAACAAACTTTACCAAGTGTAAAAATTAAGAGGGACACATGGGGTTGTTGTGTTGTTGGTGGGTCAGATTTTCAGAAAATGTACAATTGGCAGCTGTACACATTTAGTAAGTTCTGCTAAACTAGGCTGCAAGTTGGTCGATACTAGGTAAATTCGAGTATATTCGGCATTGCATTGTTTCTAGCAATCTGTTTGGTTAGGTTGAACTGTATTTTGAACTTTATTTTCGTCTGAAATTTGGGTTATTTGAGAAGATTGGCGAAGGTGAATTGTACATTTTCTGGAAATCTGACCTTGGTAGGTTTACCTAGCAATTATCAACAAGTAGTTGGACAAAGTTGTGATAATGTGGTTATTGTGATTAAGATAGATAGCGCGTGGACCACCTATAGGTGGGGTAACACCATACTACTGTATTTGTGGGCAGCATTATACGTGTATAATTGCCTATATCAGCAATATGAGCACTGTCTGGGGTCATCCTGTATTCTACCACTACATCACACCTAACTAGTGACTGGGCCATGTAATGTTATTAGCATAAAAACAATAATAAAACAAGGAGACAGTGGTGACCATGGGGCTGGGGACCTGGGCCCTATTTCAAAATCAGGGACATATGACTTTTAAAAGTAGAAAAACATCCCATTTGGAACAAATTCCTTTTCATAATCAAATAGCCAGGCTGGGACATTCTTTGTAATATTTGAACACCATTCGCAAATCTTCCAAATAAATCTGTCCATGTCTCCTTCATTATGAAACAACACCCTGGGGGCGGAAAGGGTGGAAGGGATAGGTACAAGGGTTAGGAAGATTTTCAGTGGCGAGAGAGAGAGAGAGGGAGAGAGAGAGGGAGAGAGAAGTGATAGAGAAGGGGGGATGTAGAAAGACGTAGAAGACGGAGACAGTTGTAAGTTGAGAGGAGGCAGAAGATAGAGAGCAGGGAGGCGCGAAGGGGCTGGGGGAGAAAGGGAATGGAGGGGTGGAAAACAAGTGAAAGTTCGAGGCGTGAAATTAGATCGGGAAGAGATATTGAGGAGGGGATGGGGTGGAGAGAGGATTATGGAAGAGAGGAACTAATTCAATCATCACGGAATTCCTAATTCTCGGAGTCACTATATGTAATAAACATTAACGACAACTATTCATAGAGCGGTGGCATCTGCATGTGGGTCAGATTTTCAGAAAATGTACAATTGGCCTTCCTTCACCAATCCTCTCAAATACCCAACTTTTAAGGGAAAACTGAGCTCCAAAATGCAATTTAACATAACAGAACTTATACTTTAAATCAATGCGACACCAAATATATTCAGGAGTTGCCAATTGTACATTTTCTGAAAATCTGACCCATGTATTGTCTGCCCTGCGGAGACCCCGTTATGTAGTTAGTGCTATGGATTACCATGGGGCAGTCAATCCTACATGTAACACAGGTCGTGTGAACGTGGCTCTGCCTCACACCTCGTGCAGGGACGGACGGGCTAATTAAATCATGCAAGCACACGTTTAGAAAAAAGAAGAAAAGGACAAGTTGATTGTTTTATGACACGTGTGGATTACTTGGTAATCAATTGAGAACGAGTCAAATGTGAGACAAACCACACTTGCAGTTGATGTTAATAAGATCCCCATGGTGGAAGCATTGGGTGACCAGTCTGACTGGTCACCCAATACTTGGGGATCTTATTAACATCAACTGCAAGTTTATTGTCTCGTATGGTTCGTTATACTTTCACAATATTGGTCTTTCTTTGTCAATAAGTACATCGGGCTCTGATATATCAAATCAGCCCATTAATACATAGTTACAGCTCCAGTTTATATATGTATTCCGGAAACAAGGCTAGCGTGCTTTACGTTTGGAAACTAGAAGGGTGTTAATTTTAATTGTAGTCCCTTGTTCCCTCTACAGCCCTCGGCCCTTTCTGTAACTCACCCCCACCCCATCCATATACACACCCACCCACACTCACACCCACCACGTGCACCCACCCATATTGCTTTCCCTTGCATTCTCTCACAGCAGAATATTTTTAAATTAATCTTGTCATTATTATTTCTTCATTCTCAAATTTGATCACAACTTCTCCGATAAAAGAGTAACATGAGGTGCGTGAAGAGTTGTGTCATGGAGGCCAACCACTGAGAGACGAGGTGTGCTGGCAGTATGACTCTCATACCTTCTTAATATTGACAACGAGCATAATTTTTTTTAAACATTTTTATTAGGAAGATTTCCACAATGTGGTAGGTCTCATCTCCTACAAAGGTATATACAGTTAAATATAACGACGAAAGACATTGATATCAAGTGAGAACTCTCTACTCGTTTACATAAGAACATTTACTAAGGAACATTTACTATGTAACTGGAAGAAAACTTCTTCCAGTTACATAGCCTCTTGCTCCAAACCAAAAAATGCCTTTATAATCCCATTAGGACGCCTACACCTCGAAATCCATTAGCGCAGTAGGCGTCCAATCACTTACATACAATTCTTACCTTAGCCTAGTCTGGAATAGAAATTTACAGTATAGAAGCTGGCCATGATTCCATGAAGGCAAAGTGTCGGGATTAGAAAGATGTCCACAATAAGCTTATCAAATTATATAAATTATATAGCTAATTATTGATCTAACCTATGAAAACGCTTTTCTTTCTGAAATAGCAATTGTTTATACCAGTAAACCAATGGAAGTTACATTGTATTTTGGAAAAGATACTAATCCTATTCCGTTAGCGTGGATATTGGTCTCCCGATAAATCCTATGATTTCATTTCAAGTCCTGGTTTATGTTTTTGAAATAACATCAACCCGGATTGGAAATGAAATCCTAGGATTCATTGGAAGACCAAAATCGGGGGACAATCGGGAGCCAAATCGGCTGTGTGTGTCCACGGCTTTAGTTAGTTTACATGTAGAACTTTACCTTTAGTAGTCGTGTACTTATATTATTTTTTTTTAAATATTTTTTATTGGCCTTAAATTTAACATCACTGATCTTTAAGAGTTAGAAAATACGCATGACTAACAAATGTAGTTTTCTTTCGTGCGTCGCCAAGAATTCCAAACAACGATCTTAATTACTTTTACAAGTTCATATTGTTTACAATAGATATTACATGATATAATAATATAATTATACACATTACATAATAGGAAATCTCCCATCAAGTCATTTGTTCCACCAATAGATATTGTCACCGCATTTTACTATTTCAAGAACATGGCTGTTAAAAGAACTCAACGTCGGACAAATTCCCAACTTAAGCAAGATGACTCATATAGTAGAGAACTGGATTTTCAATGCGTACTCAAATAGATATATATCCCAAATCTCCCTTATATGTAAGGGCAAATCGTTCCATATGTAATGGGTTATATTCCGATGCTGAAGACAGAGCTAGAACATATCCCACACTAAATGCACATTTCTAATCCAATGCAAACACTGCAATCTTCCTTTCCGTTGAAAGCATTCTGATCTGAAATAAAGACGTTTTGTCTGATGTTTGTGTAGTTAATGGCATTGGCAATAAAATATGGTTTATTTGGAGTTTGATCTAGCCGATCTTGCGTGTGTGACGTCCCTCTGTAAAAACGAACGACGATCTTCAAATGTGGTTTAAATTCTCTTCGTTCATATTTACTTTGAAGTCTTTTTCCTATACAACCTGGCTTCAGTTTAATGATGAAAGATGTATTACTTGAAATGATTCCGTCCATTGCTTCAAACAAAACCAGATCTTTCCTCTGCTTGATTCTCTGTGAATGTTGAGATCGGGATTATTACATTTTATAATGGTGTATTCGATATTGTCTTATTTGCTAATGATCAAATGTTTCCAGATGTGTTGCTTGGCGATGCAACTACACAACCAGATATAAATGTGTGAATATTATATGAAACGTTATTTTGTCATCAATTAACACACGATCGTGTATAGGAAGGAAGAAAGAGAGAGACGGAGAGAGAGAGATAAGAGAGAGAGTGGGAGACAGACAGGGACAGCGGGTGAAAGGGAGAGAGAAGGGGACAGAGAGAGAGAGAGAGGGAGAGGGAGGGAGGGAGAGAGAAAAAAGAAGAGAGGGGAGAGAGAGAGAGGGAGAAACAGTCAGTAGACCATACCATTGCCCATCACCGCCAGTTAATGTTTCTATATGAATATTTAATTTTTGACATTTTGTCTTAGAATATCTATCTTTGGGTGACCTTAGGGTATCTTTTACACTCTTTAAGCTTACTTTTATATTCTTTTACACGCTCTAAAACTTGTAGATTTTCTTTTTATTAAAAGAAGATAATAACCAGCAAACTACATTTCTCTTATTTGAACAAATTGTTGTTATATGAAATAAATATTTTTTTCAGTTCCTGAAAAGCAGGTCCCTTTTCAAAAGAATCCCCTGTGTCCCCTACTCATAGCTTTGAACTGATTAAAATAAATGTACAACGGTCCTGCAGGAGTCAGTACTGTCGGTTCAGTATGTGTCCAAATTGTTATCCCTCTATACAAACATTTAATTCAGAATAACCTATTGCTATATTGTGTTAGAGTAGAGAGCCCTATAGGGGATTTGCATGTGTCACTGCGCATGTCTGTAACAGTGCATGCTGGGATGGATTCTGATGAAATCTGACATACAAATATTTGGCAAGATTTTTATCGAAAATTGCAAGAATGTATTTACCAATATCATTACTTGTATAAATGATTCATGAAAACCAAATGCATGATGGGAAAGATGGAGACTTTTGTCATGGACACATGTATGACACATGGATATTGGTATTAGAGGATTGATGAATATTCCATGCTGAACATGGCATGTTTTCTATAGGTTTCAACTGTTCCATTAGTCCCATAATTCCATGCGAATCGAGATTCATAATGGCCGCTATGCAAATCCTCTATTGCTGAGTATTGATACGTGCCTCATTCACGCTACGCGCCCGTAGTGGCTGCACTAGGCACGGTACGTTGAGGCATACGTGCTGGATATCTGACCGTAAATCAATACATGTTCATTTCATTCCTTGCTAGGCAATACTGAAATGGACATAACTACCCGAGTATGAAACTCACCCATCTCTGCCGGGAATACATAGCATGATTCGCTCGATTTAGAAAGCCAAACAAAAATCGGAAATATATTATAGAAACTGACGCTGCCCTATAGTTATGGCTACCAAAGTTCAGTGGTTAGAATAATTGGAACAGAAAGTTGGAATATGATATTACATATTGAGCATTGAAGGCTCTATTCTATATTCTATTCATTCTGATCACACACAAATCATATTATTTAGATGTAGATGTTAGTGTTGGTGAATTAAATTGTTTCTAACTACTCGCGGGTATGAAACTTGCCCATCTCTCCCGGGAATACATCGCATGATTCGTTCGTTCTTAAAAAAACAAAACACGAAAGCGGAATTATCTTATACAATAGAAACTGATTTGTTGAAGGAGAAGGCTACCAGTGACTTCAATGTGAGTCTTAAATGGGTCAGATTTCAGAAAATGTACAATTGGCATCCACACATTTAGTAAATTCTGCTAAATCAGACTGAAAAATGAAGATTACTGGGTATATCTGAATATATTTGGTGTCGCATTGATTTAAAGTATAAGTTCTGTTTTTAAATTGCATTTTGGAGCTCAGTTTTGCCTTAAATGTTGGGTATTTGAGAGGCTTGGTGGAGGCCAATTGTACATTTTCTGAAAATCTGACCCACATTCTGTCATTGAGGTATCGTCTCTTGCCTTCCGATAAGTGGGTGAGGTCTCCTGAACCTTCCCATAGAGAGGTCTGGTTCCCTGTAAGTACATGTGATTACGTCTACCTCCCGACCTTTATGATTCATTCAATGGATTATCAAAAGCGTGTGTCACTTGCTAAATTGTACCCGAGACCTAAGCATGGAGCCCTGTACCCTTGTACCTCATATGTTAGGCACAAATGCACCTATACA
This sequence comes from Sthenelais limicola, assembly GCA_942159475.1. Taxonomy (NCBI): domain Eukaryota; kingdom Metazoa; phylum Annelida; class Polychaeta; order Phyllodocida; family Sigalionidae; genus Sthenelais; species Sthenelais limicola. The sequence continues at coordinate 30,678,387 of OW804101.1, forward strand.
TGCACGGTACCCAGAGGATTTACACCCAGATCCCCACCCCCCATCTCTTTCTCTCTATGTCTCTCTTTATGTCTCTCATTCTCAGACACATTGCAGTTTCTTCACATGTTGATCAACTAATTAAATGTGAATGTTGATAATTATTCTTGTTTTAATTGTTCCTCTTGTACTGCTCAATATTTAATGTTTCTATGGTTTACGTTCAGGTGAGTCGTTCTGCCACTATATATACGGAGTCTATTGACTACATATATAATGATAGGCTATTCATAGGGGCAGAGGTAAAGTACGCGATTCATATACTCACTGCATTGATTTGGTTTCCCAATGTTATATGGATGAGGTAAGATATGGACACTAAGGTGAAAGGGAGAGAGAAGAGGACTGAGAGAGGGAGGGAGGGAGAGAAAAAAGAAGAGAGGAGAGAGGGAGAAATAGAGTCACAGAGAGAGGGAGAAAACACAGAGATAGATAGATCATACTGGTTGGATAGAGAGAGAGAGTGGGGTGGGAGAGAGAGAGTGGGGTGGGGAGAGAGAGAGAAAGAGTGGGGTGGGAGAGAGAGAAAGAGTGGGGTGGGAGAGAGAGTGGGGTGGGAGAGAGAGAGTGGGGTGGGAGAGAGAGAGTGGGGTGGGAGAGAGAGAGAAAGAGTGGGGTGGGAGAGAGAGTGGGGTGGGAGAGAGAGAGTGGGGTGGGGAGAGAGAGATAGAGAGAGAGTGGGGTGGGAGAGAGAGAGAGTGGGATGGGAGAGAGAGAGAGTGAGAGTGGGGTGGGAGAGAGAGAGAGTGGGGTGGGAGAGTGAGAGAGAGAGGGAGATAGAGAGAGAGAGAGGGAGAGGGGGAGAGAGAGAGAGAGAGTGGGGCGGGAGAGAGTGAGAGTGGGGTGGGAGAGAGAGAGAGAGAGTGGGAGAGAGAGAGAGAGAGGGAGATAGAGAGAGAGAGGGAGAGTTGGGAGAGAGGTGCTGGGTCGAATCTCCTACAAGCCGGCTGTAATCCCTATCAAGCGGCTACTCTAATACAGCCTCTGTTCACACTTACTCATCACTTATATAGATAAGCTGTGTTTACCTTTGTGATAGCAGTAAACCACCATCCATTAAGTCCCTACCTATGGATAATCCCCCGTACTGATGAGCTGCCTCACTCTATGTCAATAATACAAGGGGATTTAGCTACTGCGTGATGGGGCAGTTATCTACTGTATATGCGGGAGGTGAAGGACCGGGGAGTAGTACAGTCTGTTCCAGTTAACTTGATGAGGGAGAGTGTGGAGGAGTATGTACAGTCTGTTCCAGTTAACTTGATGAGGGAGAGTGTGGAGGAGTATGTACAGTCTGCTCCAGTTAACTTGATCAGGAGGAGTGTGGAGGAGTATGTACAGTCTGTTCATGTTGCCTTGATCAGGGAGTATGTGGAGGAGTATACAGTATGTTCCAGTTAACTTGATGAGAGAGAGGGAACAGGCTGAGGAAACATCCAGGATGTATGTGGCACCAGGTTAGGACTATTGTCACAATTTGATTGGAATGAAGGGAAGTCTTAGGCTATTTACTTTCATAAATATGGAATGTTTTTGTAGGTTGACATTGCCCACCATCCCGCCCCCCATTCTCCTTGCTGTCCCGCCCTCCTCCCATGGCTAGTGGCATTAAAATCAAATCGTTTTTGTGTTCAAATCATGTGCGAACCATCGCCCATCTAAGCGATGGTTCGGCACATATATAAGCTTTGTTTATAGCTGTGTGGTAGATTCCCCGCTGCTATGACGTCATTACGTGGTCCTCGTTTTGGCCGTGACTATGACGTCATTACTCGGGCCTCGTTCTGGAGTGTGTTAGACGAAGCGAGTGTGCAATAGTGACGGGCAGAATGTCGGCATTGAACAGAAACAGAGACATAGGCCTAAGTGTGCACATGTGATGCTGGGACTCCGTAATTATACTAGTAAGAGGTTAAAATCTTTGGTGAAATCTCTCTTATAATGCATAATCTGGACACTGGGACAGGTTTTAAGTGTGGGGACATAAGAAAACATAGGGTTATTTGAAAATTATAGACCATTTTCCCCTATAGTTTTGCCCCAAGGAGCTTGGGTCGAATTTACTAGTTACGGTGTTTATGCATGCATAATTAATCATGCCACTGACGACCTATCGTCGAGATTCCGAAAGCTTCCCACACCTTCCTAATCTGTAAATATAATGATACTTGATGGATTTTTTACTGATCATAATATTACTTAGTTAGTTAGAGTCCCTCGTAATTTGTTCATGAATGATTTATTAAGATGTAATATTAATCATTTATAGTTGTCACTGTGAAGATTCTTTTTACAATCATTTCACTTCATTACAATTGCGTTCCAATCTCTACTGATTGTCATCGATCCTCCTAGAAAAGCGACATGTCTCCATTCCTCCATCCCCATGTAACACACAGTAATATAAGCTAGTGCTCCAATGTACTCTTACTTTCCTAGCGTAGTATATCTTTTACTGTTAGGCCTAATATAATCAATTTCCAGGAAAGCAATTAGTTTATAATTGCATCTGAAATTGCAATTATCCATAGACCATCAGTAATATATAACTATTTTCCCGATACGGCGCCTGGATTAATTATCAGGCTGTTGACTCTTGAACATTTTCTATGTTTTGTTCCGATTTAGCTTGTATATAGCATCCCTGCCAATTTAGCTGTTTAATGAAATAGAGATAATCTACTCAGATATTGGTAGCTGGGGGAGTATATTAGTCATGTTGTAAGAGATTACTGTACACATGCGAAGACTAGATGCAAATACATTCACTTAAGGGTCAGATTTTCAGAAAATGTACAATTCGCCTTCACCAATCCTCTCAAATAAACCCCATTTAAGACAAAAATGAGCTTCAAAATGCAGTTTAACATAACAGAACTGATACTTTAAATCAATGCGATACCAAATCTACTCAGATATACCTGGTATTGAACATTTTTTTAGCCTAATCTAGCCTAATTTACTAAAATGTGTACAGCTGCCAATTGTATATTTTCTGAAAATCTGACCCTTAAAACAATGCTCGATCTTACAGATTTTCTTGATCTAGTTCATATTGTCGTATGGATCATATATACATTTGACATATTTCAAAATTTCGGTGACATATTCCAGCGAGTTCTATTCAATTTGTGGAGGGCATCCGCTGTCTATTGCCTATATATCATACGGTACTAATTCAATTCTTGTGTCTGTATGTATGCGATGATGAAATATAAGAATTGAAACAATACCAGGGACCTTCACCGCGTCCTGGGAATATGCTGGCAGAGCCGGAAGTCGTGAATAGAAGCATCACACAAGCAGCAATAAGGAAAAGGACACTTGATCCAAGCCACCACTAGGGGCGCATGCTGGAATCTCCTTCCTGCGGTGTGTGTGGGTGGGTGTATATGGGGAGGGAGGGGGTAACCTAGAATCATCCGTGTTTCATATATGTGATCCGTTGTAGGAAAATGAGTCATAAGTAGCGAAATGGATATTTTTGAAAGTTATTAATTTATAAGATATCTTTGTTGGAATAGTCTAATTTTTGGGACGTCTACAAGCTTTCAAGGCAATAATATATTAAATATGTCTACGCATTCCTAAGGTCATCTTATGGAGTATATTTAGGTAATATTAGTAATTATCCACCAAAAATTTGATAACTTTTTTTCTCAAAAATTAAGATATCAAACTTAAAATATAGAAATACTACTTAGATGTCCTATTGTTTACTAGCATTAGAATCGGGTTGATCTCATCTTTTCATATGTGATGATATCTCAAAATCAAATTTCCGCGACTTGTGACTCATTTTCCTAAAACACCACACATATATATATGGCTTGGGCTACAGAGATAATCACTTATTGTACAATTAAAATGAATAACAGACTTGAGGCTTTGCCCACTGAAATGTAAACGAGGGAATTCTAGCTCAGTATTGCAATAACAAGACTAACTTAGAACTGTGTCAGAAATAGCGGTATGCCTAAACATATGGAATATATTTGAATGAAATTTGAATATTTCTGAATATTGTCTCCGATATTTGAGATTACAAAGCCTCTAATATTCATGTTTTGAATTTCCATTTTGTGGAAATGTGGAGAATATTCTTGTTTCAATTGAGAATCAATCATACCGTCGTATATACATTTACCACTGAATAAACTCCCCCTCTATTCACCCCCCTCCCCACCCCGCCCCCCAGCACCCAACACTCTCCATTCAGACACATCTGACAGGTAGGAATCAGCGTATCTACCTCATCCCTGACCCTGACCATTGTACAGGAGGAAGGGGTCAGTAGATGGACAGCCCCGTCCGGGCGGGCAGTATGCATGACCTCTGCGTGTGTGTGTGTGTGTGGGGGGGGGGGGTAGTTACAGCCCTGTAGTTAGAAACAACATTATTCATCATCATAATTCAGGAAAAACCATTTATTTACCCAACTGAACCCGAATTAATCCACATCAGTGAATCAAGAATCGGCTTAATAGTCATTAGTTTTTCGCCAACGTATATTTTACTTTCTCGACAACTCTTTAATACATTTTCAGGCAAACAGAGAGTTTTATGGAGGGAAGGTTCAGGATACAAATAAAAGCATGTGTCCTTGTCCTCATGTCAAAATAACGTATATAAAGGAAGAGCTGGGCTCTGAAGCCTTGCAAGCTTACACATTGTCTGGCACGCTCATCCATGTTTTATACATTCTCTTCAAATCTTTATGTTGTTTGTGCTGGGGATGTTAGAATCAACCCGAAAACCCTCTGGGAAATGATCACCCAGCTTAAATAAAATCTTTAAAAAAAAAATCTGGCCTAGGTTCCCCGTTGAGGAATAGTTTGACTACATGGCACACCGCAGTCACTCTAAGACCCTGCCCACACATAGCCGATTTGCTCCCCGATTGCCTCCCGATTTGGGTCTCCTGATGAATCCTAGGATTTCTTTTCAAATCCTGGTTGATGTTATTTCAAAAAGATTAACCAGGATTTGAAATGAAACCATCTAGGATTCATCGGGAGACCCAAATCGGGAGGCAATCGGGGGGCAAATCGGCTATGTGTGGGCAGGGCTTAAGTCCTGTAGTTGCAAATTGGGTGGTTTTCATGGAAACCTCAAACCCAGCACTCCCATCTACATTACCTCTATCCTAGTTCCCCATATCCCCTCCCCCTCCCCACCACCACCACTGGACTAGAGCCTACCCTACCTCCTCCAGACTGGGGAACACTGTCTGGTAGGGGATACCTGGTGGAGTGGTAAGAGAGACGCTGGTGTGGCGTCTACCACCTGCTGGAGGTGTGTTGTTCCTCCAGTGTGTGTCAGGTGTATACCCTTCTCCCTCTGTGGCTACAGGAATCCTTATACCAGTCGCTAACCTGTCCCCACCTTACTATAGATTTACTAAGATTGGCGAAGTTGAATTGTACATTTTCTGAAAATCTGACCCACATAATTACATGTAGGGGAGAGTGGGGCACCTTGAACCACTTTTTCATAATTCCTCCCTCCTGCTGTAATTAAATGGGGTCTGTTTTACGGAATTGTAGCCATTAGTGTATGAATGTTAGTACTTTTAGACTATGTGGTTATTTTTAAAAAATTCCCATAATTCTTTGGAATGGAAGGAAAAATAAAGTTGGGTCACAGGTGGTTCAAGGTGCCCCACAGTTGGGGCACCTTGAACCACCCCCCGGGGCACTTTGAACCAGGAACCCGGATTAATGCATGACCACCTCATAAAATTAGGCTTTCGACAAAAAATATACAGCAAAATGTGATTAAATGATATAGTTAAGGTCCATAGACATTTTGTTTTCATTTATTTTACATATTAGTCACCAGTCTTGAGGGAAATGGCCCTAGATTTAACAAATTAGCCCTATGACTTCTGCCTGCTGACCTCAAATAGAAAAAAAAATTGCGAGCAAATTAAAAAAAAATTTTAACATGAGGTTTGTGGCTTAAATGAACACAAGTTTGAAACCCCTTAAAGGAACCACTGTAATTCATAACTGCAGGTGATCTCTCATGATTGGTTGCCATGGTAACCTATAATTACCCGAGGGAGGAGGGTATAGGGCCTGCAAGTCCCGTGACCTCATTCTAACTAGGTTAGGAAACCCCCACTGACGGCACCCTACTTGGGGTCTACAGAGTCGGTGACCCTATATCATAACATTATGTCGGAAATGACAGCTGTTTTTCTCCCATATATAAAGATCAGGTAATATAACTTAATGCCTAGAATTAATTAGAAATGGGTTAGTTATCAATAATAAAAAAAACGATTAAGAGTGGGACTACCCTGAATGATGAATTACATGTATGTTCTTTATCTCTCATAGTGACTCTATGGTAGGGAAATTTTGACAGATCCCACCCCGCCCCTTTCTCGTGACACACTTGCAGGCCCTATTTATTGGGTGATGTTTATGGCGATAGGAAGTAAGCCCTGAAGCATAAAGGGCAAAAACATATGTTATCGTTGCATCCATGCACTACACACCATATTTGTATTCACCCAAATACATATTACTGGAAAAATGTGTTTGTTCCACTATTAAGGCCTTTAGTCAGTTAATACAGAGTTTTATTATACAAGCATTGCTCTGAAAACAACGTATCTAGAGTGATTTAGACATATTTCACTAGTGATTTACGTGGGGTTGTCATGGCAACCAATCCGTTTTTTTGCTAAGATTACGCGTAAAATTCAAATCTATGGGAAAGATATTATCAAATATATTGTATACATACTGCTTATAGAGACAAGTCTAAAGATTGAATTACAAGATGTTCCTTGATTTATTTTGATGTATCAAAGCTTATAGAGTTTATCCATACAAAAAGTTTCTACAAACTTGATCAATTTTATTGACATACTTAGTGTGACAATACATTACTCTCAAGCATATATAGAGATTGTTTCAACATTATATTAAATGTAAATTTCAAGCAAATCCTCATGAGTAGATAATTATACTGTTTAGAGCAGTTTTCGGCTCTCACAATGGTATCTCATGGTACCTTACGGGGCACCTTGAACCATGGTTCAAGGTGTCCCGTAAGGCCTGGTTCAAGGTGCCCCATACTGACTTTTACAATTTAAACTTATATTTGCCAAAAGCAATTAAACATATGAAAACAACAACAACCCCACACAAGAGCCCAAAATTAATATTTTTTATTTATAATGTATTATTTTCTGATAAAATATTTTTGGGGCTAAAAATAGAATTTTCGTCCCACCTTAAAATTTTACTTTAGGGGGCCAAATAGATCTATGGGACCCCTACACGCATGCGCAGGTGCAAAGTACACCATTTGTTGGCCCTTCAGAGAGATGTTCCAAGATGGTTCTTTAAGTGGCTAAATATTGAAAAATTATATTTCATACATATGTAGAACGTGCATGGTTCAAGGTGCCCCATGGTTCAAGGTGCCCCACTCTCCCCTATCCACTCAAGCATGGATCTTTTGTTATTACTATTGATACTACACATATTCAAACGAAATAGGGTTAGTTTATATCCGTGGTGTCCTTATTAAACGCCAATGGCACGTCTCTTTGTGGGCATCAGTAGGGTTGGGAATTAATTAATGTTTGTACTTCAAAAGCTTAGTAAAATCGAATGGGGAAGAGATAAAGGTTAATTAAGGTTGATAATAAATAAAGTAGTTCAATTAGTAGTAGTTTGGAAAGGCAACGCTAGAAAACTTCCTCATAATTGTTTACAAGCGTGTTTCTGTAATCAATTTTTAAAATGTGTTGGTCTGAAAGTGAAATAATAAAAAAAGAAGCGAGTAGCTTAGGGTGGGGTGTGGGTTGTATAGAGTCAATATACTGGACAGGTAGGGAATGAGCGGCTCTGTACGTTGAAGGTATCGGGTTAACACTGGATGACAGGGGGGCTTCTGTGTGTCAATTTGTAGTATATATACCAGTGGCATGAATCCCTCCAGATAAGGGCTCTCTGAAGCCCCTAGGGCAGGCTATATATAGGGGAGATACCCGCAAATAAGCATGCAGTCTGGTGGAGGATGTCAGTAGTTTTATAGATCTAGTGGGTTTGGCTTCTCTTGTTTACTTAAAGAGTTTTAGTCTAATCAACCTGTGAAATGCGCTTGTCTTTGAGTGACCCTCAACTGCGACTTTTCTCTATTGATTCCATGCAATCAATAGAGGTAAGTTGCAGAGTGGAGGTCAGTCAAAGGGTGGTTTTCAAGGGAATTGACATACATTATACTACACACACATGTGTATAACTGACACACTGTATACTACTCACACATGGGTATAACTGACACACAGTATACTACTCACACATGGGTATAACTGACATACATTATACTACACACACATGTGTATAACTGACACACTGTATACTACTCACACATGGGTATAACTGACACACAGTATACTACTCACACATGGGTATAACTGACACACTGTATACTACTCACACATGGGTATAACTGACACACTGTATACTACTCACACATGGGTATAACTGACACACTGTATACTACTCACACATGGGTATAACTGACACACTGTATACTACTCACACATGGGTATAACTGACACACTGTATACTACTCACACATGGGTATAACTGACACACAGTATACTACTCACATATGGGTATAACTGACACACTGTATACTACTCACACATGGGTATAACTGACACACTGTATACTACTCACACATGGGTATAACTGACACACTGTATACTACTCACACATGGGTATAACTGACACAGAGTATACTACTCACACATGGGTATAACTGACACACTGTATACTACTCACACATGGGTATAACTGACACACTGTATACTACTTACACAAGGGTATAACTGACACACAGTATACTACTCACACATGGGTATAACTGACACACAGTATACTACTCACATATGGGTATTATTGACACACAGTATACTACTCACATATGGGTATAACTGACACACAGTATACTATTCACACATGGGTATAACTGACACACAGTATACTACTCACATATGGGTATTATTGACACACTGTATACTACTCACACATGGGTATAACTGACACACAGTATACTACTCACACATGGGTATAACTGACACACTGTATACTACTCACACATGGGTATAACTGACACACTGTATACTACTCACACATGGGTATAACTGACACACTGTATACTACTCACACATGGGTATAACTGACACAGAGTATACTACTCACACATGGGTATAACTGACACACAGTATACTACTCACATATGGGTATAACTGACACACTGTATACTACTCACACATGGGTATTATTGACACACAGTATACTACTCACACATGGGTATAACTGACACACAGTATACTACTCACACATGGGTATAACTGACACACAGTATACTACTCACACATGGGTATAACTGACACACAGTATACTACTCACATATGGGTATAACTGACACACAGTATACTATTCACACATGGGTATAACTGACACACTGTATACTACTCACACATGGGTATAACTGACACACAGTATACTACTCACACATGGGTATAACTGACACACTGTATACTACACACACATGGGTATAACTGACACACTGTATACTACTCACACATGGGTATAACTGACACACTGTATACTACTCACACATGGGTATTATTGACATACACAGAGCCTCATATCGTTAGAACATGGTTTGCTTTAACTGAGAACTAAAGCTAGCGGAGTATTTCTGCACAAACAATGGAGGATTAAGTGCAACAAGTGCCATAAGATAATTTACATTTAGAGCATCACCATCTAGATTTCATCCTATTGGTAGGTAGGGAACGGGCAAGGCAAAGCTGGCTGCCATTCCGTTGGGACGCCCTGTGTTATATATATATAACAAATATAGCCATTGTTCAATGCATAAGTTATTCATAATGTAATAGGAAGAAGACGGCCAGACCACCAATCAGTGCCATGGTATTCCCAGAGCTGGGGTACATCCATTCCTGTGTGTATATATGGTCATACCCTCCAGTTGCCTATTCCAGTAATAGAAGCATTGTCTCTAGCCTCACCTGCATACAACCATCTAAAACAGTTTAACCTGACGAGAGGAAACAATATCATAAAAGCAATAGCTATAGAAACTCCCCCGGCTCTACTCCATACCTCTAAGTAAAAGCTGGGTTCCACTGGTCGGCTACTCCTCCTGCTAAACCGCTTCTTTGACTGCCGATTGTTCCCGCTTCTAATGAAGCAGGAGCAAGCAACTGAATGTAACTGGAATAGGTGCTATTGCTATGTTTCTTCCACCGCTACTTCTACTGCTAGTCAGAAATTTGAGCAGACAACATTTTATTTTCACATGGAAATGAACGTATCAAGTAATGTGAGGAGTAACGTAGAGTGGTGCCAGTGCCTGCTTCAGCTCCCGCTACTTCCCGTAACTTCTGCTACAAAGTAGCAGCCGTTAAATATCAAACATGTTTGATATTAGCGGGAGCACTCTATGCTTCTAAAATCCGCCAAAAGAAGCGGGAAGTAACGTGGCTATGTAGCGGGGGCCAATACCACCCATCCCCGTTACTCCCCCATTACTGCTCCCGCTTCTTTGATCAAGAGGCGGGACGACAAGCGGGAGAAGTAGCGGGGCAGTGGAACCCAGGCTTAAACGACTCTTGAGTCCATACTAAGCGAAAAGAATTTTTAAAATGTTATCTTTAAATTCATTTTTGTATGGTGTTACACCAGTTGAAGGACAGTTGTTTTCGTACGGGTTAGGTTCTTATGCTCACATATCTTGGAGGCGGAATTACTGGGAATTTATTATGCTTTATACAGTAACACCCGTGAGCACCAACACCTTCAATCACCACTCTATTATTACTCTTAAATAATTAAGTTTCATTCCTTGCTATAACCGGCCGTTAGGCCATATCTCCATAGCAAAACCGTCTTGTTCTATCTCTGTATGTCTATACTGTAATGCAACTGTTATTTCTGGTGGTACACGTACTGTATAAAAATACAGTCTAGGCTCAAAAGTGGGGACAGTCCCTCCAAACTGAGGGAAAGCCTCTCGCACCAAACCGCAAAATGTCATTATAACCCTATTAGGACGCCTACCAGGGTGGGGAATCCCATTAAATTAGCTCAGTAGGCGTCCAATCACTGGCATACCATACTTATCTGATCTGAGAGGCTCTGAGCCTAGACTGAATAAAAGAAACCTGGGTATATAAGCCGCAGTTGTTCACATTGGGTCGGCCTTACTGCCACACATTAGTGAACCAAATATGTATGTATTTGCCTTCATGGGGGGAAGGCAATGACAAGTAGACCAGGATGTTGTTATAGTAAGGGATGGAGGAGATACAGGAGGAGTAGGAGTAATATCAGTTTATATGTGCACTGCTTATTACCCTGGGGAATGGTGGTCCTCCTCTCTACACCTATCCATCCCGCCATGCCTGGACGCAACCATTTAATACTATGTATTAACATATTCATACTCATCCACAGTCCTGGATAAATAATGACAGGTTAGTGTCATTATACCCTATGCAGATTCACCACCCTGTACACATATATGGGCCAGGTTTTTAGAAAGTGTACAATTCACCTTCACCAATCCTCTCAAATAACCCACATTTAATACAATATTGAGCTTCAAAATGCAGTTTAACATAACAATACTAATACTTTAAATCAATGCGATACCAAATATAATCTGATATACCTAGTATTGACCATATTTCAGTTTAATTTAGGAGAATTTCCGAAATGTATACGGCTGCCAATTGTACATTTTCTGAAAATCTGACCCATATACTGTATGTGTGTGTTCTGGGGTCACTGTAACATCTACATGCCTAAAGGTTACAAAGACAGGTCCAATTGTATGATATGGTGAAAAACTAATACGGCCACATGTGGGTTTTATTGGCTTTTTGGTCTCACCCATATAATTATGTTCTTTCTAAAGTCAAATTTTAAGAAAAATTTCCATGATTCCTTCTTTTTTCATTGAACGCTTTTAAGCATCCGTGATAGAAGTAACGAGATGAGTCTTTGGGTTCTTATATCTTTTTATATGGATGGATGAGTTTTTGAGCTTCCAGTCCGAATGAACGCCGTTTCTAGTAATAGGTTCCTAGAGTATTGGATGCACAGTCACAGTACTTATGTGGCTCCAGGGTTTTCTAAGAACACACAAATGCCTTCAGGTTTCTTGACTTTTCCGCAAGAGAGAATATTTATGATAGATTAATGCAGGCTGGGACGGTATTAACATACTCATACCCATATCTCTGTGGCTCAGTGAACGATGAATAACAGCATAATCATTGTTATGATTCCCAATGCATATTCCCAACCCTATCCTTGCCAGTACTATTCTATATAATTATACACATTCATTATTTTGTCACTGCAGTATTAATTGGATAGGATCTTTTGGCTTTACTCTCTGGGGCTTTAAGGATGAGCCCACCCCTGGATATTGTTTGATCTAAATATGTGATTTCACGTTCCATACTTTTAATGCATTTATTTTGCCACAATTCTGGCAGATATAATGAGAATTACAAAATACATATAACCCAAACCAGGATTGTTTTCTTGCATCATTGCCTATTTTAGCACAATTCTTAGTCAATTTAATTCATATAAGTATACAATATAATCCCCGTTTTCTATATGACGCTCTAGTATCTTAAGGACCTTATCAACTCTTCTTCTCGTTGTCTAATTAAGAGAAGTATTATATATGTCAGGGTTTTGCTGTACCGGCCTAATCTAATCCCGAACCCCCATACTCTCCATAGAATAAAGAGGATAATAATGGATATAAGTTCCTTGGAGTCCCCCTGTACTCGGTACTGTGCGCTGGGTTGTCCTTCACATACAGGCCAACCAATATACATCATCAGCCATCCACTCTAGAGCGTCCTGAGTACTCTTCTACCACTATACATGAACACGAGTATGCTTTATGGGTCAGATTTCCAGAAAATGTACAATTCACCTTCGCCAATCTTCTCAAATAACCCAAATTTCAGACGAAAATAAAGTTCAAAATACAGTTCAACCTAACCAAACAGATTGCTAGAAACAATGCAATGCTGAATATACTCGAATTTACCTAATATCGACCAAATTGCAGCCTAATTTACCAGAACTTACTAAATGTGTACAGCTGCCAATTGTACATTTTCTGAAAATCTGACCCTTATTATGAATGAGGGTTACTACACTAGATGCTGGGGTACCTTTAAACACCCGACACAATGAGGTACCACCTTCAGGTAGTATAGCCGGTGTATGGTTGCATTGAAGCCTGGCTGAGATTATTGTCACTAGTATGGACTCTCCAGGCTGTTCACTGGATGTCTCACTCCTCCTATATTAACACTCCTCTATGCAACTATAATTAGATGTAATTTAAAGGCCATTTGTATGTATACTATCCCACTGTATATGGGTAGGATTTTCAGAAAATGTACAATTGGCAGATCTACACATTTAGGAAATTCTGCTAAATTAGGCTAAAACATGAAGAATACCGGGTATATCTGAGTATTTTTGGTATCGCATTGATTTAACTTATCTGTTTTGTTATGTTAAACTGCATTTTGACGCTCATTTTTGTCTTAAATGTGGGTTATTTGAGAGGATTGGTCAAGGGGAATTGTACATTTTCTGAAAATCCAACCCATATGTCTGAATGTCTAATGGATCAACATACTGGTACATCTTTTTGTTTAATTAGGTCCTGATTTGATTGAATGGTTTAACAAATTAAAGATAATAGAATATTTCTTATAGCTAATAACATGCCTTTGCCTTATCGTCATGCCCTTTGGTTAAAGTTCATTTGTTAAAGTTTGCCGTAATCCTAGATTCAATTTTAAACCGAATCCCAAATTATTAAAGGAGAAACTACAACATGGGATCAATATAACATTTCGGTTCTGGCAAGTTGATGTCAATTTTGATTATTATTTCGTTGAGAAAAGGCCTTTTAGCTCTTTTAATATTACATTCGGATACAATTCAAACCAATATGAAGAGAATGGACGCGGGGACAGGAAGATTACCATTAGCTTGAGAAGTCAGTGTTAATGGTTTTGACAAGTTACACGACCTTGCCTTCGCCCTCACCTTTCCTGGTCAGGTGGGGGAAGTGCCATAAAAAGCCCTATTTCAAAATGATGGATTCGTGAAGGCATAAAGATAATTTTAGAAATAAAGATATTGCAGGGTGTTTCTTTCTCTCACAACATTATTTCGGAAGTAATAAAGCGATACCAATGATAATAATGTTAATAACAATGATAATAATAATACAATCGAATCACTGATTCGTAGTACACAATCGGATATATTCACGTTATACACTAAATGCAGTACTGAGTTTAATTTGAGTCTATTTCACATTAGGGGGGCTCAATGGGTTCTAAAAGGCAATGGGTCGATGATAATGGGTTCTAAAATAATAGACTGAACTCACTCTGTTACGTCTTAACTGCCATCGATTTGACTCCAGCCATTTAGAAGTCATTCCATGGCCGTGGTTATTAGCTTTATTTGTATTAATGTTATTAGTGGTGTATACAAGCAGATGGTACTAGTGGGTGGTGCAACAATGGGGGAGGAAGTGGATATGAGTGTGGAGCTGGGAGTAATGGACCTTTATTACACCCCTGTGCTGTTGCTTCCTATACCCTCAGCATTGTATGTCACACTTGGTCAAGGTGGTGCATAACATGTGAGTTATGTCACACTTGGCGCATACAACAAGTAGGTCCGCCAAAAACTTAAATTACTTCTTTTATTTTTAATTATTTATATTTTTTATTTATTAATGGGGTGTAATAAATATGGAACAAAGCTCGGGTGAAGTCTGTACACTAGTTAGTGACCTCGGGAGCGTGGAAGATCTCGGGCTAACGCCCTCTAACTTCCCGCGCTCCCTCGGTCAATGACAAGTGTACAGACTTCCCCCTTGCTAGGTTCCATCTATATATCACTCCCAGAGTGCAGGGACAACAACATTAGTAAAGGATTAATTGCCAACATTGAGGGACTGTTGGTGCACCAGCACGCCCGAAATAGAGGTTATTAATTCTTTTAATCACTGCCTTTGTATGGTTATAGCTCCCAACACTGTTCAAGGCAATGACCTTGAGAAAGTGTGAAAGGGAATTATAAATTATGATTCTAATTCTAATCTAATTCTCATAGAACGCCTTATATGGGTAAGATTTTCAGAAAATGTACGATTGGCAGCTGTACACTTTTAGTAAATTCTGCTAAATTAAGCTGCAATTTGTTCAATACTTGGTAAATTCGAGTATATTTGGTATTGCATTGATTCTAGCAATCTGTTTGGTTTGGTAGAACTGTATTTTGAACTTTATTTTCGTCTGAAATTTGGGTTATTTGAGAAGATTGGTAAAGGTGAATTGTACATTTTCTGAAAATCTGACCCACATACATGAGGAATGTAGTGGCACTGGTATGTTTTATCATTTCAATCTACGAGACAGAGGTAGTATAAGACTATTTAGTGCTAGATGCTTGAGGAATAGGATACTAAGGAGGGAGCACAGAGGGACATGATGCGCCATGCATATATAGAAGCAGAGACAGAGATGTATCTATATGGAGACATAACCATAGCAATGAGTTAGTTCAGAAAAGCCAGGCTCAGATAAGAACCCATTTATATGTATCCTTTAGGGAAATACATTTTCATTGAGAAATACAAGAGATGACATAGAGCATCTACTTATATGTTTTATAAAACCATATAAGAGTTTGTTAGTAGCAAAGCTCCTCCAAAACCATCTCCTTGTAGAAATTAACTAGCACATCTAGCGTGCCACGTCTAACCCCTGTCTGATGGGAAAGCTCGTCTCATACCGTCTCATAACATCCAATGTTACTGTGTACAAATAGTATCATAGCATCGCCTTCTTCTCATATAGGTAACGACATTAGGGCAATGGGGAATATAGAGTGGGGGGAGAGGACAGCATGGACTACGAACACCTCGGCTATTTTCCTTATTTGGGTTTGACTTTTTACTGTTCGAAAATTGTGATAAGTGAGTGATGCTATAAATTGTAGAGTATTTTTTTGTTTTGTCTTTGATAAATGTATTGATTATTATTTGGATACAATTTCAAATGATCCCCAAATCGACCCTGCAAACCCCCGGAGCCGGAAAAAAGCGTCGAAATATGTTTGGAGGAGCTGTACTCAATATCGGCATCATGTGTATAGGGCAATGTCCCCCCACCCCTGACAAGCCCCCCCCCCCCTGTCAAGCCCCCTCCCCCCCCCGACAAGCCCAGGATCCGTTTGGGCGGGCCAAGCAGTCAGAATGCAGGAAATCGCTCCCACTTGCCTATTTGTCCCTGGCTCATAGCTGGAGACAAACTGCTCATTCCCACCAATGTAATGAAATGCGTGCCTTGGCAAGTTTCTGGTCATCGCGCTGTATCTACAGATTACATTCCCATCAGTTGCCGGTGCATCTATCTGCACCGGGAGGTGGGTGTCCCTACACATGTGGGGGTGTGGGTGCGGGGGATTTCGCTTTAAAAGCACTCGTATATGGGTGAGATTTTTAGAAAATATACAATTATCAGCTGTACACATTGAGTAAATTCTGCTAAATTAGGCTGCAATTTAGTCAATACTGGGTAAATTCGAGTATATCCGGCATTGCATTGATTCTAGCAATATGTTTGGTTAGGTTGAACTGCATTTTGAACTTTATTTTCGTCTGAAATTTGGGTTATTTCAGAGAATTTGTGAAAGTAAATTGTACATTTTCTGAAAATCTGACCCATATGTTATATTTTCTTTTTATTTATATGAGATCACTGTTAAATATTCCATGCTGAACATAACATGTTTTCTATAGTTTTAACACTGACATACAACTCCCATAATTCCATGTGAAATCAAGATCCAAGATGACGTATAGGTCAGATTTTCAGAAAATGTACAATTGGCAGCTGTACACATAATGAGTCATTTAATGAATTCTGTTAAATTAGACTGACATCTGGTCGATACTAGATAAATTCTAGTAGGCCTATATTCAGCATTGCATTGATTCTAGCAATTTGTTTGGTTAGGTTGAACTGTATTTTGAACTTTATTTTCGTCTGTAATTTTGGTTATTTGAGAGAAATGGTGAAGTTGAATTGTACATTTTCTGACATTCTGACCGATATATGTCTATAATATATATTTTTGGAATTAGTATATGGAAGGGTACAAGTGTAGGAGACCATTGAGTGACTCTCTAGTGACTAATGCATATCCAACTGGTCAATGGCTGATTGTAAAGCTGTAAATCTCTGTAAGTTTCCTATTTTTCATCTCTCCCTCCTGGACTATCCATCTTGAAACTGGAATCAATAGCTGATTCTGACCTAACGGAGGCGGCCAGGCATTCATATTCATACAATGTCGACTCAGGTTCAATCTTATCCAGTATTTCAGTTTTACTTTGATTTTTTATTATTTTCACTTGACTTTTCAAATTGACTTACATAACTCGTTAACCTGGCATATATGAGGGCTGACATCCTATTATGTTAGAATCGATTTTTCTCTATACTACTTCAATTTCAAAGTTTAATTTGATTTTGCTGCAAATTCCACCTGGGTAACTTTGGTTTATAAAGCAATGATTTAAAAAAATATATTATACTATATTATTTTTTAAATGACCTGTCGTGAATGGGTATAAAGATCATTAGCATTGAAGTATATGGAAGAAATGGAAAGTATATTGTTCAGAATATTTCGCTGGTTTTTACTCCATATCGCTTCTTCTGTACGTTGCCTAATCCTAGGTTCTTGCGGCGAATCTAAATGATGCAGCCTCGGCTCAGAGTTGAGAGTGTCCCTGCAAACGGAGGAAAGGCCTCTAGCTCCAAACCGCAAAATGCCATTAGAATGTCATTAGGACGCATATATTAACTCCCGTACCAGGAAAGCCAGGGACTAAGACGGCTGGATAAGCCACTAGCGCAGTAGGCGTCCAATCACTGACATACCTTCATATCTGATCTGAAAGGCTGTGAGCCTAGACTGGATAGTTCTGTTCTTAATTACAAATCCCTGCATGAGTTACATTAGGCGATATTTCCTTTATTGTCTTACGGTGAATGAACCTAGCTAAAAATATGACCAAGACTCAGTTAGGAAGCCGTTTTTCAGCAAGGGTATAAAACGACTGTCTGTCTATATATATATATATATATATATATATTGTATTTTTATTCTGGTCTTTTCAATAGTTACATCATCCAGAACTAGGTTAGCAGTCTCTGCTGTTGCAGATCTACCTGACGCAACCTACTTTAGTTCTATTACAAGTACTTAGTTACCCTTAGAAGAACAAGAGGTGACGTGAACTGATTTGTCCAGACCATTATCAAAAATACATGTTAACAGTAAATGATCCCCAGCCCCCTGTCACAGCTCAACTGTTAAAATTATGTTAAATTAAGTCAATACTAGTCATATATATGCTCGTCATTGATTGTCCATTGTCTTTCATTGTTCATTCTGTCTCTTTCGCACTAGTAATAGCGCTTCTCATTTCCATTTAGTGTCCATTACGAATGCATATTGTAATAACTTTCTTCTCATAAAGAGCCAAACCGTTGCCCAAAGCTTATTTCTAACAAATACCTGTAACAAATAAATACATGCAAAACGAAGATACTCTTGTTATATCTATAACCAAAGAGACCTGCTTTGACTGACGTTATTCGGTGTAAGAGATTTTCAAGATGGCGGGGGTTGGGTTTTACTCCACAACTGTAAACAGTTACATTTGACTGTAATCTAAATGTGAAAAAGGTTTTAATGAGGAATTCCCATGTAACAAACACAGCTCTGTAACCTTTATTAACATTTTTATTGGCCACGATTTTAAACATATCAGTTACAAAAGACACATAAACTTATAGATATAAATGGTTGTTTGCATGCGTTGCCATTAAACTACAATATAAGAATAATCAAACTACAATGCATGAATAAACAAATTATGTTAAGGAATGTAACAAGAACCATGAAGTATTAATGACAACCTGTTTATTTGTTCATACAAGCAACGAGTTTAAAACTCGTTGATAAAAGACAAAGATGGTATGATACTGTACTCCGATAATAATATGCCATGTACGATGTATTCCCAGAGATAAAACTGACGTCTGAAACTACAATATATGAATAATTAAACTACAATCTAATATATAAGAGGCGAACGGCGATTTTTTGTCACGAATATTCTTGGAATCTGTGATGTTTCCAACCGTTTTTCTGCTTTGTACAGTTCCGTCGACGCTTTATCCACCGGAATATATGGGGTTTGTGAAGGTATCTTGGGTGGGAATAATCTTTTTAATCAGGATATCCACACTCTATTTATAGCCTGTTGTATGGACAAATGTCTCATCACATGACCATCACTTGAATGCAAATATAATGACGTCATGCCTTTGATGTTCAACCAATGATCCTTAATGTCTAAGTCTGACAATGGGGAGAAAGGGGAGGGAGAAGGGGGAGAAGAAAGAGGGAGGGGGAGAGAGAAGATGAGGAGGCTGGGATGGAGAGAGAGCAGAGGGGAGGGGAGAGCAAAGAAGAGGGAAGGGAGAGGGTGGAGGGACTTGGAGAGGAAGAGGGAGAAGAATAGAGGGTATGTAGGATAGAAAGATGAGAGAAAAAGATGGGAGGGAGAGGGTGGGGGAGAGGGGAGGGGAAAGCGGAGAGAGAAGAGAGTAGGGAGGGGGTCAAAGGGAGAGAAAGAGGAGTTAGGGGAGGGGGAGGGAGAAAGAAGGACGGGTATACTTAGCTAGTATATGAATAATTATACATCAGTATAAAGAAATAAGTAATATATAATGTCCAAAAAGTAGTTGACACGTGATTCCTTAGTCCCACCTTAGTCCCTTTAAGGGGAGGGAATAGTGGGGGATTTTTTACTTCAAACCTTTGCCCCCTTAATCGCCGTTTGGGACTGACCATGGCCGTTTGCGACCGACCATGGCCAAATATACAGCTGTATTGTATTGCGGTCCCTCTGTTTTGCTTAGATGGAAGGAGGAGCTGATTACTCTGGCCCTCTTTCTCCATGGTTGATTGCAATGTGCCACTCGCTGGGTAAAGGGTTGACAGGTCCTTGTCATAAATTGAATTAAAAAATCTCACTTTTCCCTCCCCTTAAAGGGCCTAAGGAATCACGTGTCAACTACTTTTTGGACAGACTATAGATAAAGCAAACATTACATGTCTTCGTATCATGATTGTTTCATGTAGCTTTCTCACATCTCTTGGATGCTGGAAGTTGGTATGGCCACAGTTACAGGTGCCTCATGTTCATGTGAAGCGTGCCTGCGTGCACACACGCACACTCCGTCTTAGCACAGCAACATTATAGACGTTTCACAAGTAATTCCTCTTTAAGGTATTGCAGGGGAAATGTGTAACTTATACCCCTGTCACACTACAGCTCGGAAAACGCTATCTGCAGGTCCATTCTTGCAACACGTATAATTATACATATGAACCTCCCCGGTGCAGAAGAGAACCATTTCCCATTGCATACTCGGTATTTGTAAAAATGAAAATAAAGATGCATACAAGTATGTATACATATAAACATTTCCTTTCGGAAAATGCCCATTATATCAAGTCCTTCACATCTGTGAAATGCCATCCTTATTTCAGTCTGCAAATATACTGCCCCCACCCCCCACTCTCTCTCTCTCTCTCTCTCTCTCTCTCTTTTAATCTATGCATTTGTAAAGTAAGACACGATTTAATTGGTAGTAATGAGATTAAAGGTGCGTGTGTGGGGTCAGAATTAATAGGTCTTAAGAAGTCAAAAAAAGGGTCTTACACGTCTTAAATTTTCCAACCTGGAATAATCGCATGAACCAAACCCTGAAACATGTAATTTTAAGACGATTAAAGTAAAACATTCATATAGTTTAGTGAAACATTTATTCATTACAATATGTATGACAAGAACACATTGGAGGACAAGCTCTGCTGTCATATTCTACTTTATTTGACAACAGACAAAAATAAGTTTGGAGGAGGCAGATATAGCTGCCTTCCTCCTGTACCACTTCCTCCTGTATGTATAATACTGTTGGTGGGACACACATCAAAGGATCTCCTTGGGGAGGTTGGTGGGGGGGGGGGGGCATGGGGGATGGAGGGGGCACTGGAGGCTGCACATCTTCGGTCGAAACTATAGTCTGTGCTAAAAGTAGTTGACACGTGATTCCTTAGATCCTTTAAGGGGAGGGAAAAGTGGGAGATTTTTGTATTCTATTTATGACAAGGACCTGTCAACCCTTTACCCAGGGAACCACTCATTGCAATCTACCATGGCGAAATAGGGCCAGTATAATCAGCTCTGCCTTCCTTCTAAGCAAAACAACAGCTGCTGCACATGGAACAGAGGCAGCGCAATACAATACAGCTGTATATTTGGCCATGGTTGGTCGCAAACGGCGATTCAGGGGGCAATAGTTTGAAGTCAAAAATCACCCACTTTTCCCTCCCCTTAAATGGATGAAGATATCACGTGTCAACTACTTTTCGGACAGACTATAGGAGAGTATATTTTAGAAGTTTATCTCATCAGGTTTCTTAGCAATTAATCCCGGCATTAGATTTTAATGTATTTAAAGTGGTCCTAATTCTCGCTATCTTTATATCTAGTGATGAGTAGTAGCATTTCTCGTCCCAATTCTTCCATGTTGTAGTATACTACCCCATAATTATATCTGTAAAAGTTGAATTCTACTAGATCAGTGGGTTTACAGATATTTCGGTGCAAAGCAGTCTAATAAATAACTAGCAGCTGATTGAAATCCGTAGTCATCGAGCGGCAGAGTTTGACATCTTGGGTTATGTAACCTCAGATTCCTCTATCTATTTTGGCCTTCGAAAATGCAGGGTTGTGATTGGTTAACCAAGATTAAAATCAGTTACTTTTCGGTCACTTGGGTATGGGGTAACCAAGATTAAAATCAGTTACTTTTCGGTCACTTGGGTATGGGGTAACAAAGATTAAAATCAGTTACTTTTCGGTCACTTGGGTATGGGGGCAGCACCCTATCGTGGCCAAACCATTTTCCTTGTAAAATGGGTAGAGGTGCTGTAGCCTTCTGGCCCATTCATTACACATAGAGTTATTGAATGGAAACACATCGCTAGTGCTCTAGACTTGACCTATCCTATAATGATTAAGCTAAAAAGGTTTCAAGGGATTACATCACTACTGATTTAACCAGAAAAGCAACTTTTATTTTTTTATTTTTTTCTAACGTCGATAATTACAATTATTTACAGGTTACAAAGTGGCAGATTCGAAATGAGGAGATTATGGAGATCCAGAATCAATCAAAAGACATTGGTATGAATAACAAATTCAAGGTTCACTAAATAGATGCCCCTGGATATGAAGCCAGGGCTCCATATGCTTTGCCCTGACAGAATCACTGCCTAATTTCTCAAAAGCTGCAAGGAATTGCATGGAGAACTTTTGGGATATTATAAAGTGGACTATTAGCAATTGGAAACTGCTAACAAAAAGTAGTGCTCCCGATACTGGAACGAAAATCGCTTTGTAGCCACATTTTGGGGATCAGTTGATGGCTTATGAGACGGAAACACTGTTTTAAGCATAGCTAGGTGGGATTTTTTTTTTTTTTTTTTTTTTTTTTTTTTTTTTACTTCGATTACAGGCAAAAGACATTTAACAAATTTTCCTGAACCATACCGTACCCATAGGACAGAAATATTTGCTATTGAGAGTTGGGGAAGTCAAGAAGCCCTTGTACCCCCACCTGGAGTCTGGTGGAGTTAAGGAAGGGTATAAATGCCACGCTTGGTTACCCTCCAGTCCCTGGAGGAATGTGTCCTCCTGTGGGTACCTATGGCAACCAGCGTGGTATGGTTAGACGCCAGATGGTACTGACCAGGGCTGGCCATTACCTGCCTCCTGTCCAGCACGATACAGTCTAGGCCCACACTTCAGAGAGTCCCTTCAAATGAAGGGAAAGCCTCTCGCCTCAAACCGCAAAGAGTCATTATCATTCCATTAAGACGGCAAAATGTCATTTATATATATATTCCCATTAAAACGCCGAGTTTTAGGACAAGAAACCGATTAGCGAAGTAGGCTGACATACCATTCTTATCTGATCTGAAGGTTTGGACCTAGAGTGGATAGGTGACAGGGGTGTTACCGCCATAGGTAAGCCCATTCAGTAATCCTATCTTAGAGGCTCAGAAAAACGACTTTGACCATTTATGTCTCACTTACAGGCTTTACATGAAAACTATAAAGTATGAATTCAAAAATAAGATGGGATGATTTAGTTATAATTACAGTTTACCTTATTTTTTCGGAGACTACTTGCATAAATGCAGATTCCATGTGTGTGTGTGTGTGCGGGGGGGGGGGCTATCTTAACTCGCCCCCTCCCAAGCGGACTTCCTCAAATCATGAAGGCATCCGGGTGAAAATGCAAGCAGATGGAGTAAATCAGGCGAACAAATCAGCATAAATCTAATTTAACCAGATTCTCCGGAATTGCTCCCATTTGCTTCAAATCTTCTCGTGATCTTGCAATAAATTGCAATATTTCCCATGCATGTTTCAAGATGCGATAGAACGTATTTATTTCCTTTTTACGTTAAAGTGTTTGAAGCGAATTAATGATCCATTTTATGTTTCATGAGGCCAATTATTTACACATGTAGTACACATGGCTTGCACCAGGGACAATATCGTGATCGGCATCTTTTAACTGAATTATCAATCGTGGCGACAAAATATGTTTGAAAGAAGAAGAAAATGTTTGACAGATGAAGTAGAAGAGAAGAAAAATTAATTGATAAGCAAAAGAAAAGATTCTCTGATAATCTCCTGCCTTGGGAGGATGGCTAGTAACTGCGTAAGCTGTCTAGGCTCAGAGCTGAGAGAGTCCTTACAAACTGAAGGAAATCCCATAAGGAAAGGCATTGGCGCAGTAGGCGTCCAATCACTGCAATGATTATCTGATTTCAGAGGCCGTGACCCTAGACTGTATGAGAAGGTGGTTTATCTAAGGAGAGAAACGGCCGTTGTAAGAAATATGAATTTTTCTGAAGTTGATGAATTGTTGTAGGCACTCTAGGTCCAAACCTTCAGATCAGATAAGAATGGTATGTCAGCCTACTTCGCTAATCGGTATCTCTGCCTAGAACTCAGCGTTTTAATGGGAATATAATGACATTTCGCAGTCTTAATGGAATTATAATGGCACTTTGTGGTTTGAGGCGAGAGGCTTTCCCTTCGTTTGAAGGGACTCTCTCAACTGTGGGCCTAGGCTGGTGTGAGATAGCTGTGGTGCCATAACCCGCCTGCCCAGTGTTTATGGTGTCTAATCAGGCATTGTGCCGTTACCTGATATGTGCGGTAGGGGGCGCTGAGACCACACACACAGACTGCCTACCATGGAGGAAGTAGGGTTGTTGGTTTGGGTGTAAAATTTCAAAAACACACAGTAGATTTTTATCGCAATTTACAGCCTATATATGTATTATATAGCCTATATTTATATCCTAGGTTAGACAATTCTTAATTTGGCCAGGAATACCCTGATGGTTCAAATCCGTTTGCAATATAATTGATTTCAGGAGTCAAGACCTAGGGGTAAAGACAGCATTTGACCAATGGGACACGCTTCTTTTGTATTAATTAGTGGGGTTAATATGATCATCTAGATGAATCAATAATTACCCTGATTTGTGACCAAATATAACATGCATTTGTAATGTAACTCTTGTGTGCACCGTACCTCTAGAATGTATGGTGCCCACCACACCCTTTACGGCGCTCCTACATAACCACTGCAGTCC
This sequence comes from Sthenelais limicola, assembly GCA_942159475.1. Taxonomy (NCBI): domain Eukaryota; kingdom Metazoa; phylum Annelida; class Polychaeta; order Phyllodocida; family Sigalionidae; genus Sthenelais; species Sthenelais limicola. The sequence goes on from OW804101.1 coordinate 30,703,385, forward strand.
TCCAGGGGTCTGTCCTAACTGGGACTCCATGGATCCATAGGAGGACGCTGATCCACACACTCCACAGACCCAGGAGCGGGCCGACATTCATTGCAACGGTTCCGCTCCTGGATACTCCGGATGGAGGGACATTAGGTACCTGTACAAGACCCTGATGACCTTGCAGCTACCGGTAACCCCCCCCCCCCCCCCGCAGTATAGCTATGCGTGATCTCTCTCGCCTTCCGTCTGGGAACAAATACTCCCAGAGTACTTGTATCCTCATGAGTCTTCACGAGATGTATAAACTTGTAGAAATACCATATCTCTATGTTGTATCCCTTCCAGTGCATCATAAGCTCAACCTTGGGCTGATTAATAAATTAATCAAGTAACAAATCAGAAAGCGAACACAAGCACTGCATGGAATACATTAATAAATAGATACATTAATTTTCAAATAATAGAATAAATTTCCGCCTATCATTTAGGCCCAGTGTTCACAGGAAACTAACACTGCCTTCACCCAGTTCCCTCCCGTCACGTGGGTCAACGAATGACCACGCATGTTTTGATTGGACAAAAATAGAAAACCATTTTCCCATCTGATCCTGATCCTTGGAAGGCAGAATTTCAGTGTTTGATTTCACGTCCGTCCTGCCCGCATAGAACCAAATATGATCTTTGATCCTCGGGCTAAAGAGGATTCTGATCAAATTTCTTGCTGGAATCCTCCTCCTAGCCTTCTGTAGAAGAATAGGATTCAGTCTTGTGTTTGAAGTCTCTCCAATAGTTGAGCCAAGACTCATTTAAACTTGGTATTTTACCTTGCAGGGTTTTATATATCAGTCCTGCAGGAAGTCTTTTATGTTTCTTTATCTGCCCCACACAATAGGGCTATCTGCATGTGCCAAAGTCTGAGCCGGATAAAGTGGGTGGTGAAGAGACTGGCTCCATCCTCAGTCTAGGCCCAAAGATGGGAGAGTCCCTTCAAACGAAGGGAAAGCCTCTCGCCTCAAACCGCTCACCATTATAATTCCATTAAGACCGCAAAATGTCATTATATTCCCATTAAAACGCCGAGTCTTAGGCGAGGAGACCGATTAGTGAAGCAGGCTGACATACCATTCTTATCTGATCTGAAGGTTTGGACCTAGAGTGTCCTGATCTCCCTGAGTATACCACAGGGGGGGGGATGAGAATTGTGGAGGGGGGTAACAGTCCTGGCTCTGACGTCGATTTCGAGCCCGATTTCGGGCGTTTGCAGTAGCCCATGACCGAGTGGACCGATGCGCCTAACCACAACTATGTGTGGCATTAGTGAGGCCTCCGACGATGTACAGTCTAGGCAATCTAAGCCCTCACACACACACACACATCAAAATAACAAAAAACCCATGTCCAGTTTAGCTTCTAGAGCCCTGTTCTCTGAAACCTTAGCAATTTGTGGTGAAGTGAAAATTAATTTATATACAGGGAGAATGGAGATCGGTATCACGGCTGTGGCGATGAAGCCAGGACTGGTAAGGTGTGTCCACTAGTCTACCAGTTTAACCCGTCCACCAGTCTGTCAGTTCCCTGTAGACAACCACTTGACAATCCCAGGGAAGAATGAGTTCCCTCTCTCCTAAAGGTTAGCGAACACTTGGACAATGGATATGTCACCATGCACTGCCCCCATTATATCAACATGAGGAATGAATTCGTTGCAAATCCCCTATTTTACTAAATGGTCCCCAAATTCCAATTGCACCTGAGATTATAATATAGAGCTTTCAATACAAAGCACCCTAGTCTGGAAGGAGACGCAGTTCTCTCACAAAAGAAACTGTTAAAATGCATACAAATTGTTTGATGTTCGAGACATCGTTACATTCGCAGACATTATAAAATCTGTAAACATATTCGTCAACATATGTTTGACGTGCATTAATTCATTTGTGATCTTTTCACTGATGGGAAGATAAAAGACTGCCTGGGGACGCACTTGCTTTTTCTGACTTAAATCTGTCAGAACTGAACCTGTGATGTATTATGTAGACTATATTATGTGTAATCGCTATTTGAAGAAATCTTCAGGGTGAAGATAATTAAAAGGAATTTCATATTTTTTCTTCGAGATCGCCTGGTCTGTGTATGCCGCGTGTGCGTACAAAGGCAGATAACCGTCATAGCGTTCCTCATATCTACTGCATGAAGTGATGTTGAATTGCAGCGTGATTGTGTTACTATAGTTAAAATAAAGTACCGCCTTCAGTACAATGGTACCGCAATAGCTTCTTTTATTAAATAAAAACATACCTGTAGTTCAGAAATATCCCTAGTATCTATTAATATGTTGATAGAAGCATTTGAAACGTCTGAAATAGACTCGATTCAAGATTCATGACTACCGCCATTTTGGGGAAGATTACCCACAATCCTCCTTGATTTTGACGTCATCTAGGCTGAGCCAATCTTGGCTCCATACCGGCCGATTGAGCTGAGGGCGTGGTTGGGTTAAAGTTTGAATGAAGTTTTCCTCCCTTCAGATCCCTAATAAGCCATTTTCTTTGCTAATAGTGAGTGAGAGAGGATATAACTAGACTCTTATGGGTTGGTTTGAACTTAGATGGTTTGAAATGAACCCTGTATAGTCCCGAAAGGTTCTTGTTATTGTGGGCGATAAGAGGGGGCGATTTGAGTGTTGTCAGTTCCTGTTTTGGCCAGACTTGTTTACTCCTTACGAAACACCTTCCCTTTCATAAAATCACTCTTCAGAAAGTGAAATCTGGCCATGAGTAGCATGTAGACGTTCAGATTTAATGAGGACATGCCTATTTCTGCTTTATATCATTGCCAAAATGCCAGTAGGAGGAAAAGCATGACCATGTTGCACTCGCTATGCTAGCATAGAGGCAGGATTCCATCATGAGTGACGTCATGAGTCCTCCGAAGATGTCTGCCAACATTAAACATCATAATCCAAGATTGAAATCCCTCCAGGACTCTTATTATTCACCATATTTATGTTCGAACCTAGCTGACATTGATTTTACCTCAGGAAGTAGGGATAGGGCTATCATTATACTGAAGGCGGTGCTTTCTCCGGGGTGACCTCACATTTATCTAAAAAATATAGTATACATAAAACGTATGTACATCAAAGCAAATATTCACACATAATAAGTCAATATAATCATTTACACACATATAAACATACATATTTGCACACATCATGGGTATTATTACAATACAGACTAAGACTATCTGCAACCGGTTCCAATTGATGGGCCCCCTCAACACAAGAATGGAAATTCATTTATCGAATACATGCGCGAAATAAAAAGAAAGGAACAAAGACAAGTCTATTGTACATGATAGACTATGAAAAGGGATATTAGAGCTATGGAGCGCATTGTTTCCAGGCTCTGACTAGCTACCAGTGTGTCTATTGTATAATAATGATGAGATGGCATAAATGGTGGCCCCCGATTCATCACCACATTAGGTAGGACAGAGGATGCCTATCATATATATGACAGCAACAATCACATGCTTTCACTGCGCTGATTGATAGGTGGCATTCAGGCGAGGACTGCTGGAGGGATTCCAGCCCTCTATATGCCTTGTGGGTCAGATTTTCAGAAAATGTACAATTGGCAGCTGTACACATTTAGTAAGTTCTGCTAAATTAGGCTGCAAGTTGGTCGATACTAGGTAAATTCGAGTATATTCAGCATTGCATTGTTTCTAGCAATCTGTTTGGTTAGGTTGAACTGTATTTTGAACTTTATTTTCGTCTGAAATTTGGGTTATTTGAGAAGATTGGCGAAGGTGAATTGTACATTTTCTGGAAATCTGACCCTTAAATAGTGGATGCTGTGTGGGGTGGGCGCTGGAGGGGGGAGGCAGCTATATATGTATGTCTCTTAACTGTTGAGGAGCTTTATTCGTTATCTTGCGCTTGTTAATAAGGGTCAGCTAATAAGATAAGATACTACTTTATTTATCGAAATTCACAGAGTACACGATAAAACAGACAATGCAAATAAAACTGACAAAACAGGTAGGCAGACATCTAGTTAGAATCCTGCTCTCCCAGCCGCTACCATTGATGATAATAATTAATAATAGAGTTCTCCTTCATGGATATTGCAATATTTGCATATATAATGGTTTTAGTTACTCTATCACTGCCATTCAGGGAATATTAGGAAAAGTTTGAGCGTAAAAAGTGCGTTCGTACATGTCCGTTAAGTATAGAAGAACATTCATATAAGTCATATAAATGTTTGTATCATACTACTTTACCAAAACCAAATATTAGTTGCTAAGACGTATATTTAGATTCTATATAAGTCAGGGGGTGCAAGTCTTCAATATTTGTGCTGAAATAGGTACTTGGAAAACTTCCAAAAATTGTCAAATTCCACCAAATTCCGCCAAGATTTTAAAAAGGTTGTAGATGCCTTAAATAATGAGCATTATCCAAACCTATCAAATCCCTGCAATCTAGAGTAAACTGACCTTAAATCCCATTAAAACCCCATTGGGATGCTCGTAGTGAGCCTACTAAAAGTACTCCACAGCAGGGAAAGCCGTCGACATACCGATCTTTTCTCATCCGATAGGCTCTGAACCTAGACGGTTCTGTGGGATTGGAGGGAATGGACTGCATAGCGCCCCCCCCCCCACACACACACACTCTACCCCCCCCCCCCCCTACCTGCACCAGTGCCTACAGCAGGTCGAATAACAATGGAGCTGGCGGTATTTGCCCGCCACTGTATGGATACAATACCTGCATATTGCCCCATAATGGTGCTGTGAATACCTTAGTACATGTCCCACTCGCGTGCTATTGATTGCATTGCCTATAAGAGTATGTGGCATGACACATATATCCTTCATTAGTAATCCTTAGCCATATTGTTCTAGTTTTACCTATTGAGATCATTCTCTCAATTGCTTTCCCCTCTGTAAATATTCTCCTATGGATTACTCCGGTAAATCAGGGTAATTGTTCATAATTATTTTCAAAGTATATATGATGTAACCAGATTTGTAATATGATACGAGTAAATAAAACGCTCCCCGTTATTATTTGCGTGGAGGGGGGGGGGGGGTAGCTTTGTATATTCAAATGGTTTCCAGCCTATGCTAGAAGACCTATGAATTTGTATTGTTCCATTTAAATCAGACGATGACAGAAATTTATATCTCCAAATTCAGTCGTATTCAATTCTTTAATATTTCTATGAGTATAATTTATATATATTCGGCAAAGAGAACACGGAGCTTTAAATTATGTATTTATGTATGTCTTTTATTTCATGTTATTTGCCAATTTCCCATTGGCCTTTGCAAAGGCAGCTTTCAAACAATGATTGTCCTTAGCTTCGATGTTCTAAATAACGATGGGGCAAACTTACAAGGATTTCTCTTTGTATATATTGTATTGCTATAATGCGATCTGCTATCCCCATAATGACAAATAGAAATTACGTCCGTTGTCTATATGTTCAGTACATCTGGAATTACCAGAAACAATCACAAAACGCTTTGTTGCAATTTGTTCAAGGTTAATTGCTATATTGACTCTACTACACTCTTATCAACTCTTTATAACATATCCTTATTGCCTTACATAACTAGTGTAATATGCCTGAAGGTTTGTTGTTGGGGAAAGACTATATATACTTTACCCATGTATCAGATATTAATGACTTATACAATCGTTGAAACATCTTAAATGTATGCTTAGTTGTTCGATTACCTTAACCAGATTTTAACATAGAACTGTAGGAACGTTTGTATTTATTTACAAATAGAGGGAAAGTATAATTGCGAAAATAATAATAAAAGACATAATTTGATAAACCTACAAGCCAATATTACAAATCACTAGGTAATCATGCTCCTTACATAAACCTTAAGCAATATAACATGTTGACACAACATATCTGAACTGATTTAGAGGCACATTAAATGACAAACGTTGGTCTTGAACATCGCACTTCTGCTTGTAATGCAGGGACTCCACTATGGGAAAAACGGCTGCGACGAATTTTTTGCGACGAAATATCTAATCAAGTTAGATATTTTGCAATTGTTGGCAACAAATAAATGTGTTGCCGACAACCTATTTTACCCCTCTTCCACTAGTGATTTTTGTGCGCCGAATTTTTAGGCATGTCAGCGACACGTTTTGCCTGTCGGCGCCGTTTTTTTTCTATAGTGGAGTCGCCTTATAAGGGTTAATAGGGCGACTCCACTATAGGTAAAAAACGGCGCCGACAGGCAAATTTCGTCGCCGACATGACTAAAAATTCGGAAAATTCGACATGACTAAAAATTCTAGTGGATGAGGGGGTAAAATAGGGTGTTGGCAACACATTTGTTTGTTGCCAACAATTGCAAAATATCTAGATATTTCGTCGCAAAAAATTTGTCGCAGCCGTTTTTTGCCGTTTTTCCCATATAGTGGAGTCCCTGCATAACATTGGCTGTTAACGGGCTGTTAATGTGCACATTTAAAGTGGCTATGGACACTGTTTGACTATATATGTCATTTAGAAATATGTTTGTAGTTTTCGATTACCTGCACAAGTAAGAACATTTGTGTGGAATACCAACTCTATATATTCCTTAGATTAATTGATATTTGTTAACGAAGAATGTGGCAGAGATTCCATTGAGGAATTCAAATCTGAGAGAGAAGTAACTTGACCATAAGGTGGTGCCCTCAGTGCATGGTGAACTAGGAGCGAGGCAGGAGTTACATAGTGACATATCTACCCTGTCCCATCCAGCTGGTATCACTTAACTCATTAAGATAAGAGGCGTCTGGGACTTTCCCCTCACCAACCGAATTGTGTCTGGCAGTTGGGTAGGGTGACTCCAGCACCCTACGAAATTGGAGTTTTAAACTCTTAAATACACACAATATATGTAATTCCTACATTAATGCTCCAGGGTATACATTACAAATATACTAATCTAGAACATAGTTGAAATTCAGGCAAACTTTCCCCAAATCGGGAGCTCAGTGCATGTGTCACTTTAAAGGGCTGATATTAAAAGATAGTAGTGTATAACGCCCTTCAGCGCGTCTTCACCAAAGGATAAGTGGTGCTCTACTATTGCCGGAGAGAGTTCTAGAACAGTTCTTAAACCTGTATTACAGACAACCTTGTGAAATATCAAATAAAAATAAATGACAACATTTGGCTATGTTATGCGCGGTAGAGCTATAGACAGTCCCTCATTCTGTCCCCAATATGTCAGCAGAAGGTGGTTATATCTCCTCACCCGCCAATTGTTTACCTCCATCCGTTACAGTTGACCTGAAACTCCTCCAATGATTCATCAATTTCCGAAGTTTTTATTTGCTTTTTTGCCAGAGATGCAGAGAGATAACCCTCAGATGGGATGTTTTGATCTAACAGTATGATATCAGCCTGGCAAATCTAGCTCTGACAGCTTGTTAAATTCCTTACCATACTACAGTGATGTACATCTATACGTTTGCTGGAAGCTTTCATCCTCTAATGCTCTACTTTCCCAATATTTTTACTTGAATACGAAAGTAAATGTAGTATTGAGGATTGAAATGGTTGTTATTGAATACAAAAATACACGTTCAAGTTTTTTTTATATGTCATCAAAGGACAACATAATATTTAATATACGTAGCAGTAGGTCCCAACAACTTTTAATGAGTTTTAAATTTACAACTTCTCAGAATTATATGCTGGCCTGGAGGGCATTTTGGGATATATTGTGTATTATATATGTGATAAATAATTGGTGATTTTTGTGTTGTATATATCTGACTTTGCATGAAAGCTTGGAACGTCGCCTTCTCATATTTCCCTGTATTGTAATTATTACTTTGATGGATTAAATCTTAGAGTAATATCCTTCTACTCTGAGATTAAATATATCAACATGCATGAAAACATCATGTATAAAATCAGCCGTTTGCTCGGATTGTACCATTCATGACTGCCAAAATACTAGTCATAAAAACAAAATGAAACATTATTTTTAACTCGTCAGCTTTGACTGAACACATGTTATCTAGAATTACGGTGTTAGAACTATGACTCAGCCATATTAAGGATGCACACAGAGGGATTATTACTGATGAATCAAAGCAATCTTTCTCTTATTTGTATCGGGGGAACGAGCCTTGGCGTTGCCGGGAAGCTTATTTGTAAAAGAAAGGTTTCAAAATCAAACGACTGAGCATAAACTAATACCTGCTCTCTTTTATAAAAGTTGGAATAAATTCGCCATGTAAATTTCCGCCTCATTTTATAGCGTTCCTGATCAGGTAGGCCTACAATTGAAAGCTTGCAACACCAAAACATTCCATTTACTGCAGCTCGGAATTACACGTTACCTCTTATCAAAGGAACATTTAAAAACTATTTGTATCCCAACTCCACTGCACGCCACCACACGGCAGTGAAGGGCACCTCGATCTGCTAGAGCCGAGAGCCAACACTTCAAGTCTAGGCGGCAACATGCTACCTATAACCACCTATTATAAGGCAAAGACTAAAAGGATTATTGTCCTCCATATTGGGCTTCTGGTGCACTGTTTTACATAGTCTAATTACTGCGTCGCCTCGGGATTATGCGGCAAACGCATTCATCCTTTAATCTGCCCAACCATGTAGAATCAGTCTTGTGCATAAGTCCTAAAACATGTTCAAAGAGACGGATTGCTAAATTAATTGTGCACCCATTTTACCTTTTCCAGAGGCTAATATTTCTTTCTGTTGATTACACAGAAAAAAGCTGTTTTCTTTGGTAAGAACTTTTATTATTTTTTGTCGATTTGAGTTTTGAAACTCAGAGTAGGAGTCAATGGGTCCTCCTCAAGGACTGTAGTCTGTCCGAAAAGTAGTCGAAACGTGATTCCTTAGTTCCTTTAAGGGGAGGAAAAAGTGGGGGATTTTTGACTTCAAACCGTTGCCCCCTGAATCGCCGTTTGTGACCGACCATGGCCGTTTGCGACTAACCATGGTCAAATATACAGCTGTACTGGATTGTGCTGCCTCTGTTCCATGTGCAGCATCTGTTGTTTTGCTTAGAAGGAAGGCAGAGCTGGTTATACTGGCCCTGTTTCTCCATGGTTGATTGCAATGAGCGACTTGCTGGGCAAAGAGTGGAAAGGTCCTTGTCATAAATAGAAATCAGAAATCTCCCACTTTTCCCTCCCCTTAAAGGAACTAGGAAATCATGTGTCAATTACTTTTTGGATAGACTATAAAGGTGGAACATTGTGGTCTTTGCCGTACGGCACAAGTATTAGAAGGGGGAATAAGACAATTATTACACAATTATTACGTAACAGTGAGTAACCACATTATTAGTAGTAGTAGTATTCCAAATTATTATTATTCATATCAATATTAATTAACCTATGCATTAAGTTATCGCGGTAACTAATAATAGTAGGGCCATGTATAGCACAGGAGCTTACTATTGTAAATGTACTGCATTAACCAATCAACAGCAGTCACGAGGATTAGTCATCAACACTGTAAGATCAATAGAATAAAGTTGTCAGTCTGGATCCCATGATGTCACTAGTTGGACTCATTCTTTCTTGTTTAATAGAAGCTCTACACTATTCAATACCATACCACAAATAGTCATATATAACAAATGGACCTCTACACTATTCAATACCATACCACAAATAGTCATATAACAAATGGACCTCTACACTATTCAATAGCATACCACAAATAGTCATATAACAAATGGACCTCTACACTATTCAATACCATACCACAAATAGTCATATATAACAAATGGAGCTCTACACTAGTCAATACCAAACCACAAATAGTCATATAACAAATGGAGCTCTACACTATTCAATACCATACCACAAATAGTCATATAACAAATGGAGCTCTACACTATTCAATAGCATACCACAAATAGTCATATAACAAATGGAGCTCTACACTATTCAATAGCATACCACAAATAGTCATATAACAAATGGAGCTCTACACTATTCAATACCATACCACAAATAGTCATATAACAAATGGACCTCTACACTATTCAATACCATACCACAAATAGTCATATAACAAATGGAGCTCTACAATATTCAATACCATACCACACATAGTCATATAACAAATGGACCTCTACACTATTCAATACCATACCACAAATAGTCATATAACAGATGGAGCTCTACACTATTCAATACCATACCACAAATAGTCATATAACAAATGGAGCTCTTATACTGGTTGGTCACTGGCAGGTGCTGTGGTCCTGAACCATTGGCAGAAGAGTTACTCCGCCCGGTCTCAGGGTTAATGAGTTAACAGGACATTCACATAAATCCCAACATAAGGTGATCCTCCACAAGCCCCCTTAGAGGGACCTATTATTATCTTATGTGGGTTAATGTTCGCCTTGTCCTTGACCAGCGTCACTAGTTCCATCAATCTGTGACAGGGGGAGCAGACTTCATGGTCATGGCTGCCATAGGTCGGTTGCTCTGGTAGAGCACAAGAGCATATTTAAGCTGTGATTCCACTGGACTGCTCTTTAGGCCTCTTTTTCTCCAGCGCCTATAGTCTATCCAAAAAGGAGTTGACACATGATTCCTTAGGCCCTTTAATAGGAGGGAAATTGGGGGATTTTTGACTTCAAACCTTTGCCCCCTTAATCGCCGTTTGCGACTGACCATGGCCGTTTGCGACCGACCATGGCCAAATAAACAGCTGTATTGTATTGTGGTGCCTCTGTTCCATGTGCAGCAGCTGTTGTTTTGCTTAGATAGAAGGAGGAGCTGATTATACTGGCCCTGTTTCCCCATGGTTGATTGCAATGTGCCACTCGCTGGATAAAGGGTTGACAGGTCCTTGTCATAAATAGAATTAAAAAATCTCCCACTTTTCCCTCCCCTTAAAGGGACTAAGGAATCACGTGTCAACTACTTTTTGAACAGACTATAACAAGAAAAGAGAGTGAAACCAGAGCTGACTGATGGAATTGCTTTCCATACCATCTTAAAATTTGATTCTTGTGCTTCTTGCGCCAAAATCTGACGAGGTTTGTTTCAGTGGACAAAGAGCAAAGAAAAGTGAACTATAAAGAAGCCTCCTCTTATACAAGTGTATGCAGTCTTGTTAAGATTTGATGATTTAACTTTCCTGAAAGATCAAAGTATTTTGTAATTATATAAATGTAAATTTCATATCTAACCAAATGAAATAAGATATAAGGAACAGAAACGGATTGAATATGAATCTGTAAAGAATGGTAGAATTGTGACACTTTTTCTAGCTGAGATCTTTCCCCCTGTCAAGGTTCCCTCATTCCTCAAATAACCCTGAGACCCTCATATAGATTATAAATAGTCTTTATGAGTGAAGGTAGGAGGCTTATCTCTACAGCCAGGTAGCCGATAACCCTTTCCTTATCCGTTATGGTAAACGGGTGCTGATATAGGAGTGTGGAGGGGCCAGGAATATGGCGGGGGGAGCGTTATTATACTGACACATACTATATGTCAACCTCCGACCAGATCCGAAATATTTAACTGTCCACATTGTGACTACATGTACTACTGATTCGATTTTCAACTAAAGCCTGGTGCTAATTGGCGCTTTATATTTACAAAATAAATAGTGATTCCTTACAACAACGGTGGGGTTGATGGTTGAGTTCCTGTGGGCATCACCCTGGGGCAATATAGCACAATAGGCAAGGCCTCCGTGTGTCCCCTGCTCCTAGGTATGTAGAACTTCTCCCACCAATAACCACTATAGATCATGATCTATAATTTGGCCACTAATGTATACAGGTAGACTGGTAGTAGCCGGGTACCTGGGCGTATTGTCTATTTACTTAAACCTTGACATCCTTTTTATCCTTGTCTTATAAATATTATTTCTCACCTCATATTTGATCAATGCGTGTGAGAATTCTTGCATTGTTCCCCCATTAATTATCTATTGGTGTCGTTGGGTTTCATATTACCTGTTAACGGTGGTAGCTAAACCTCTCTATTTTAACATTATTGTCAACTAATTGTGTTTATCATCATTTCTTACTTTAATATGTGTATAATGGTCTTCCCCAGTCTGCATAACTCAAGTATTCTCAGGGGCTATATCTTAGTACCAATGGTTGAACCAACGAGGGTCTGTTCCAAACTCGTTTGTTGAACTAATGATTTTTTTTAAAAAAAATATTCCAAAATAGCACAATTGAAAGTCTCACCCTCTTATCTCAAGAGTAAAACTCTAAACTCTTAATCGAGGTATTCTCTCTGCACAGGGGCAGGGGGGGGGGCATTTAGCCTGCCCACTCTTGATATACATATGATAAATGACCACCATTAAACCCTAATTGGGGTATACTGGTATAGTGATTTAGGCATGAGGGTAATTACCCATTACCTCGGCACTTGGTCCTGTCTGTGCACTCTTAAAGTGGAAGTCAGTGTGGTGTGTTGGATATTGCTTCTCCGTTCAGTCACAACAACATGTTAAAGATTTCGTGGCAGTCTGAAGTGCTTGGGGCCTTAAGATCGGTCAAACCAACGAGAATGAAATGGCCATATTTAGTTAATCAAACTGAGAACAACTGCTTTTCTTTCTTTCTTCATGATTAATTCAATAATATTATTAGGGCAGTAGTAGTAGTAGTTATGGACTAATCATCTTATGCAGTCTGACAAATTGAAGGTAACTTAATTATAGTGTATCTGATAAAAGATGCTTTGGTTTTAGACGTCACATAATGTCAGGAATTGATATTACAGGCTCAAATAGGGATTGATGTATCTTAAAACTGGTAAAACATTAATTGGCAGAATCAGAGAACTGCATTTTGGCAATATGTTATCGGAGGTTGAGGAATAAGTGTTTGTTTTATCTCTGTATGGCTCAAGGCGTCAGACAATGTAATCAGCAGCTCATCAACTGAGCAACTCCTTATAAATAAGGATGAATAATTTATACCATGTATATCATTTGGCATTGCTTAAATTATTTGATTAAAAACATATCTTGTAATGTATTTTAAATCACTTTTCGGTGTTAAATTTGGGTTATTTGAGAGGATTGGTGAAGGTGAATTGTCCATATTTGAGCTCTAAGATTGGTTCCTGAAGCTATAATTTGTATTTAAAATAATAATTGCCTTGCCCCAATCGTGATTAGGATAGTCTTGACTTGTCAGTGTCTATAGCTATTTGCCATAATCCCATTATGAGGAGCATAATGTCATTTAAAGTGGGAAAAACTCATTAATTTCCGGGCAATTAACTCAGTTCGGCGCTCAACATTTGCCCTCTCATTTAGCAATAACTTCCTCATTAAAAGCTTGAGATTTTAAGAGCAAACTTTTCCACATAAAACTATCCAGTTTCCTACTTTTCCCAGACACGCATTATTAAATGCAAAATAGATTAATAGGTGGTACAGATAGTGCGCGTCTTATAGCGCCTTCTCACAATGTCCTAATATTTAACTCAATGTCGCCTTAATATTGTTGAGGACTTCTTTTAAAGTTTTAGTTTGTATTACGGGTAATCCAAGGCTCATTTGTTCATCGCTATTCAAGTGGCTGGTGTTAACTATTTTTCTAGATTGTTTCCCTTTAGTTTTTGCTCCAAGGATTTATATTACTCTAATGGGAAGTCTCCCGGGGAAGTCTGAGATATAGTCTGACGCATGAATATTATCATGCATGAATATGAACATTAAGTCCAGGATTGAGCCGTAGCAGGGTTTTTCGGGGTACAATATAAAGTGTTGTCGAACTGGTAAAAGTGTATCGGACCACTTGGTTTTTGAGGCTTGATCAAATCTTTAAACTTTTTAACGAAGTGAAGTTTTCAAGAAAGCATTTATAAGTGTTATATTTTCCTGAGCATGTGCCCAGGACGGGCGGAACTGACATCTCTTTCCAACACCTTCGTCCCATGACACAGATTAGGACGGCAGTTTAGCCAGATCTTATCAATGATTGACAACTTTCTGCATCAATCCTTTATTTCGAGTCATTGTCTCGAAAAAAAAAACATGTCACAAAAGTACGCGTTTGCATGAATGTTGGCAAACTTCCTCCCAGCAATGTACGGTGCAATACCCCCCACCCCCCTGCAGCACGCCAGCTACCGTTTGCCCTGTAGGGTTGGGACAAGTCCCTCCCACTCGGTGCAACAGATGACCAGACCTCAGCAGACAAGGGTTGTACATTCAAGTGGACGTACACTGCCTGTCCCTGCACCAGAACAGCTGCACCAGCCCCAGGCTACATGCACCTGCAGACACAGGCGGGGTAGGGAGGTGCAGGGGGCTTCTCCTTCTTCTTCTTCTTCTTCTTCTTCTTCTTCTCTTCTTCTTCTTTGGGGATGGCCATGTAGAATCCTCCAATGCTTAGCTAAGTAATCTCCGCTCGACAGTCCCTCTACTTATTTTTTTGGGCCATGACTAGATCACCTGCGCCCGGGTTCAAACCCACAACATGCTAGTCAATGCTTTCGACCACTTGTATATTGTGTAGAATGTAATATCTAATTCATCGTTATCACATATATACAACATAATATATGAGATACTATAGTATCTTAATGACGTTTATTGCCAATTATACATTCATAATTGAGCTTCATGAGAATATCATGTCATATGAAATTGATCTCAATAAAATTTATTGATAAAAAAAATTAAAAAAATTAGAAATGACATAAATTAACGATTACAGGGAATTATAAGTATGTATACCTTGAGATAACAAGCCCCCCTCCCCCTCCCCCCCTCCCCCTCCCCCTCCCCCCGCTCTATATATGTAATGTGCGGCAAGCAGCCAGAGGTAGAACCGTTAGCAAGGAGTGCAGCAGTGAGATAACTTTGACGCTCGTGTCTGGATCACTGATCTTTAGAAAGGCTTGCTTATCTTGCCCCCTCCCCCCGTGTGCCCCTCCTCCTCCTGTTGATTCATGCTTCAGGCTTTTATACCACTTGCTCCTGGGTCTCCTCACGTTTTATGCAGCAGCAGTTTACAAGAACACAGGATCACAGGGCCTTCACGCTGTGGATGAGTGGCTTCATTAATCAAGACAAAGGTCTTTTTGTGGCGCCTTAATGGTTATTTTCCTTAATTACTAAATTGATCCTTCAGGGCTAATTTAGTATTAGACGCGGTTTTAAAGGAGGAACTCTGCAGGAATACATGTTATTCCTCTTGGAATTGGTAGATTAATGCACTATTCTATCAATAAGTATTGATTAGGAGTTGTTAAACACCCTACCACGACTCACTTAATATGTAGGAAATATATGAAAGATTGAACTAAGTCGGAGAGAGAGATATGAGTGGGTGAGTGGCAGAGAGAGATATATATGAGTGAGAGAGATATATATGAGTGAGAGAGATGTGAGTGAGCGAGCAAGAGTGAGAGATATATGAGTGAGTGGGACAATGAGATAGAGAAACACTGAGAGAGGGAGAGAGAAAAGGATATGAGTGAGAGAGCAAGAGCGAGTGAGAGAGATGTGAGGGAGGGAGGGAGGGAGCGAGACAGACAGAAGTCTCTAGAGGGTGTTTCAGAATGAATGATATGAATAATTTCAACAAATAAAACCTTAGTCATCTTAATGGTGATTCTCACTTCACGATGATGACTCTGGGATTCTATTTGCGAGTCTCAGGAAGCAAACATTGGGACTGGTAAAACAGTTATCTTTATGTTCTGTGATAAACTGGCCATGTCGTCCCATACTTGAACACATGTTTATTTAACTTCCTTGGGGTACATCTGTGTAGGAGCTCTGCACAATGGCCCGTATCATCTAATGACCTTATTGTGAGTACTAATGATATCTAATGTAGAGACATATCTAGCGCATAAAACTGTGTAGGCATTAACCTTATCTCTGCATATGGGTCAGATTTTCAGAAAATGTACAATTCACCTTCAGCAATCCTCTCAAATAGCCCACATTTAAGACAGAAATGAGCTTCAAAATGCAGTTTAACATAACAGAACTTATACTTTAAATCAATGCGACACCAAATGTATTCAGATATACCCAGTAATCTTCATTTTTCAGCCTGATTTAGCAGAATTTACTAAATATGTGGAGTTGCCAATTGTACATTTTCTGAAAATCTGACCCATATAAATGTGAACATTATGTGGTTATATTAGGTAGTAGTTGATTGTGAGGTAATGGATCATAATATAGAGCAATAGATGAAAGATGTACGAATATTGGATGAATTGGTTATTGTGAGATGGAAACGCATATATAATTAATGCTGCTAGGGAGTATGTACAGTTTCTGATTGTTAAATGTTATGTGGTCAATAATATGTTTTTCATTAAATTTCTTCCCTTTCATAAAACATATTCTCTTTTATTTTCAGGTAAGCCATGAAACGCATGTAACTGCTATTCCCCTGTCTTCGGGCGTACTCAGTGAGTTCATACATTTAGTTATAATTCCGTATAACTTCATATAGTATCTATAATTTGAAGTGGCGCCCAGTTTAATGTTAAAGCATTGCTCTTGGTGATTAGAATGCTATCCAAAAAAATAAAAATGAATAATGAATAAGACAGTCCATGCTGGGTTCATGCACATGACTGCCCTTGCAACTAGGCTAGGAAAATAGTTGGTTGGTTTTTGAACCTGGGACCTTGGCTTCAGAGGCTTCAGAGTCTCCCATGCTAGCCACGCATTGGTTAACACATGGGGACCAGCGTTAGGCATGTTGTATAGCCAATAACACTCCGCAGGCCCGGAGGGCCGAGGAAGTGTTATTGAGCTGATACAACTTGACTAACGCGCCAGTCCCCATGTGTTAACTAATTTAGCACACGTCACTCATCCAATTAGACAATTAGACAATCAGTCAGCCAATTAGACAATCATTTAAGCCCCCTCCTGCCTTGACATTTATGGCCTTTTATGATTCACCAGCTGTTTGAGATCTACCCAATTCAATCTTAATGTTTGTCTAAATATTTTCCTAAACTAGAAAGAAAGGAACTAAACACCATGAGTCTAATGTCTGATATGAATCTAAACAAAAATGACCAAGTGTCATGAAGTGTCATGAGATAATTCATTAGTTAACTATTTTTCAGTCATTTTTTTATTTCACCATATCCAACCCAGACTCTGCTGCCATCCTCTCACCCCGTATCTCCTACTCTTCTCCACCCCCTATTTCTGAGGGGAGGACGGAAAGGAAGAGACTCCAGTATTATGTTTCCCATGTACTATTAGAAGTCAAGTTAGCTAATAAATAGCAGAGATGTGGTTTATTCTTAAAGAATAGATTTCAATCGAATATCAACAAATGATTAGACTGGTTGAATAATAATAGAACTATTAGAAGTCAAGTTAGCTAATAAATAGCAGAGATGTGGTTTATTCTTAAAGACTTATAATCTAATTAAATTCACAACGCTATCTTGTCTCTCACTCCCTCCTCTCTCTCACTGTTTCTCTCTCTCTCCCATTCCTCCCTGTCCTCTCTCTCTTTCTATCTATCGATCTCATCCAGGCAGACCCACTGAGCAAGCACATGTGTCTGGGAGTGTGGTGGTGTACATTTGGTTTTCTTATACATTAAGTCGATTCTGCTAATCTTGTCTAAAATTAATAAATACTAGATATATAGTTTTATTTTGTTTACTGTTATGTTCGATGTGCCTGTTGAACCAAATTTGAGCAAAATGTTAGGCATTTTAAAGGAATTCCAAGAAAAAAACGTGTGTACATTGTGGCCTGGCCATGACCATTTGACACGCCAATGTGAAGGGCGCACCGACCCACATATGGCCTGTCCTTCCTTATCTGCCCCTCTGCCCCCAAGGTGATTAAGAGATGACAGACTGTGATAGCTTATCAAATGTGTGAAAGTGTTCTTAAAACTTTTTTTAGAAATGGGAATTAATGTACAGTTCCAACACCATTGTATACTCCACATACTACGGATAAAATACAACTTTGAATGGAATTGGTGGGCCAATTAGAAGAAAAGTTCTGACAGTTTTTCAAAGTTCAAAGTTCAATCAGAAACACCCATTCTCTCCCCTCTCCCTCTCTCTTTCCCTCTCCCACTACCTCAATCATGTGGTCAGAGTGGGGTTGTGGTCATGCCAAGTGATAACAATCGAACAAGAAGGAAAGACTCCAGCCTTTAATAATACACCAGCAAGCAAGGCAGCAAGCCCCAGCTGTTTATAATTCATCAGCAAGCACATCAGCTCGTATAATCAGCCAACTGATAATTAACCAGCATAGCAATCACCCCTTGATATATTGTCGTCCAAGGTGTATCATTAATAGGTTCAACGCATCATTTCAGGTTACTGTGAACGTTATAACTGAAATGTTATAACAGTCATGGATAGCCATGACTGTTATAACTCAAAGCTTATAACAGTCACAGCAATTTTCACGAGAGTGTGAATTTATAAAAAATAAATAATGGCAATAATTCATGAAAATGGCCTAAAAGTGTGCTAATACCCTATAAGGAACTGGCAATATGACTTGTGCATTGGCACTTCATATAGTATCTAATAATTGCTAATTTGTTATCACTTGAGTGAGGCTCCTAATGGCTCGATCATCTAAACATAGCTTCTTTTATAACATCCTTCTGAAATCCCATCACATTTAATTCGTCAAACTCATTATCATTATCACATTGACTCTAAATACTCCACTATAAAATAATATTACTGCTTTGAGGTGACAAACTACCATACCTGAATATAATAGGACCGGCTGAAACTGATCATTATAGTTTATATATATCTACAGGCAACATTCAACTGCAATCTAGAAAACGACGATTTCTAGAGTCCCAAAGAGCAGTAAAGTTGTAGTCTACGGAAAATATTATAAATACCACTGCAACCGACCCCCCCCCCCCCCCACACACACACACCCTTCGCTCATGTTCAGATAAATACTAATCATCCTTGGTACAGTGTAGTTGTAGTTAATTTCCTGATGTATATTAAACATACACATAACTATGAATGCCCTATAGATAGGCCTACTAAATGATCTAACTAAACAGCTAGGATAGTCTGATAGTGTGAATGCTCCTACCACATTGTCCGTATTTCTTTGCTGTTTTTTCTGCCCTCTTAATTACAAATAAGATAGCATTGACGACTACTATAGCTGCATTCCCAGCTAAATATACTCTTTCTTTCTTGCTTTGATCCTTAACACTGTAGAATTGGATATTTGAATATTTTACTATAAGTGTTCACTACCCCCCCCCCCCCGCCACCACCACCCCCACTTCCACCATACACAATTTAGACATCCAGACATCCTGCCCTTCTGGTAACTCAACCACTCTATCTATATGACCGCCCTTGATATATCCCTGGCTTTTTGCCTTTCAAAATTCATGTCCCCAATTTTCTCTGCTGACCCTATACAGTTATCTTTATCGTTGACTGGCTATCTCTCTCAGCCAGCTCGCGTCCACTCTACTCCCTCTTCTTGTTCTTTGCTTTTTTCTAAATTAGAAACTGACCCTTTCCCAGGCCCTGACCATCTGAGAGTTTTACACTCGGACAGCTCTTCCTTTCATGTATTACTCCTTATTACTTCATGCGGTTAACGCTCAAATGATGAAACTCTTTACTTTGATGTGCCGCTACTTCCATTAGAACATTACACATAGAATTACATACTTTAAACGTATTAATGTATTTATTTTCGCTATTTTCGCGCACCCACTCTTGTGCGCGAAAATAAATCCTGCGCGAACGGTATAATCATTGCATAAACAAGGCATGAGACTTCCTTGCTGCGCGAATTTAAATCCGCGTGAAAAGGTGTCAAAGTACTTTGTGCGCGAACATTTATCTGCGCGAAAATAAATACGTTTACATATTTCATAGAATTCCTGATCTCTATTACTCTTAAGTTGAATTGACAGAACAGTATGGTCTTGGAATGAATGTTTTACAGTTTTTTACTTAGTAGTTTTATCACAGGAGGCAAGAAATGTTCTTGGATGATTAATTATTGGTAAGTCATCAATTTAATATAATTATGAGGAGTGACATTTATGTATGGCTCAACTGCAATGTAGTGAAGCACCGCCGACGCTGTGCAACTGTTTGACATTCAGTATTACCCTTATGACAATATTTATATAGCATGCTCTATCTAATGCTGCATTTTCAGTGAATATCGATAAAAATCTAAAGATTGGTTTTGTTCTTCTCCTGCTCATCTGAAAGTCATTTGACCAAAGATTGTATAGGATTTCACCCCAGTTGTTTTTGCTACAGGGCTTCATAAAAGTACATTTATTTTGCGTTTTTGCGTTTTTTTAGCATTCTGGAAAGTTGAATGGGAGTTAAATTCACTAAATAATCCATTAGGTCTATTCTGGGATACTATGTATACATTCAGACAAATAAAGGACATAAGGCATTATTACAGGAAAATAAAGTAAGGTGAAGGTAGGGCACGGTGTTGTATATCCCAAAGTTTGGTGGCAATATTAGATGTTTTTCTGTCTCTAGAATGACTTTCAATAAAGGCATAGAACTAGCTCCTAGTTCTATGATAAAGGGCCCTGTTTGTGTCCATTGGAACCTGTACCCACATAATGTAAACACTTGTGGCCCAGGCCCCTCTTCCGGTCAAAGTTACCCATCACCCGCTACTCTGGCCTCAGTCCACCAGTCACCATGTCCTATTCCGAAACTTCCCCTCTACTCTACTCAGCACTTGGGCAGGTACCTCTCCACATGTTGAAGTCGGGCCTGTAATGAAAACAGGTGTGAGGAAGGGTAGGGGTGGTGCGGGCAATATGTTAATGACGTCCAGCCTCCATAATAGACTGTTATTTAACAAAGGGCACTGGTGCAACGTACCGCTGCTGACAGGGGCTTCTTATTGTCTACATGTGTGCATTAGCCTCCTGTACCTGGCAATATATAGCAAGTGTTCCAGGGGCAGGGTGGCAATATATGGGTCGGATTTTCAGAAAATGTACAATTCAACTTCGCCAATCCTCTCAAATAACCCACATTTAAGACAGAAATGAGCTTCAAAATACAGTTTAACATAACAGAACTGATACTTTAAATGAATGCGATACCAAATATACTCAGATATACCAGGTATTCTTCATTTTTCAGCCTAATTTAGGAGTATTTCGTAAATGTTTAGAACTGCCAATTGTACATTTTCTGAAAATCTGACCCATATAGCAAGTGTTCCAGGGGCAGGGTGGCAATATATAGCAAGTGTTCCAGGGGCAGGGTGGCAATATATAGCAAGTGTTCCAGGGGCAGGGTGGTATCTATAGTCAATGGTGTAGGCCGCTTTTATGGATTCAACTTAACGATACAATATGTTGTAAGGAAACATTAACATCAGTGTTTTATTCAATGAGTTATATATTCACAAAATGTGGAAATCACAGTTCTGCCCATCTTACCGAATACAAGTATATATATATTTATGTAGATAAGTAAACCAGTTCTGTATCATCAGTTCAGTAGAACTGATGATTTAACAAAACAGCAACACAACAACGCGGTGTACCTCAGTCAGAGACAAACAATATGCCCCATTCTCCGTGGTCTTGAAATAGAGATTATCATTATACATGTAGTATATGATATGTGAGATGTTTAGACATTTCTTTTGTTTTGAGTATAAACCGATGCATATACTTGGATATACAAGTCTATTACTAACTCTTCTATTGATAAATGTTATTCATTGATTTGATGTATCTTCTTTTTGTAGAACACTGATGACGATACTATTTTCAAAGTTTGATTATTGAATCATATAAAATCAACTTGGTGTACGTATGCATAAAAATTGTATATATGCGATGCAGATTCTATAATGTTGATCTTACATTTTCCATATCTACATTCATTAAAAGCTTGTGACGTTTACCTGGCCATAGTAACGCTAGTTCTAATAAAACCAACAGTAAAGACTATTAACGAGGCCAATGTACATGAAAGAACATAGTAATGATGTAGTGTTAGAGAGTTTATATGAGTAAAGTACTATTGTAGAATTAAAACGATAATTGTAGACAGGTTAGAGGCAACGCAAGAAAACATCCACAGGGTGGACAGGCGTATTTTGTATTTTGTGATGAAAGATTGTAATTGTATGGCCATATTTGTAATAAAAAAAAATTTAAAAAAATCATTATTGCATCATTGAATGTTTAGTCCTGCTGCAGACTGGATGCATACGGACACATGCCCAATACCGCTCACATGTCAGTGATTAGACTATTTAACTAGGTGCAGTAGGGCAGGTGAGGATATAGTACCAACAGTTGTACACCTAGTGTTACCATATGTGTGTATTGGTGCCCTCCCCGTCCTCCTCACTACACCTATAGATGTGAACCAGGCGCTTCACTCTAACACAGGAGGAGGCACAGTGGTCTCAATGCTATTGTCCTTAGCTGACTTGTAAAGGGTGGTCTCCACTGGCTGCGATAAGCTCTGCGGTAAGCCTTGTTAAAAATCATGACATCGGCTGGAATTCTAACCTGGAATTTCCCCCCCCCCCCAAAAAAAAAAAATCTCTCTCTCTCACAAAGAAGGAAGGTTCTAAACAAAATTCCCATAAAAATAGCTAATGGTTGATACTTGGTTTGAGCTTAGAGTAATATTCTCTAAGGTTTGAGGTATGCATTTTAATTGAAAACAAGCACTACACAGTGACCTGTCCTTTTCTATTTCATTTATATGACCCAAAACACTTCAGAAACCACAATCTTAGAACAAAAGCTAAGAAAATGTCATTTATTTTGGATTTTACCCAACAGTGTCATTTGTCCTGACAGCTTAATTGTGTTAATTTTACTTTCTCAAAAAGCTTCTTTTTTTTAAAGCAAGACATTATATTAGAAGGTTGTTATATTTGGTGGATAACTTGCTAGGCTTTATTTCATTGTCATTATGTAAATAAACTGCTATGCATGTGATGGCATTCCAAAAAGGCAAATTCAGAAAATTTGACCTTAAGTGTGCCCCCCTAGTCCTCCCTACACTTTTATAATCTCATGATTCTGAACTTCAGATTTATTCATGGATTTTAAGTCTTATTGGTATGTTGATAAAATCTATATCATCCCCACCCCACCATTTTGTCTCTCCTTTCCCAAGGTTGTTCATCCCTCAACACCTACGGTTTGTTCCTCCATCGATCCTACTCTTCCCGTTTACCTTCTCCATCTCCTTCGCACCACCCTCCCACAGCACCTCCCCCGGCACCCCCTCCCCCTCCTCCACCACCTCCCCCCGGCACCCCCTCCCACAGCACCTCCCCCCCGGCAGCCCCTCCCCCTCCTCCAAGGGTGACATGACAATCCATGTAGTTGACATGTTCACCTGTGGCCAGGTATCCGCTACAGGATGGGGGTGACAGTACAGCACGGCTAATGTATGGTCCTAGTGTCGTGTGACCTTCACTCACGGCACTGATGGATGCATACACTTATATGGATAAACCCTACTTACCTATACATACCCGGTGCTACTACCCCTCACCCATAGTGCTGGCCCCCGCCCCCACCTACCCCCTCACCTATATGGGGGAGATTTTCAGAAAATGTACAATTCACCTTCACCAACTCTCTCAAATAGTCCAAATTTCACTCAAAATAAGGTTAAAAATACAGTTCAACCTAACCAAACAGATTGCTAGAAACCATGCAATGTCGAATATACTCGAATTTACCTAGTATTGACCAAATTGCAGCCTAATTTAGCAGAATTTACTAAATGTGTACAGCTGCCAATTGTACATTTTCTGAAAATCTCACCTATATCGTTTGTCGGCTTGTGTCACTAGTCAGTCACTATAAGGCTTTTCCCAGACAGACCTTCACTAGAGTTTCCTCCCTATTATATCTAAGAGCTTACTCTGGTCAATGTATAAGCCTAGAATACATGCATTAATTAACGGCTTTAACAAAACTACACGAATTATAATTCATACATCTTCCACTATCAGAATGCGTACTGGAAAAGCAAAGGCAATTGGATATGACAGTTTCCCCCTTTAAAACACCAAGCTAATGAGAGTTAAGTTAGAGGAGAAACTATTAAGTTCTGGAAAAGGTTTGATGCGGACATAGTCGAATTCATAAATGTGTAAAAGTAATAGTGAACTGAAGCTCTCGTTTAAATTAAAAATGTAACGACGACAAAAGCCCAAATTTATACACATCAATTGCGAGATTGTAATATATGCCTACTCCTGGTAGCGGCGCCTATAGCTTCTTGATCTTGATTCCCAATGGTAACCTGTTCATTAGCTTCCAAGTAAAATCGATTTGTGAAATCCAAAGAAACAAAAGGAATATATTTTAAGAAATGGAAATAATGATATTGTAGAGGCCAAAAAGGCAGGATGATTATTACATTGAACGAACTCGTTTTGCAAAAAAAACAAAAACATGTTGGAACAGAATGATTAAGTTGTTCATAGAACTAGAATCAAGTTGTCGAGCGAATCACACTTTCTTCGGGAATGAAATCATCGAGATATTGGAGCTTTATTAAGAATGTTTGATTAGATATAGAGTTATTATTGCGTTGTTTACCATGCCCAGCCCCTATATGTTGGCTATGTGGATATATGAGGTACCTTATCCCTCTACTCAATGCTGGCCTGGGATGTCATCCATCTCCCCAACCCCGCCCCGCTCTATTGCTGCCAGTTGTTACCTCTGTTGTTGCTCTATTGCTGCCAGTTGTTACCTCTGTTGTTGCTCTATTGCTGCCAGTTGTTACCTCTGTTGTTGATACCTGGTCAATGTCAGCACAGGCGGGTGGGTCCGCCAGTATGGTATATGGGTCAGATTTTCAGAAAATGTACAATTCACCTTCACCAATCCTCTCAAATAGCCCACATTAAAGACAGAAATGAGCTTCAAAATGCTGTTTAACATAACAGAACTGATACTTTAAATCAATGCGACACCAAATATACTCAGATATACCTGGTATTCTTCATTTTTCAGCCTAATTTAGCAGAATTTCCTAAATGTGTAGAGCTGCCGATTGTACATTTTCTGACGACCTGACCCATATAGAAGCTAGGGGGCGCAGCTATCCATTGTCCCATCATTAGACCAATGTTCACTGCCATAGCAGCAGTAATTTATTTCCCTACTTAACGGTCGTTCATACATGTACAATATCTTTGATTTTTTTTGTTTATAAAACGAAAAAGAAAACTATATCATGTAATGGTCACTAAGGGTTACTGTTTATGTGTCGAAGGTCGACCTGGCTCTTTAAAATGAGTGTTATATGAGTTCCTGACAAAACTAAATATACTGCACAATCAGCTTGCAGTTCAGCATTGTTTCATGCAGTAGGAATCGAAGATGCTATTAATAAATAAGTTAAGATGAAACTAACATATTGCTGATATATTGGGTCCATAATGTGTATATGGTATGTGTGTGGGAGTGGGGTGGGGGGCGTGAAATATCATATATATATATATATATATATATATATATATATATATATATGTGTGTGTGTGTGTGTTGGTTTGTTTGTTGGTTTGTGTGTGTTGGTTTGTTGTTTTTATGATGTTTCCTACTTATAGTCTATCCAAAAAGTAGTTGACACATGATTCCTTACCCAATGGACACGCATACTGCGATATCTTACGCCAAAGCAGCGTTTTCAGTGCGAATTCACACTCGGACCGCAATATTCGCTCTCCCAGCGCTATCACACCTTGCCTTGCTACCCACTCGGGACACGTGCGGCCGCTATATATAGCGTCACTCTGCGAAATAACAGGCAAACAACAGGGAGAAATAACGCGCACCAAAACAGCGCTGTCTTACTGCACCAGAACAGCATCGGTAGACAGTAGTCACATGTACATGTATATAAAGTAGCCTATAATATTGATTAAAATGGCCACTGAAGTGATTGGGTTACAGGGAATTAGGGAATCAGTACTACAGTAGACGAATCTCATCAAAAGCACAGAGAGAATGATTTATTTTTCAAATAAAGGTAGGCTATTCGGGCTAATATAAAGAAAAAAATAATCAAACTACTGAAGTCAAATGCCAGTCAAACAGATTAATGTATTCACAAGAAAGAATGAATGAAAAGAAAAGATAGGGACCTTCAATACAAAGTCAAATGTTAAGAGTGACACCGGTTGGATTTAATTACGTCTTCAATTTGACGTCGATTGGGAAAGGCAGCATACATGGGGAGCGCCCCTCTCTCACTCTCCCACGCCACGCCACCTTGTGTATAGTATACCGTACCGAAGGCAAAGCTTCATGGTTACATGGTCAAATTTAGATGACCATCATTTTTTAAAACACCATGCAACGATTACTTTTTAAAAATTAGAACTATAGTACATGATCCATATATGTGTAGGAAATTGGGGGGTCAAAGGGCGATCCTTTTTTTATAGGCCTAGAGAATTATGATCATAATTTACATCGTTGGGAATGAAGAAGGCAGCATAGAGCTAGGCCTCTATAGTGGTGCATGTTAAGTTAGAGACTAAAACTTATTTCATATGATCGCATAGGCCTATATGATTCATGCTAACTTTAAGTGTTCATGATAGAATAATATATGGTAGGCTCATTTAACATGGATTATTTGAGAGGATTGGTGAAGTGAAATTGTACATTTTCAAGCGACTAGGGGAGGGAAAAGTGGGAGATTTCTGATTTCTATTTATGCCAAGGACCTGTCCACTCTTTGCCCAGCAAGTCGCTCATTGCAATCAACCATTGAGAAACAGGGCCAGTATAACCAGCTCTGCCTTCCTTCTAAGCAAAACAACAGCTGCTGCACGTAGAACAGAGGCAGCGCAATCCAGTACAGCTGTACATTTGGCCATGGTTGGTCGCAAACGGCCATGGTTGGTCGCAAATGGCAATGGTCGGTCGCACATGGTGATTCGGGGGCAATTAGTTTGAAGTAAAAAATCTCCCACTTTTCCCTCTAAGGAATCACGTGTCAACTACTTTTTGGACAGACTATAGGATCCTCAACTCGGATGGCCTTTGAAACAATCCTTACTCTTCACAACTTTCGGTTATTGCTTTCTTATTTTGAAAAAGTTTCGGTTTTATCTTATTAATCATTATTAATCATTATGGAAGATGCAAAGAGAGGCACTTCAGTTTTTAAGACTGCTTTCTTGGCAGTGTGGCAAATTAATCTTGGGATCGCACTGTTGATCAAAGGAGCAATTAAGTGGCCGGCCTGGAGTGTGATAAGCCCTTATAGCCCCCTATAGAATTTGGTGGATATTGCTGCACCGCGAGCAGGTAAGGGATTATTAATGATAATCCCGGCCTGACTTAATTAATTAGGCTGGAATTAAGAGTAGGGATTAACCAGGGAGTAGGAGCCCGGGGTAGTGTGGATAAATCAGTTGTTCCTACAGGGTGTGTGGGGGCATACCGGGCTCTAATGCTTTATCCCTCTTTATTATACGCGCATGCTATATGAGAGGTGCTATAAGTGGGGTGCTATAAAAATAGTCATATAAGACGCGTCCTATAAAAATGTAGTTGTCTAAAAATAGCTCTGACTCAGCACTTCCGCTGTCTCCGCGGAGATCCCCGCGGAGATCCCCGCTATCGGTAATCCACCTGTGATTATAAAAATACATAATAAACACCACACCATTAGATAGAGAATTAAATTCTCTATCAAACGATGTAAGGTTTATTATTGTAGCTCAAGAAATGGCTACGATATGAACGTTTTAGTTCAACCAAGTCAGTAAGTGAACACTGCATGATCACACAGTCCTGACAGCTCACCGTTGTAGCCTACTGACGGTGCTCTCAGCGGGGCAGCAGGGGCTCTCTGAGAGTTCTTTAATACTTTTTCAGTGATATCTGATGTTGATCAAATTTTATGCACATATAATAAATATAGAATGGAACTCGCCAGCAATAATCGAAAATTTATAGGACTTGATTCGTCCACACAAGCACTCTGCCTACGGCATCGTGCTTATGTGGACGAATCTCGTCCTATAAATTTCCGATTATTGCCGGCTCGTCCCATTCTCTCTATATATGGGTGAGATTTTCAGAGAATGTACAATTCGCCTTCACCAATCCTCTCAAATAACCCACATTTAAGACAAAAATAAGCTTCAAAATGCAGTTTAACATAATAGAACTGATACTTTAAATCAATGCGACACCAAATATACTCAGATATACCTAGTATTGACCATTTTTCAGTCTAATTTAGCAGAATTTCCCAAATGTGTAGAGCTGCTAATTGTACATTTTCTGAAAATCTCACCCATATATGCAATAAGATGTTACTACCACTGTCTGTCTTTAACATTAGCACATCTAAACTGTATTTAGTTGCAGCAACTATACATTTTAAATATATTAAAATTTAAAATACTGTCATTATACTTGGCGTAAAGCTCTAAGCATCATATCAGTGTGTTGTCTGAATGTTTTTTTAGAATAACGCTAAGGCATCCAGCATTTAAAAGATAGCAAAACATGTCAAACCCTTACCTGCAGTTTATATGTTGTGTTACCTAAAGTTGTGTTACCCCAAATTGGCTTCATACAAGAACCCCACCTGGACACCCCGCTGGTGATGTTTATTCATGAATGCCATTTTACTTAAATATCATACTTTTTTATATTAATACAGGCAGGCATAAAAGGTGGGTCCTAAAACAGTTCAAAACCACAACCTTCTCATGCCACTGTCCAGTTGGCCTTGTGACCCCTCATAATAATAGGCATACTAAGATAATCAGAAAATAGGCATATTTGATAGTAGTGCTACCGAGTTTGGTATTCTTGCTTTATTTTTTTTCTAAGGTTTTATTAAAAAATATCCTGCCCTTGAGGCTTCCACACTTCTAAGGTACAATATTTGTCTGCCTTGTATGTCCATTCTTGCTTTTCTAGGAGAAGTAATTGTTCCAAATATTAGAAAAGGAAGCCATTAATTAGTCTTGAGAGAGGTGCCTCCCCCCCCCTCCCTTCCCCACTATAGCTGGGGTGGTTAATTAGTTTGGCGGCCGGTGGTAGCCCTGATTAAGTGTAAGGAGAAGGAATAAATAGTGGCAGGCGCATGCGCACACACTGCACCTGGCGCCCCCTACCACACGTGACCAGTAATCAGCCACCTCTACCAAGTACCCCCCGCAACGCCTTATTATCGGCGTCTCTGACGGGCCTGGGTCGATTTGGGGACTGTTTCTGCCCTCCAGACCCTGTAACCATCCTGTATTGACCAGGATATCCCTTGCTATTGCAACCATAACTCTCTTTAGCTATATTGAAGTATTAAGGACCGACATTAAGGGACTGGTGGTGTAGAGCACTGTTTGAGATCGCTCCATGATAAGCAATGGTGTAGTGATAGTTCTGGGGAAGTAAGTAAAGCATCAATATGACGAAGTAAACATTTCCATCAACTCGATTTCTCATGCACATGCTTGCAGTAAATGGTCGCAGAGTAGGTTATCTGCATTTGTATAATATCTTCAATGAGATTATATATTGCCCTTCTCTCCACACGTGGTCGTGTGCACATTCTCTTCCTCTTCTCTCTCTCTCCTCTCTCCTCTCTCCACTCTCTCCTCACACTCCATTCTCTCCTCTCTCTCCCCACTCTCTCTCCTCTCTCCCCTCTCCTCTCTCCCCTCTCTCCTCGCTCCACTCTCTCCTCTCTCTCCTCTCTCTCCCCACTCTCTCTCCACTCTCCTCTCTCTCCTCTCTCCCTTCTCTCTCCACTCTCCTCTCTCTCCTCTTCCTCTAGTCCCGGTGCTCACATGAACATGTGAAATACATTAAAATGTAAATATTCAAATTCCTGTCCACTCTCAGATATAACCTGTTAGCTAATATGTTTGTCACACCTGGCTTTTTTTAGTGCGACCAAAAATTTCACACTTGCGCTAAATCAACAGAAAATAGTGACATTCTGTGATTCAAATAAACAATCATATGTAAAAGGTATGGAACTATGATACTTTTATTACAAAATGTAATATATATGTTACCCCCCCCCAACTGCAAAGTTGTGTATTTCCAATGTGCAAGAAAAATAAAAGATAAAGGGAAAAACACTCGATACCAGAAAGCAAGCTAATAATCTAACATGGACCTCCGCGGCAAAGTAGGTCATAAAATGTATTACAGCCGTCTAGGTGAGTGCAGAAAGCAAGCTCTGAGTCTAACACGCTCCCGTAGATAACAGCTACCAACATTTATCCGGCTGTGAAAGCGGCAAAACTAGAGGAAAACCGCTACTAATTTTGTGTGTCATATGGGTCAGATTTTCAGAAAATGTACAATTCACCTTCACCAATCCTCTCAAATAGCCCACATTTAAGACAGAAATGAGCTTCAAAATGCAGTTTAACATAACAGAACTGATACTTTAAATCAATGCGATACCAAATGTACTCAGATATACCTGGTATTCTTCATTTTCAGCCTAATTTAGGAGAATTTCCTAAATGTGTAGAGCTGCCAATTGTACATTTTCTGAAAATCTGACCCATATACTAGATTAAAACCACGACTCAGAAGGGAATATTGACAACTGTATGAAGTCGTTAGCGACTCGATCATACTCAGGGATTGAGCTCGTAATCAGTGTTTGACAGTTACAAGAATGGATACACTTGTTTGCCCAGGACATTGTTCCCAACGGACTGCCAATCTATTGCGAGCGTATCTCACACAACATGTGGGTCAGATTTTCAGAAAATGTACAATTCAACGTCACCAATCTTCTCAAATAAACCAAATTTCAGACGAAAATAAAGTTCAAAACCCAGTTCAACCTAACCAAACAGATTGCTAGAATGCAATGCCAAATATACTCGAATTTACCTAGTATTGGCCAAATTTCAGCCTTATTTAGCAGAATTTACTAAATGTGTACAGCTGCCAATTGTACATTTTCTGAAAATCTGACCCATATACTAAACTTTGGGTCACATAATGAATGAATTACCTCTTCAAAGAAATAAATTGTCTTTCTCAGCTCTAAGGATGCGACGGATTTCAATGAAAGGAATTGATACTCGTTGAAGGAGGGACAATGGTTATTTAGACCCGGTTTGGTCAGATTCTGGGGTGTATTTTTGTCACAATAGACCACGGCAATCACTTCCGGCAACTTCCGGTAAGGAATGGGGGTTATAGACGTCGAAAGAACTGGTAAATAAAAGTCAGTAAGTGGTAAATAACAGTCAAATCTGACCAAACTGCGTCTAAAAGCACTAATACCCTCGGTTTTGGATGGTCTAGGTGGGCTGTTGCCTGGTGGACAATTCGAGGGGCGTTAGTCTACCAGGCCACCAGGCAACAGCCCACCTAGACCATCCAACGCCCCTCGAATTGTCCACCAGGCAACAGCTCTCGATCTTTCTCTCTCTTCTCTCGTCTCATTTCTTCCCGCCTACCTCCCCCTTCCGCTCCCGCTTCTTCCCCTCTTTCTCTCTACTCTCTTCTCAGTCTCCTCTTGGCTTTGTCCAGTTTTCTCTCCCCCCCTACCATACACACACTCTGTAATCTCCCTCTCTTCCTCTTCCTCTCTCTCTCCCTGACCCCTCTCTCTCTGTCCCTCTTCTCTCTCTCCGTCCCCTCGACTCCTCTCGCTCCCTTTCTCTCCTTCTCTCCCCGTCTCTCCTCTCTTCCTCTGTCCCTGTTTCTCTCCCCCCCCCACACACACACACTATTCCCCTATCTGTCTCTTTTTCCTTCTCTCTCCACCCGCCCATATGTTACCCACAGGGCCCCTCATCACGTTTAAACACGGATTCAGTGAGATTCAGTGAGATTCCCAGGGGTTACTGGGCGGCACTTTGTTAGCGTGTGATGTATGGGCTGTACAATTGTCTCTTGTGCCCCCCGCTACATCCTCCACCTAATCACGCCTCACTCTCACTCACTGCCACAATCTGGAATTACTTTCCACTTCATTCCACTCCGTGTCCATCCAACTTTGCTTTTATCTCTTTTCAAATATCCTTCCCTCTGATGCAGAAATATTCAAACGGTTTCTTTGAAACACGAGTATGGGTAACTACTGCCAGGGGAACTTCGTCAAAGGAGGGAACAGACCATCAGTAAATAATTTGGTGATATCTATCTATTGGAAAGTTATTTGTTAAAAAATTTGTTGGACGATGTTTATTCTGGTAAGTACAGTCTAGGCCCTACCTTGAGAGAGTCCCTTCAAATGAAGGGAAAGCCTCTCGCCTCAAACCGCAAAGTGTCATTATAATTCCATTAAGGCCGCAAAATGTCATTATATTCCCATTAAAACGCCGAGTTCTAGGAAAAGAAACCGATTAGCGAGGTAGGCTGACATACCATTCTTATCTGATCTGAGGGTTTGGGCCTAGAGTGAGTATACTGTACAAGAATAGTTGTATATTTAATTTGCTGGTACCGCATATTGTTAGTCAATATCTAAAGAGTTTATGGTTGATTTTGATGCAAATGTCCATATGTCAGGGGAAGAAGTTGCTGGAGCACCGCCATATCCATATTGACTGACCAACCAATGCCGAAGTCCATATTTGTTTCTGTTATCAGGCTGCCTAGCTGTATTTTGCTCCGATTCTGTAAGTAATTTACCTAAATGATTACCACAAGAAATTACCGAGGTAATTACCGAGGAGTGAAAAAGGAACCATTGATTATGTCAGGAGAATTTCATTTAATTCCAAAAGTATTTTAGTGTAATTAGGCTGGGAGTAAATCACTGCACAGAATTACCACACTCATTACCGTCCTGTCATTTGTTTTAGTGACGAAAGGGGCTCCTAATTTCAGACAGCTTAAAATTGCTTTGTAGGAGACAGAAAAATAGAGCACTCCCCAAGACAAAAGATTGTGATTGAGAAATAAAAACAAATTTGTATTGATAAAATGTAATTTAGTGCAATTGAGAGCGAGTAGAGTCTGGCGTCTAGATTTAATCATGGTTATAGCTGTAAATTAAATTGATACTGTAGCGGGAGAGAGAGGGGATAGGGCGTAGAGGCTATACCATACTAGCAAAGTACCCGTCCTCCGGATGGTCACCCCCTTCCTGTCACTCTCACTCTCTCTCTCCTCCCCCTTTCTCCCTGCCTCTCCTTTTCTCTCCCTGCCTCTCACTCTCTCTCCCCCCTGTTCCTACCCTCCCCCTCTCTTCTCCCCTGCCCTCTTCTCTATGTATCCTCTTCTCCCCCTCTCTATCCGATTTCCCTCTCCCTCCTCTCCCCAATTCTCTCCCTCCCGTTTTTTTCTCTCCCCATCCACCTCTTCTCTCTCTTCCTATCTGATTCCCCCACCCTCTTCCTTCTGCATCTTCGCTTTCCCCCTCCGCCTCTGATCTCTCTCTCTCTCTCCTCATCTTCCCCTCTCTATTTCCTTGATCTCCCCCTCCCCTCTGATCTCTCTCCCCCTCTCGCTCTTTTTCCTTCCTCGCCTTCCCTCTCTGCGCTTTCTCCTTCCCTTTGTTTTCTCTCCCCCTTCCCTCCTCTTCTCGTTCCCTCTCCTCCTCTCTCTTTTTCTTCTCCCTCCCATCCCCTCTTCCACACATACCCTTCCCTCTTTTCCCTCCAAATTTTCTCTGTATCTCATACCCTTTTTTACCCTCCCCTCTCTAATTCTCCCACCCTCTCCCTCCCTTCTTCTTCTCTCCCCCTCCCCTCCCCTTCATCTATCTCTCCCTCCCTATTCCACTCTTTCCCTCTGGGATATTGAAGGCATGACGTCATTAAATTTTCATTCAAGTGAGGGTCCTGTGATGGGTCATGTGCTCCCAACTTTTGACATTTATCCATACAAAAGCCTATAAATAGAGTGTGACATTTCCAGAAAGGCTTTCCGACAGGTTTCCCCAGCTTTTCCAGGCTAAAAAAAGTTGTACAAAACGCAACTAAAAAGGGCTCCAAAATCACATTTTCACCCAAGATAACGTCACAAACCACATATGTCCTCTGGACAGAGCTGATGGAACTGTACAGAGCAGAAAACAGTTGGGGACATCACAGATTCCCAGAACATGCATGACAAAAAACACCTTTTCACGTGTATTATATAGATTAGATACTGGAACATATTTAATGCCTCACATATAAATCATTTAGAAAATCTCTCTTTGCAATGTCCCTTATAATATGAATGACAGCACTTATTCCAGGGTGCCTGCGAATCCTTAAAGAGTCTTCAGGTACTTTGACTTTTTAAATTTACGAAAAGTCTTAAATTCCGGGCATATTCTGATTCTATTCATGTAAGATGGTCAAAAGTCTTAAATCTGCCTGAAAGACAAATGCAAATACCGGTATAGTGTTTGCATCGCGAAATAAAGATCTGGCTCTCTCATGAAATGTTGTTGATATGAAAGCCAGTTTGGATTATACAAATATGTTCCGTTAATTTAAGAGTACAACGTTCATTATCAATTATTATATACTTTATTTCTGGTGTGCCTGGAAGACCTTTTTAAACAGCGGTTATTTACCATTATCCATAACTTCTTAAAATTGGAAAAAGAACTACAATACTTATTATACTATAAAGAATTGTTCTTTGCACGTATACACTTTGCTTTGTTAGGTCTATAAAAGATCTAAAATTTAGGGAAATTTTATCCCTAGCCCATAGTCGCCCTCAGTCGCTCACTTGGTATTATAAAAAGCACTAGAAAGGCAACTGAGTTGAAGGTCCAATTTCTGCCGGCCATCCTATCCTGGGACAGTGACAATACCTTTTCAGGCTTTACGATATTTCCAAGACATCTCCTGACACCCCCTTCCTTGCCTTTGTTCAGCCAAGAATGGCTAATTTATATTACATAAATAGACAGAAGCTGAAGAAGTCTTAAGTAAATAAGGGATGAACCTTTCTTCCTGCAGCCAATCACTTGAGTAGACACTTCCTTTGTGAGCTGAATACATTTTCCGTGATGAATGTCCTTATTCAAAAAATTATTTCCGAAACCAGTCTAGTCTAGACACTGGCTTTCATTAAAACTTAACTGATCACTTTGAGAAGGGCTGAAGCTGATAAGAAGTGATAACATGGGTGTGGTGGCTGTATGTCTGAGCTACTGGGTCAGGGTGTCGACATTTGTACATCTGGTCTATGGATGAATATAATGCTGGGGTAGGGACAAGCATGGGAAGGTGGTGCAGTCTGGGTCCAAACCCTCAGATCAGATAAGAATGGCATGTTAGTGATTGGACCCCTACTTCGCTTACCTGTTTCCTGACTTAGGACTCGGCATTTTAATGGGAATATAATGACATTTTGAGGTCTTAATGGAATTATAATGGCACTTTGCTGTTTGAGGCGAGAGGCTTTTCCTTCGTTTGAAGGGACTCTCTCAACTTCGGGCCTAGACTGGGTGGCTATTGTGGCTGGTCCTTTTATTTAACCTCTGAAAGCATGTAGAACAGAATGCCCTTTGGATTAACATAGGCAATTATGTTCTCAACGAAGCAGTGAGTCTGATTATCTCTTCTCACCTGCTCAAAGTTGAGTTTTGATTATTATGCACGGTTAAATGTGAATGGTTATGTGAACCACACATCCCTTGGTTCAAAACAAACGTAGTTCCCAACTAGAGGCATTTAAAACTGACATTTCAATAAATTCAGATCATAAGGATGATAGCAAACATTTTTTTAAAAATCTGGTTGGCAGTTGGGGTGGAAATCCTTGTTATTGGCCTGAAATCTTCCTAAATTCTTTTATCCAGTCTAGGTTCAAAACCCCTCAAATCAGATAATAAGGGTGAGTCAGTGATTTGACGCCCCCAGGCCAAAGACTTTCCTGGCCCTGGAGTAGGCGTCCTAATGGGATTTTAATGTCATTTTGCGGTTTGGAGCGAGAAGCTTTCCCTGGAAGGACTCTTGAGCCTAAACTGTATCAGTTTATATACTTGTGCAAAGGGAACTAGATATCCTCTAGTATTACACATTTGGTAATGTAAGAAAGTGGAGAACATTTTCCTTTGCAACTTCGATTATTCATACAAAATTAAAATAATTTTTAATCAAATCTAACTTCTATTTTCTATAACATGATCAAACTGTCCTTACCATGGTGCTATGACCGTTATGATATTAGGTAATCCAAGATACAGTACAATGTAGCATGAAAAGTGAGTGAGTGCTTTACGCCCTTATCAACACATTTAATATGGTTATATCAAGGGCGGGAGAGCATGAAAAGTTCCAATAAGGAGTAAAGCAATGGTGAGCAAACAATATAACACCAGGCTTTAAATGTTTGCTGTATAAATATTTAAAATACAATATACAGATAAATACCTTAGGTATAATGCAAACAATGTGTGGCGTCCCCCACTATACATGCACGACTGGATGGAGTCGTATAAGTGTAAAAGAATATAATATGTTCAGGTAGAGGGACTCTTGCTTATCCTTTATCAAGTTAACGCCATTGCACACTATTGTATCCTGTGTAATATTGTATCTCATTCATCATCCCTTAGACAGCCGCCCAGCCATACCCGGCCTGTAAATGTACTTAGTACCCTACAGCCTTTAGTATAATGTACATTTGCTGTATCCCTTATCTCTCCCCGCCCCCTCTCTGTGTCTCTGTCTCTGTCTCTATCACTATCTCTATCTATCGATGACTTACTATCTTTCTCACGGTGTCCCTGTCTCTGTCCTTGCCCATGTCTCTCTTTCTCTGCCCATGTCTCTCTCTGTGTCCCTGTCTCTCGGTTTCCCTGTCTCTTTCGGTGTAGTCGGGCAGCCAGAATGGCTAACATACAAAAGTTGTGATATAGTTTTTTTCTCACTGGATTCTTAATATATGGGTGTTGGCCAATGATTTTCAGGTGGATGGCGCATTGCCACCCTTTAGCATTTTGAGAAATCCAAGATGGCTGCCAAGATGGCCGCAAAAATATTAAAGTGCTCGTAACTAAACAAGTTGTGGTCCGAATCTTTAATGTTGCACCATTTTGTTAAGGTTTTGGGGGTCAAGGAATCCATTAAAATAGTTTTCAAGGGTGTCAGATCAGTTGCCATGGAGATACGGTTACCATGGTTATTCAAATGTTTCAAGAATTGAGGTTTCTTGGGGAATTTCACATGTTTATCAACCCAACATCACATTGATTTCATTCCAGCAATGCAAATATATTCTAAGATACATTTCATAGGCATCAGATGTGTTGTCAAGGGCACATGGTTGCCATAGTTACTAAATGCATGCAAGACATTCATTAGGGCCAATGGAAAAATTGCTCATAACCTAGGAAGTTGGGGTCCAAATTCTTAATGTTGCACCATTTTGTTATGGTTTTGGGGGTCAAGGAATCCATTAAAATAGTTTTCAAGGGTGTCAGATTGGTTGTCATGGAGATATGGTTACATTGGTTATTTAAATCTTTGATGAAATTAAGATATTTGGGGGAATTTCACACTTTTATCAACCCAACATCACATTGGTTCCAATCAAGTCATGCAAACACAATTTAAGATGTATTTCATAGGCATCAGATAGGTTGTCATGGGAAATTCAACAGATGTATCTACCCTACATCACAGGAACCATCAAATTCCTGAATTCTCATAGTCCCAGCGATGCTTGGAATGCGGTATTCCCAACTATGGCAAAGTGATGAAGGGCATTATGTTTTTGTGGCTTATAGAAGAATATTTATTTACACTATAAATTAATATAATATATCAAACAATTCACAGGAATCCATTTTCAAACAAATGTTTAGTTTTAGCTCTATAACCAGAAGCTTTCTTCACAGCTTCTGGCTAGTGGTGGGGGCGACAGTTATTACGGGTGTTACATTTGCACACCACATTCCTTAACCATAACTGTGAGAATCAATCCCAATGAATGAATGCAGTTGCTGGAATACATCATCTATTGTTGGCGGTTAGGGGAGGAATGGGTAGAGGGCACCGTTGATGGTCTATCCTACATATCCTCCAGGGTGAAACCCCAAAAGACGGTCTCTGATTTTGCCCATCAACAGGCAGGGATGTACCTGTCATTACCTGTGTGATGGTTTACGTAGGTTTTATTGTCAGTTTATATGATCTTTCCTGTATATATGTTTGTCCCAGCAAAAGTTGTCACGTCTGGCTGACCCTTTTTTGGATGATGTACTCTTTGATTTTCTATGGAATAAATATGACTGTACTGAAAAGTTATCTGCTTGCCATCTTTTGTTAGCACATGCTGAGTCACCAACCCCAGCCCCAACCCCAAGGCCACTCAGACTCATGAATACCTGAGTACGCCACCATGCTACCATGTCAAGACTTACAAAGGAAATGGCTTATGAGCTCTGTAGAACATTTGTCATGCCTACATATGATAAGCTACTGAGGTTCAAGAAGTTTGTTGCTGTTGCCACACACAAAGATATGATAAAACAAGGCATTAACTCAGAATCTTGAGCTATGGTTAAAAAAGCCAATAGTTTTGATCCAAAACTGTTGACACCTATTGTACCAAATCCTGGCTTGAAAGCTATATACTTTGCCACCCAGGAATCTTCCCATCAAAAGGTCAGCAATAGACTTCCACATTTTTTAAAAATTGTATCCACTGAGGAGTCCTGCTTGGATGCTTGATGGATGCTTTGATGGGTACCTAACAACCCATGCAAGAGAAGAAGGAGTGAATGTAAAGCCTAAGACAAAAGTAGTGCATCTCGCTCTAATTGACCACCCTCCATAACATCCAAAAAACTATAGCAACATCACTGTTAATTACAAAGGAAATCTTCACAGTCTGTGAATTAAGAGTATGTCATATTATACACTGTGGATCAACAGCTGTATAAAGTTTTCCTTGAGGTGCAATGGACTAAAGATGCATTTTCTCATATAATTTTAAGAATGGGTGTGTTAAGGTGTAAGAAAGGAACTCGGATACGCGTGTAGCATGCATCTCATATGTCATTAGTGGGCTGCATTGGCATTTTAGTGGAAGGGTCAGGCCTCTCAGAAATATCAAGTGCAGTTTTTTGAGGGGTTGAACACACGTTGGCGTAAAATAAATATCCACAAAATGTGAAAGCACTCTTGACTTCTAGCTGAGGAAATTCTCCACCCTGCAATAACATCTTGCAATGCTAGGAACAAGGATAAACTCCAAAAGATCCAGGATGTTGGCTAACTGTTTGTTAATCCAGTGTTTCTCATATATGTCTTTACATTGCTGCAGAACGATTGTCAGATTGGCCCCTACACTTATTTTGTGTACAGGAAATGACCCCCTTTATTCTTTGCTGCACAATATTACAACTATGCCAGATATGGTCTATGTCATCTGTGATTATTTTCGACCATGTCTGATGAAGTTCTCCTGTATCTCATGGATGGTCAGCATATCATGCACAATAGAGATGGGCTATCAAATGGGATATATGGTCCAATATGGGTATTGAAACACCATAATTATATGAGGTATGGCCATGGTGATGCTGGGATTATAGGCAATACTCTACGACCTCAAACTCTCAAGGTATAGGCCCATAGCCATTATTCCTGTACTAGCATTCAATTGTTGAAAGCCTTAAAGTAATGGTTAGGAATGCAAATGGAACACCAATGAAGCACAAGGAAGAAATTACAGGACTAGGAAAGGTGGACAAAAAGGACAGACTAGAACTAAGAGAGAGGCTTACATATGTGTTTGATCCCCTAGAACCAAAATCACATCCAGAATGACTGATATTGAGAATGACAGGATTTTGAGAGCAGCTGGCCTTGTGGTTTCTATGACACTATGAAACAAACTATTGTCCCAATAGGTCAGGCTATTGAGCACACAAAAGATGATACCAAGACAGTGACTGATCCAGAAGTAATAATATATATGGAAGAGCTATAATCTTAAGGTCAAAAAGAGAAGGAATCAGTGATGAAATGATGTTTATCATGGTGTAGAATCTTCCCCATCTGCCCCACATTCCCCACCTTCCTGGCTTCCACTGCTACTTTTGTCCCCCTTCCCCACCCTATCCTATTTCCTCCCTCAATGTTCCCGATATTATAATGTTGTGCTTCTCGTGTGAACTCCACCCTTGTGGGCGTGTGTTGGTCCCTCCAATGAGCGAGCAGCACATGAGCTGCTTGTGCCGCTCCTGTGAGCGGCTACCGTATATGCTCTCTGCTAGAGTAATAAAGAGTCAGACAAGTAAAAGTATCGGCTTGTGCTTGTTGTCATTGGGTTACCACTCTACTGAAAGTATAGACTCCCAAGCTCCTATAGCCTCTCAACACCTAAGGGGATCACCAACTTATAATACCTCTCCTCCCTATTGTCTTTCTTCTCCTTCCCTGTCTCTCCTGTTCTTCACCTTTCCCTGTTCCCATCACACCCTTCACTCCATAATTATTCATACATAAAGTAAGAAATTTGACTATAATATAGGCCTAGTGCCTAGCATGCAGGAAATCAGTGGGCAAAGTATATGGCCTATGTGAGGCATGTTAAACTGGAGTTTTTTCTACACTGACAATGTTGCTTGGATATGCTTCAGGAAAAGCTGCCTTTCAATGCAAAATTGCAACACCAAATATGCAGCTGTAAGTGGGTTGAAGAGTGTGTGAGGCAGAGAGCAAGCAGAATATGGTACATTGAAAATATGTATGCCATCAACATTACTACCTATATTTTGTATTGTTAAGAATTTATTATTAAATAGATTTACATCCACCTCCGTTGAGAAAAATATTTGAGAGATCAACACCTAGGAAAAAGTATACTGAGTTGAAAGTTTGGGATGTGTACATGGCTCCAGTAAAAACCCTTTAGAACATCTCTGGAAGTGTGACTGTTGTAATAAAATGATTAACTATGTGGGATGAGGTCACCCCATGCCCTTCTTTAATATTTGAACCAAGTGGTATTGTCTGCTTGGTGTCACAAGTAATTGGCCGTATAACCATTGGCCTACATCTGCTCAAGTTGCTGCAAGGTGGCCTCCATCTGCTGCCAAATTTGGCAAGCTGGGGAATTGATGAAGTTGTCAAGGAAGCCCAAAAATTGCTTATGACTTGCTATGGTCAATCAGCCAGTGTGACACAATGAATGCTGCCAGATGGTGTATGTGGAAAACCAAAATGATGAATTTGATAGAGCCCCCTCAGTTGATGACATTACCAGATCCTGGATTCAGGTAGAATGTGTTGTGTTGTGTTGTTGTATGGCATAGCACCATAAATCCAAACCCTCGAGAGGTTGATTACACCATATTTGGAATCAGAATCAAGAAATTGCTGCCTCATCCTCTGCCAGAATATACTGTTATTGTCCCTGATGTATTTATGATGAGAGTCATAAAATGAGGTGAGTGCAAGTGGGGATAGATTGCAATAATCCAAATGTCAGAAGGGATGTACAATCAATGTTTATTTGTTATTTTTCATTGTTTTGTATTTTGCCAGAATAACACCAATATAATGCTGCTTACCTGATTTTTACTTGAAACTAGAAACTAAATTAGTTTACTTACTTTTACTAGTAATTAAATATGGCCCCTTCACTCATTACTTTCTGACATTATTACTTAATTTTGATTGTCCTCCTTTGGTTTAACATTGAACTTCCTATGATTTTTCACAAGTAATCTAAGGTGGTTTACTTTTTCAAACTGACCGCATAACAAATAAGAACTGGAATGGTTATCTCACTAAAATGATGCTTTTCTCTTGAAAGCCTTTGATTCAACTATAAATATGCTCCATCTAATACCATTGAGAAATATAGAAACAGTTTTCCTTGATGATATGATTGATCGTGATGTGTTGTATAAGTTTGATAAATGTGTGGGATTTACCAAGTTTTGGATAACCATGGTAACCATATCTCCCTGACAACCAATCTGACACCCTTGAAAGCTATTCTAATGGATCCCTTGACCCCGAAAACCATAGCAAAATGGTGCAATATTAAGAATTCGGAACACAACTTGCTAAGTTATGGTCATTTTTGCATTGGCCCTAATGATTGTGATGCAAGTATTTAGTAACTATGGCTACCATATTCCCATGACAACCATTCTGATGCCTATGAAATACATCTTAAATTGTGTTTGCATGACTTGAT
Source organism: Sthenelais limicola (assembly GCA_942159475.1). Lineage (NCBI taxonomy): Eukaryota > Metazoa > Annelida > Polychaeta > Phyllodocida > Sigalionidae > Sthenelais > Sthenelais limicola. Next base: position 30,745,532 of record OW804101.1, read on the forward strand.
TGGAACCAGTGTGTTGTTGGGTTGATAAAAGTGTGAAATTCCCCCAAATATCTTAATTTCATTAAAGATTTGAATAACCATGGTAATTGTATTTCCATGGCAACCAATCTGACACCCTTGAAAACTATTTTAATGGATTCCTTGACCCCCAAAACCATAACAAAATGGTGCAACATTAAGAATTTGGACCCCAACTTCCTATGTTATGAGCAATTTTTCCATTGGCCCTAATGAATGTCTTGCATGCATTTAGTAACTATGGCAACCATGTGCCCTTGACAACACATCTGATGCCTATGAAATATATCTTAATATATGTTTGCATTGCTGGAATGAAATCAATGTGATGTTGGGTTGATAAACATGTGAAATTCCCCAAGAAACCTCAATTCTTGAAAGATTTGAATAACCATGGTAACCGTATCTCCATGGCAACTGATCTGACAACCTTGAAAACTATTTTAATGGATTCCTTGACCCCCAAAACCACATCAAAATGGTGCAACATTAAAGATTCGGACCACAACTTGTTTAGTTACGAGCACTTTTTTACTTTGGCGGCCATCTTGGCGGCCATCTTGGATTTCTCAAAATGCTAAAGGGTGGCAATGCGCCATCCACCTGAAAATCATTGGCCAACACCCATATATTAAGAATCCAGTGAGAAAAAAACTATATCACAACTTTTGTATGTTAGGCAAATTTCGCCCTCTTCTCTACCCGACTAGTGGCCCTGTCTCTCTCGGTGGCCCTGTCTCTCTCTCTCTTTGTGTTCCTGTCTGTTTTTCTGTCGTTATCTATCCATGTCATACGCTCTTTCTCTTTTTGCCAACTCATTATTTCCTTTTCTCTTCCTTCGCTTTTCAAGCTCTGCCTCAGTCCCATCTCTCGTTGTTTCACACTTTCTCCCCTCTATCTCTCTCCACTCCTTTACCATCTCTCCGCCTGTCTGTCTGCCTCTCCCCCCCCCCCTCTCTCCCCCCCCCCCCCCCCTCTCTCTCTCTCTTTCCCACTATACTTTCAGTTTATCCCAACCAGCGTAATCCATCACTTTCCCATGAATTCACGCTATTTTTCATCACGTCTTGTCCTTTCTCCTTCCCTTTCTCTCCTCTCCCTTACGTCCTAGTCATAACATAATTTATCACATTTTCTCTAGGTTTCTCATTGTCCTATGCCTACCCATGTCACGCCGACATATCTGCTTCTATTCCACCTGCCTTGATCGTGTGTAAATGCTGACATATGTAGAAAATACGTCCCCCTCTCTACTTTATCGGATAGCAAATCTGTGGATCTGATTTTGAAGATATGCCCTAGGGCCTCACCTAAAACACTATCCATCCTAATCGTATTACCCTTTTCCTCACTGACTTCTCCCAGAACAAACTGCCTATATCTACTAAAATATTTAATGTCATCTTTCCTGCTGCCAAACTACTCATGCAGTAGTTTCAGTTGGGTTAATCAAGGTAAAGTAGCACATTTCGGAATCCACTTCAGAAATGCTTAAATATTATATTTATAAGCTACAAGAGTTGTGGAAGGTCAAACCCCGTATACAGTTAGTCACTGCCTTGTCTTGGGGACAGAGGCTAAAGGGATTAATATTAGTAACCTTCGCCTCGGGATTATGCACCAGACAGTGCACAAGCAGCCCCTCATTGACCTCCACTTGTATTTTCGTACATGTATAAGTCGGTAGGGACATATGTTATACACTGGTGGGCTCTCAGTGGGCATTTCTTCATATTAGGAGGGAATTATTTGACATACACGAGTGCGGCATAATGAATTAATCTATGAATTGATAATATACTATAATGTGCAAGGATATATTTAGAGGTATCCTCTTAATTCACACCTCTGATATCTACTGTTTTCATTGAGATTTGAGAGGAACCTGTTCCTTTTGTTATAGCTCATTTAACACTACAATCACTTATGGGTCAGGTTTTCAGAAAATGTACAATTGGCCTTCACCAATCCTCTCAAATACCCAACATTTAAGGCAAAACTGAGCTCCAAAATGCAATTTAACATAACAGAACTTATACTTTAAATCAATGCGACACCAAATATATTCAGATATACCCAATAATCTTCATTTTTCAGCCTGATGTAGCAAAATTTACTAAATGTGTGGAGTTGCCAATTGTACATTTTCTGAAAATCTGACCCTTATAGGACTTGTTTTTATTTGCCATGTTAATCACGGCAGCTGTTCATTAGACCATCCTATTGAACGCCATTTCATTAATACCCACCGCCATCATTATGACCCTGCCCGGCCGTCGCCACCACTCACTCACACCCATTTTTGAAGTAAATAATTGATGTTCATTACATTCCCCATTACCTCCCCAATGCACGGTTTCCCTATTCAGTGGATAAAGAGTGGTCAGGTTTACAGGTAGTACAGATCCCCCTTCCCTCTCTATATCCACCCTGAGGTATTGTGTCCGGCTAGTTTACAGCTATGGTGCATTGAGCCAGCTGCACATAGATCAGGGCTTTTCTAATCTCTCTGGATTTATGATAAAGGGCATGCATGGGAGCAGTGACTTGTTTATTAGATTCCCGCCTCAAGAATCACTAACCCAGGTGAATGGATTAGGCATGGGACAATCCCTGCTTATTCACGAGATTATGGCATACATACCTGCATATATAGTATAGGGGGTTTATATGATATACCTGCATATTTGGTATAGGGGGTTTATATGATATACCTGCATATATATATATATATATATATATATATATATATATGATATAGGGGGTTTATATGATATACCTGCATATTTGGTATAGGGGGTTTATATGATATACCTGCATATATATATATATGGTATAGGGTGTTTATATGATATATACACATAGAGAGAGAATGGGACGAGCCGGCAATAATCGAAAATTTATAGGACGAGATTCGTCCACATAAGGCCGTACAGTATGAGTCCGTTCCGTTTTTCGGCACCCCAAACTGGGGGGCAATTAAAACTGGTGCCATATATGACCAGAGCGCCGGCTGCTCCAGTCACTCCAGGCGACGGTCCTAAACCACAGACATGCACATGCTCCGTGAGGCTCTCTATGAGGGACTAGACAGGCAAAATACCTAATTTGAATAACTGATGGGATCTATTATTCTGAGTGTGATATATAACTTCTGGGACTGGCTTAATACTTCTTAAGAGGATGAAATTATCTTTTGTATTTTACACATTTATAAACAGTACTTGAAATGTACTTGTGTCTGTTATTCTGCATCCTTGCAAAGGCCCTGCATGTATAGTGAAACTTCAGTAGCCCCAGCCACTATTACTCTACCCTCTTGTGGTATGTTTTATGATGTTGCTGACAGATACACGGCGATCAAGCGCGACCAAGTTGGGCATGGGACATGCAGATGCTATCTATACACAACGGAACGGACTCTCACTGCGTAGGCAGAGTGCTTATGTGGAAGAATCAAGTCCTATAAATTTTCGATTATTGCTGGCGAGTTCCATTCTATATTTATTATATGTGCATAAAATTTGATCATATGTCATCAGATATCACTGAAAAATATTAAAGAAGTCTCAGAGAGCCCCGCTGCCCCGCTGACAGCCCCACTGACAGCCCCGTTAGTATATTGATGAATTAAAACATCCATATCATGGCCATTCCTTGAGCTACATTAATACAATTTATATCATTCAAAAGAGAATTTAATGCTCTATTTAATGATGTAGGTTTTATTATGTATTTCTATAATCATAGTACCAGAATCACGGGTGGATTACCGATCGCGGGGATTTGTTTACATGCTCCGCGGAGAGCCAAAGCTCCGCGAAGCATAACAACAGAGCTATTTTTAGACAACTACATTTCATATAGGACACATCCTATATGAATATTTTTATAGCACCCCACTTATAGCATGTCTCATATAGAATGCGCGTATAATAAACATGGTATATAGGGGGTTCATATGAAATTCCTGCATATATATATGGTATATGATATATCTGAATACATGGTATTCATGGGAGGGGGGGGGGGGGGTATAAATAAACGTATGTAGTTATTGTAATGATTATGCGCAGTTTGTAATGTCATTGATCAGGTGTGAAACAAGCAAACTGCTCTATTACTAATCACGCCGATCTTTGAAAAAAACGATGGTGGAGACCCATGAGATTCCGCATGATGGCGTTGATAACGTTATGAGGCATTGGGTGATGAGAGCAGAGGATAGATTATTCCTCGACCTTACATAGTAGGCGGGTAGGGGATAACTAGGCACTTACTGGGTGTGGGAAGACTTATCTACCTATACGCGGTATAACTGCCTAATGCTAAAGGTTATATCATTATGTCCATTGATGTTTTCTTTTTGTGTGTAGGTTGTGCTTTTATGAGGTCCCTTTTGCTGCACGTGTTTGATTGGATTGTGAACCACTTCTTGGCTATTCCTCTGAGTAAGATTTTACTCTGAGGTTATTCCGAATTCACTCTGTTGTCTAGTTAACTATGGCATGTGTCAATTGGACGATTGAACCATTGAAATACAATTTTTAAAATATCATCGTTCGATCGTACCTTTGGAAAATAGGGAAATCTTTCAATAAAATCTTACATTTTATTATTTCAACTTTCGTTTCTATTTCGTCTTCCACTCATTCATGTTCTTTGTGTGCAAATCGAGTTGTGTTATGGGGACGTGTGCTCCACATTATTTGAAATTACACGTTTGAAAATAGTGTTCCTAAGAAAGCAGTTTGTCATGAATAACTTGTGTTTTCTCTTCTCTTTTGAAAATACTACATGACTGTTGTGTTGGAGTAGGTGGTGATTTAATATATTATACAAATGCAGTATTTAATGAATTCATACCCCCCCCCCCCTCCCCCCGCACACACAAATACACCCCTGCTTCTCTGAGTACCTATATGATCCTTAGGTCACGTCTGGAATGAAGTAAAGAGGATTACAAGTGGTGAATTCTGTTTAGTCGTTCTTCATTTGGGACCATCTAACAAAAGCTTGGACCATCTAAGAAAATATCAGATTACCATGTTTTGTACGGTGGAGAACTGCTGTACAGTTCTTTTTGGATATTATGGTGTGTGTTTTATCTTGGAGTAAAAGAGACTCGTTTAATCTAAGGTTTTATAAACTCAATAATTGAGTTTATCAAATGAATTCTGCACTCATTGGGACTGCCCCTCACAAAGAGCGCACACGAGTATAACAACTTGCATCCGTCTCCTCTCTCTCTTCTTCTCCCTGTCCCTCTCTCTCTCCCATCTCTCTCATCTCCTCTCTCTCTCTCCTCCTCCTCCTCCTCCTCCTTCTCTCTCTCTCTCTCTCTCTCTCTCTCTCTCTCTCTCGTTATACTCTCTCTCTCCTCCTCCTCCTCCTCTCTCTCTCTCTCTCTCTCTTTCTCTCTCTGGTTACTCTCTCCCTCTCCCTCTGGTTACTCTCTCTCTCTCTCTCGTTCCCCTCTCTCTCTTTTCGTGCCACTAGGTTTGTGAAATATCGCAATAAAAGCGAATAATCCCGAATCAATTAAACTGACTGAAACGAGGTTGGACGTTCTCTTTTCTGTAAGCAAAACCAGGAGTGAATGTGGATAGAATGCAGAGCGATTAACGTGTCAACGCCGGGCGAGGAAAACCAGCAGGACATTGAGAGTTGTGTACTACACTTGTCATCGCGGTCCTCTTTTAAAGGAAACCGACGCTAGAAAAACTCTCCATACGGACACGCCAGCTCCCCCTATTGTACCCGCGTCACAGATCCTACAACCCTCTTTAAGGGACATGAGGGCCGACAAAAGAGCAGCCGCAGTATGCCTTTAGTGAACGATAATCAGAGTTTTAAATTTTGATACCAACTTTCAAATTGCTGACAAGTTCAATACATTTTAAAGCCTAACTATCGAATTGGATAGAATAATCCCTGCAGATATAAATAATACTCTGCCTAATAATTATGGTGTAATGTATTCTGGCATTATGTTTGCTGTCAATTTACATTATAAGGCCCGCATGTTATTCTCGTTTTGACTGTACTGCAGTCTCCCCAATCAGTGGGCTTCTGAATACAAACGATTGTTTATACAACTGGCCTATTGCCCCAACCCCTATAGTTCATATAAATACTTTTAAATTGTAACCAAGATACATGTACGGTGACCATTAATCGCTTGAAGGACCTTCACATTTAGATGACATATGACCCACCCGCTTTTTTAACTCCTCGTTATAGTACGGTACTGACAATCTCTTGGTCTGACGTCCCACCCTGTGTTCTTATAGGAACAATCGCGCACATATACCACGCGACGTATGTGACGTCATCGTAACGTCAGGAGTTGACGTCTGGCACGTGACCCGCCCGTATCGTGCCATGGCGGCGTTCCCCAGCTATCCCATAGTCCTCCTCTAATGAGTTGACTTTGGAACGCCCTCTACAGTGAATCCCGTCTATCAAAACGAGATGATTGTGCGAGATTTGAAAGCAATAACTTCCGTCGTTATTCACCGGACGTCATCCGACGATCGTCATGGAGACACGTGACATATGGGTGGAAAGTAGAAATATGTACATTTCGAGTTTACAAACACCAAAATAGCCAAATGGTACATTAAAAGTGAGATTAAAAATACGTGTACATCTTATTAGGTCTATGCAATGCCAATTATAGATCTAACGCTACGGAGTATGTCAGCTTTCACAAATTGCGTTTAGATGGTCCGATGCCAAGTAAATCTCGCAAACCTGGCCGAACCTTGAAACAACGAGATTATATTTAACACTGTTAAATATAATCTCGTTGCTTGAAACAAATATACATGTAGTACAATTTCTTCTACATAAGATATTCTTTCATGCAATACCAAACCTTAAACTTATAACGAAGTATTTAGCCCAATTGTCCCTGAATTTTGCCAAAATAATAAGCATTTTAGCCAACGATCACTATAACAACACATGATTTATTTAACGTGATCTTTCAGGAAAGCTGCCATATTCCCATTTTATTTAAATCAGAAATATATAAACAAATTGTTTGCCCTGAAATAAATAAGTTTTTGTTATTGTGTATAATGTTATAGCCATGTCATCAACTTTAGGGTTTTAGTCGCTTGACATACACATGTGTGACCGTCCCGTGACAGGGCCTGGAATTTGATATATTAAATCTATGAACCTTTGTCCCGCCAAAGGTTTTTTCTATGCTCTTGCCCCATCATGTTCAGTTGAAGTTGGAAGCTATTGTCATCCATTATTATATATAGGAGGGTGTCTCTACGACCTTGGCCCTGCTGGGGAAGGTCCCCTTTGTTAGATGACAGGAAAGATGCAAGTATTATTTCCTTTCTCCATTACAACAAAGCTGTTATTTATATACGTCCCCCGTCCTCCACCATAACTCACGGAGGGGCCACAGAGCCAAAGACTTTCCTGCCACTGTTTTCACTCAGTTTTATCTCTGTGCTATTTATCGTTTGTGGGCTTGAAATAAACAGCTAATTAATCACGAGGTAATTAAGAGAGGCGAGGATGGATATATATGAGTGGAGTTGGTTTAGTTGTGAAAGTTGAAAAGAAAATGAAGAGGCTTTTGGTGAAAACCTATACTAATTGGTTTAGGACTTTGTCAATCTATCGAGAGAAAAGTCTACGAATTTATAGTCTCTATAATTATATTATTCCTTATAAATATAATTGCACACAACTGATCAACTAGGATATATTAATATAAATATGTGTACAGAGTAGAAAATAAATGTTATAATGTATAATTCTGTAAACCTTTGAAATCTGAGCTTCATGAGATTATCAATGTATTGAAATTGAAGTCAAATAGAATTTATTTTTAAAAGAATTTTCTTGCACTCATTACTCTTAATCTGTAGATCAGTCAGGAAAAATTGATTCATTCAAGTGATCAATTATCATGAATAAACCAACCGATGCGATATAATGGGGTTGTGAAGCTATATTTGTTATATTTGTGGAGAAAGTAAAAATGTAACCATACAGGGGTTCCCCTTAATTACACGACAAGACGAAAGTTATCAGACAGGCCATGTATCCCCATGAATAAAACCCTGCACACACACAGCCGATTTGCCTCCCGATTGCCCACGCCCCCCCCCCCCCCCGATTCGGGTCTTCCGATGAATCCTAGGATTTGATTTCCAATCCTGGTTTATGTTATTTCAAAAACATAAACCAGGATTTGAAATGATATCCTAGGATTCATCAGGAGACCTAAATCGGGGGGCAATCGGGAGGCAAATCGGCTGTGTGTGTGCAGGGTTTAACGGAGTAAAGCCCTGCTGCTCCTTATAGCGCCACTTCACAATTTGACAGCTTAATTACTGTAATTGGTGTTGATAATGGCCATATCATGATGCATGTTGATGGCTTTCTCTAATGTCTGCGGCATAGAATGACACATGGGTACCGTCACCAAACATATGTATACGCGATTGGTGCTTACATTCGTTTAATAAATGTTTCAATTAAAAGTGAAATAATGTCAAAATACGATGATTGTGAATATTTCTACAATCCTCGTACATTTACCAAGATTTGTTCCCAGTTTCTTTCCATAGAACTAAATCAGAATGAACGTTTTGCTTATTACTTTGTAAGGGAGATATATGGGAGTGGGAGTGGGAGTGGGAGTGGGAGAGTGAGAGTGAGACGTCCAAATCCGTCGACTTTTTAATCTCTATGAGCCCCCCCCCCCCCTCGCCCTTGTTCGTCAACCATAGGTACGGTATGTAAGGTTATGGCGTGGACTCCCTTTTGTCCCTCTCGGTGTATTTTCACCTTTTCGGAGATTTCTTGAAGTAGAAACGAAGGGCCTTTGTACCAACATAGTGTTTATCGCCCGGAGGTATGGTGGATTTGTTGATATATTGAATAAAGTCTGTTATGGAAAAAAAGTAAAGAAGGAGAGAGTATGGAGAGACATAATCATTTATTTTTCCTGAATTTGTCCATAGAACTAAATCAGAATGAACGCTTTGTTGCAGCTTTGTAACACCCCTCTTCCATTATCATGGACCAATTATCCTCATGAATGCCAACTGTAGCTATTCTGCTGGTCTTCCCATTGTATATGTTTATTCCTGCCCACCCTACAGCTCCAATGGTAATATTGCCCCCATTGCTGCCGATAGCAGATACGGAAATACTTAGCGCCAAGCTGACATTTGCATTTAAATGGCCTTTCCGTATCATTCTATTTGCATTTAAATTGCTGAGTCACTGCAGCAGATTGATGCTTTCTTTGGGGGAAAAATACCGAAATAATCTGTCAAGTAAACAACCAGATACAACGAGATTTATAAACATTCCCTTCTGTTTTCATATATATCCGAGTTTATGTCTCTTGTATTGTTCCTGGGAGGGACTTGATTTGGGTCTTCTTATTCCGTACATTAATCTGGATTTCTACGTTATCCTTAGAAATTACATTGTCGCCTTAATTTCTCTAATTATTGACCTTCACGTCAATTTTAATGACATTAGAGATGTGTAATAACCCACTCGATCCTTATCAACCTGGTAGGCACCCTCTTTATGTC